>JABTXL010008037.1:8336062-8347324 GCA_025134845.1 Neodon shergylaensis | reverse complement strand
TTTTTTTTTTTTGTTTTTTTTTGTTTTTTATTTATTTATTTTTATTTTTTTTTCTGTCTTTTTTTTTTATTGAGAAAAAGAAAAGAAAAAAAAGTTTCCGCCTCCTCCTGGCCTCCCATTTCCCTCCCCCTCGTCCCACCCTTCTCCCCCTCCCCCCGCTCCTCTCCCCCTCCCTCTCCAGTCCAAAGAGCAGTCAGGGTTCCCTGTCCTGTGGAAAGTCCAAGGCCCTCCCCCCTCTGTCCATGTCTAGGAAGGTGAACATCCAAGGTGGCTAGGCTCCCACAAAGCCCGAACTTGAAGTAGGATCAAAACCCTGGGCCATTGTCCCCAGCTTCTCATCAGCCCCCATTGTTCGCCATGTTCAGAGAGTCTGGTTTTATCCCATGCTTCTTCTGTCACAGTCCAGCTGTCCTTAGCGATTAGGGAGATGCAAATCAAATCAACTTTGAGATATCATCTTACACCTGTCAGAATGGCTAAAATCAAAAACACAAATGATAGCCTTTGCTGGAGAGGCTGTGGTGGAAGGGGTACCCTCATCCATTGCTGGTGGGAATGCAATCTCGTGCAACCACTTTGGAAATCAGTGTTTCGGTTTCTCAGGAAATTCAGGATCAACCTACCCCTGGACCCAGCAATACCACTCTTGGGAATATACCCAAGAGATGCCCTATCACATGACAAAAGCATTTGTTCAACTATGTTCATAGCAGTATTATTTGTAATAGCCAGAACCTGGAAACAACCTAGATGCCCTTCAATGGAAGAATGGATGAAGAAAGTGTGGAATATATACACATTAGAGTACTACGCTGCGGTAAAAAACAATGACTTCTCGAATTTTGCATGCAAATGGATGGAAATAGAAAACACTATCCTGAGTGAGGTATCCCAGACCCAAAGAGAGGAACATGGGATGTACTCACTCATAATTGGTTTCTAGCCATAAATAACGGTCACGGAGTATATAGTGGTGAACCTAAAGAAGCTAAATAAGAAGGTGAACCCAAAGAAAAACATATAACTATCCTCTTGGATACGGGAAGTAGACAAAATTGAGGGGAGAAAATTTGGGACCTTGGTGGTGGGGTGGGATGGGAGTATGGGGGATGGGGAGAGAAAAGTGAGAAGGGGAGGATGAGGGAAACTTGGGGAAACAGGATGATTGGGATAAAGGAAGGTTGGATAGGGGAGCACGGAAGCTCAATTCTTAGTTAAGGGAGCCACCTTAGGGTTGGCAAGAGACTTGAACCTAGAGTGGCTCCCAGGAGCCCAAGGCGAGGTCCCCAGTTAGTTCCTTGGGCAGCTGAGGATAGGGAACCTGAAATGACCCTATCCTACAGCAATGCTGACGAATATCTTGCATATCACCATAGAACCTTCAGCTGGTGATGGATGGAGATAGTCACCGAGACCCACACTGGAGCACCGGACTGAGCTCCCAAGTTCCCAATGAGGAGCGGAAGGAGGGAGAACATGAGCAAGGAAGTCACGACCACAAGGGGTGCACCCAACCACTGAGACAGTGTGACTGATCTATTGGGAGCTCACCAATACTCACATTTTCTAACGTTAAGAAGTAATTTTTCTTGTGTGTTTCACCATTAATTATACAACCAACCATGAGTAAAAGTCTCATTCTTACATCTACAAATATCAACAAACTTTCCTAATCAGGCAACGTTCAGTACATTATTGTGCCAATTTTCTATAACAAATAATGGAAATTGATACAGATGGCAATAGGGAAGCAAGCTCAGCAATGGAAATTTTTTTCATTGTTGTAGTTTGAATGTAATTGCCCCCATAATCTTCTAAAGAGTGTCACTGTTAGGAGGACTTTGTTGGAGTGGGTTTAGCCCTGTTGGAGAAAGTATGTCACTGTGGAGGTGGACTTTGAGGTTTCCCATGCTCAGGACACTGCCACATGTTTCAGTCAACTTCCTGTTGCCTGCAAAATGTAGGACTCTGGGCAACATCTCTGGTACTATGTGTGCCTGCATGGCACCATGCTCCTCATCATGATGTTAATGGATAATCAAGTCACCCTATTTAATTTTTTTTATAAAAGTTGCCATAGTCATGATGTCTCTTCACAACAATAAAAACTTTAAGACACTTATCATCAATGGTCTCAATCTGGTTTTGTGTTACACACATTCATACTTCTGAAATATCCCTTGGGGAAGTAGTAAAGAAGGTCTGATCCTTACAGTGAAGGTTCAGAACTCAAAGTATCAAGATTTTTTTCTCTTATAAAATCTATCCTATTCAAGTAATGCACATCATATTTCATCACAGTCATTCCTGCTATGTACATCTGCTGTTTATCTCCAGTAAACTATTGCTACTCCTAGCACACTAATCCCAAAGAGCGGTAGGCAGGTTGCATGGGCATAGCCCTGGAATGAGAATTCCAAATCCTGCTTTCTAGACCTCATCTTATCAACACTTTGTCCATGAAAATTCAGATTCTATTCTTAAAAATTGAAGAGGATAGTGGTATACTCATGGTGTTACAGTGGGCTTTGTGGGATAAAAGTGAAGTCATTTTCTAATTGTTAAAAATGAAATAACTATGTATGATTTTTTGCTATCCAACTCTATGTAGTTCATCTCTGATGATGCAAGTGGACACACAGTAGCTGCAACAGCATTTTTTCATAAATTGAATCACAGGTGCAATGAATATCAGCATATCAAACCAACCAGGAAAGGGATCCAAATTCTGCTTAGAAAACTCATCAAGAACCTAGATACTTCAAAGTACAGAAACATTTTAGGTAAAAACTAAAAGATAACATAAAAATGCATTTGAAAGTTTCAACAGTAAACCAGCTCCACCAAAGACATGGGGATGTGTCTTTTGAAATATCTGCATCAAAGGGAATGTAAGTACTATTTGCAAAATTGAAGAATGCATCTAGAAATTCTGGGCTTTACAAAGTGAACAAATATTTTCACTGTGTTTCTGAAAAAGAATAGGTTGAGAAAGACCCAGAAATCTTGTGGTCATAAAGTTGTCAAATATCAAACATGAAGATAGAACACTAAAAGTAGCAAATGAAAACCGTGAAGGCACTTATGATAGGCTCACCTTAGCTTATCAGCAACAGTTTCAGCAGAAGCCATGAACAGTAAAAACTGGGATGATATATTCAAAACTCAGAAAGAGAAAAGGAAACCAGCCCCAAATACTGTAAATAGCAAATCTTACCTTGCATACTGAAGGGCAAACATACTTCACTCAACCAAAGACTAACGAACTTTAAAAAAATGATTTAAAAAGTTAAATGGAGTGTATATGTATGCATGAGCTACATAGTTGCAGGACATTATATACCACCTAATCTTGGTATTGGAAACTAAATTTAGGTTCTCTGGAAAAGCAGGATTCATTCTTAAAAGTCAAAGGAAGATATAATACATGGGAAAAATTGAAGGAATTCAACTTCCAGTGATGGGCAGATCAGTTGAAATTAATCAAGAAAGGAGATTTGAATGTGGTCTAGACTAAATGAATATAGTGGATTCTTACAGAATACTGTACCCAATGCCTGGACATATTCTCATGGACAACATGGGAATATTCTGAAAAACAGACCATATGCTATGCATAAAAGATGTCTTAAGAAAATGGAAAATATTAAAACCATCTCAAGTGCCTTCTCTGACCATGGTGGGTACAGCTGGAAATTCTCCTATGGAAGTAGCTTCTGAGAGTTTACACTTACAGATCAACTCATCAATGAACTACTGAACAATCAAAGAGACACTGAAGAAATTAGAAAGAGGAATTTAAAAACTTCAATAAGACAAATAAACTTGAAACATAAGATGCCTAAACTTATGGGATAGCAAATACAACTTAAAATTGAACACTATAGCAACAACCCCTGTAAAAACAAGTAGGACACAGTTACACAGCCTTGCCAAACTAAGAAAAATATCAAAATTAGTAGATGTAAAGAAATAATAAGTATCAAAACAGAAATAAGTGATATAGAGTATTACAAACATCATGAAAAAACAAGTCAATAATAAGGAAAGATAAAAATCAAATATATAAAGAGAAAAAAGAGAAGGGTCTAATAAGTAAACCAGAGAAGAAAAGAAGACACTACATCATATTTCACAAAGACAAATGTCAGGAGGAATGTCTATAATTTTATAATCCAACCATGAGAAACATAGATGATGTGGACAAACTCTGAGCACATTCTTACCACTAGGCTCAAATCTTGAAAAATGAAAAAATTGAAACAAATCACAAGTAATGAGATTAACTCAACAATAGAAAATCTCTTGTGAAAGAAAAATTCAGAAACAGATGGCTTCATTGAAGAGTTCTAGCACAGTAGAGGACTATATTAATCCTCAAACTATTTAAAAAGAGTGTAGAGGAAGTTCTCTCAGAGTCTCTCTTTAAAGCAAGAAGCAACCTGCGCAAAGAACACAACAACTAGATGCTTGTATGATGTGGGAAGTACTTCTGTATGTGTGTTGCTTTTATTGGTTAATGAATAAAGAATCTGCCTTGGCCTGTGATAGAATAGAGTAGAGCTAGGTGGGGAAAACTAAACTGAATGCTGGGAGAAACAAGGTAGAGTGAGGTGATGCCATGGAATCGCCAAAGGGGAAAGATGCAAGATGCAAGCTGGAACCTTACATGTAGGCCACAACCCTATTAATAAAATACAAAATAATAGAAATGGGTTAAATTAAGATGCAAGAGCTAGCCAATAAGAAGCTAGATAGCTAATAGGCCAAGCAGTGATTTAATTAATACAGTTTCTGTGTGGTTATTTTGGGTCGTGGCAGTCAGGAACAAATAGGTGGCCTCCCTAAAGGCATGTATATCTGATTTACAATGGCATATAAATCTTTTACAGGTGCTGAGGGAATTATGGTCCCATGATAACTAGAATCTGATGTACAGCACTGTGTATATGCAGAAGAATGAGGAGTGGTGGCACATGCTCACCATCTAGGCTCTGGAGAGGGAGAAACAGATAGAGTATGTGCGCTGGATATGAAGCCATACTAGCCTTAATCAGCAGGTTCCAGTGAAAGAGATCCTGTTTTAGAAAGATAGGTGGTTCCTGAAGAAAGACAGGTGATCTCTGGCTTATATAAGCACACCTTGTCTATACATACATATCTACATGCACATACATGCCTATGCACCAACACACACATGAACACATAAATATACATGTCTATACACCTATAGAGACATGAATGCACACACAAGCACATTGCACACACACTTATGTGCCCACTCACAAATGAATAAATAAAAGCAGGCACACCCTACCTACTTACCACCCACATATCCATACATGTCTATTTTCCCTATACATACATGCACACACATACATACCTATGTAATCCCACACATGCACATACATACCTGTTCACTCCATACATACATGCACACACTTTCAAGTACCTATACACACACATACACAAACACATATTCTTATGTGCCCCCTCATAACATGTTTGTATACTTGAGCACATACACACAAATCCTCAACAAAAAGGATTCAAGAATTCATCAAAAACATTACTTGTCATAATAAAGTAGTATTTATACCACAGATCCAAAAAAATGATTAGAAAAAGCATTTGGTAAAATTTGCTATCGAAACATTCTGAACAAAGTCAATGCAGAAAGAAACAGCATGATAAATGTCACCTGGCATTAAATCACAAGGCTAAAATCAGAGTCAGTAAGATGAGTATTCCTACTATTTTACTCCTGTTACTGTTATTTATTACTATTGTATGTACACATAGGCCTATGGATAAAGGCACTCAAGTGCCATGGTGTGTGTGTGTGTATGTTTCTGTCTCTGTCTGTCTGTCTCTCTCTCTCTCTCTGTGTGTGTGTGTGTGTGTGTGTGTGTAAGACAAAGGAATAACTCTGGTAGTAGATTCCCTTTCTCTCTTTCCAGCTATGTGAGATTGTGGGACTGAATTCAGGTCATCAAGCTTGAGCAGCTAGCATTGCTATCTAAGCCATCTTGCTAACCCGAGGATTCTGATTCCAACTCTGGTCACTATTACTTTCCTAGACAGGAAAGAAAAAGTTATAAATGGACATATCAATATGAATAAAGGAATCTGAATTGCCTTATTGGATGATGACCTGATCTTACAAATAGAAACCACCAGATACTACTGAAAAAAAAGGTAAAAGTGGTGTATTTGACAACATTGGATGACAATAATTCAACTTACAAACATCAGTGGCACTCCCATATGCCTATGGGAGCTAGCTGAAACAGAAATAAGGGATGAAAAACTCATTTTCAGGAGTAACAAGACAAAGCCTGAGAAAAATAAGTCTAAACAGGAAGGTAAAAGATCTCCACAATGAAAACTATAAGAGACTTATGAAAGAAATTCAATAGCATGAAACAAATAAAAATATATTACAGAATATCCTGGATCTGAAGAAGTATCTCTTTAAAATGTTACTACAACACAAAGTCATCTGCAGATTCAATGCAATTCTACCAAAAAGCCAACATTAATCTCAGTCATATGGAAATCACTTTCACATCTGTGTGAAAGCAGAAATGACCATCAACAGCCAAAGCAACCCTGAAGAACAAAAATGTGTATATTATACAACCTGATCATGAAATATACTACAAAGTAATAATAACCAAAATCATGTAAGCTGGCAGCAGAATAAACATACAAATGAAAAGAACTGACGGAACACAAAGAAATCCATCAGCACCATGTGATTTTTCAGCACAGTCATAAACACTCACAAGGGGAAGGGTGTTCTTTTTGGTGTGTGCTGTCAGGAAAACTAAATGGCTATAGCAGGAGGATAAAAAGGGAAGGTTATCCTTTGTCAATACAAAATCAACTTCAAAAGGAATTACAACAACCTAAGACTCAAAGTCTTGGAACCACTAAAATGACACAAAAGCAACAATAAGCATGCTTCATAATATTTCACAGCACGTGGAAGCAATCAACAGTGCAGGTGACATAAGCAAATACAGGCCTGCAAGGTTGCTTTAAACTAAGACATCTCTGCATAGCAAAAGTGAATGAGCAATAATATGTTTTAATATGGGTAAATATCTGAGAAGACACTTCTTAAAAGAAAGCAATGAGTGTAGTGAGGGTGCAGGAGTGTTGGAGGGAGGCTGCTAGTTAGTTCCCGGCTGATGAGCCCCAAAATAATCACACAGAAACTGTATTATTTAAATCACTGCTTGGCCCATTAGCCATAGATTCTTATTGGCTAACTCTTATTTCTTAATTTAACCCACTTCCATTGATCTGTGCATCAAAATGAGATTGTGGCCTGCAAGCAAAGTTTCAGCACACCTTTCTCCAGCGGCAGCTCCATGGTCCCTCTCTGACTCTGCCTCAGAGTTGTTTTTGATTTGCATTTCTCTGATGTCTAAGGATGTTGAACATTTCCTTAAGTGTCTTTCAGCCATTTTAGATTCCTTTGTTGAGAATTCTCTGTTTAGATCTATACTCCATTTTTTATTGGATTATGTGTTCTTTTGCTTTCCAATTTCTTGAGTTCCTTGTATATTTTGGAGATCAGACCTCTGTCTGATGTGAGGTTAGTGAAGATCTTTTCCCATTTTGCATGCTGTCGTTTTGTCTTGTTGACCGTGTCCTTTGCTTTGCAGAAGCTTTTCAGTTTCAGGAAGTCCAATTTATTAATTGTTTCTTTCAGTGTCTGTGCTGCTAAGGTTATATTTAGGAAGTAGTTCCCTGTGTCAATGCATTAAAGTGTACTTCCCACATTCTCTTCTATAAGGTTCAGTGTGGCTGGCCTTAAGTTGAGGTCTTTGATCCAGCTAACCTTGAGTTTTGTGCATGGTGATAGATATGGGTCTATTTTCATTCTTCTACATGTTGATATTGAGTTATGCCAGCACCACATGCTAAATATGCTTTTCTTTTCCATTTGATATTTTTTGCTTCCTTGTCAAAAATCAGGTGTTTGAAGATGTGTGGCTTGATTTCCGGGTCCTCTATTCAGTTTCTTTGGTCTTCCTGTCTGTTCTTATGCCAGTACCAGGCTATTTTCAGTACTGTAGCTCTGTAGTAGAGTTTGAAGTCAGGGATTGTGATGCCTCCAGAAGCAGTTTCTTTATTCATTAATGGTAAACACAGCATACAGAGGGAAAACCTACCCAGGAGAAAACATCAAATGTGTTGACATCATTGATCATTAGAGGAATTCAGATTAACCTCCATTTGAACGGCCAATATATACAAAAGAAAATTAATCGATGTTTGAGAATATGGGCAAAATAAAGTCTCACACATTGAAACTAGTCTTAACGTTTAACATAGAAATTATGAAAATATGTGGAGGCACCTCAAAACAGTAAAATTTAAATTACTATATATACATAAGTTCCACTAACAGGTTCATACCTGAAGGAAATAAATTCAACCCTATGAGAGCTATCTGCATTCCATAGTAACAGAAGAATTATTCCTAATAGCTAAGAGTTGAATTCCAAAATGAATGAACAAAGGAAATATTTATATACAAAATACAATACTATCCAACCATAAAAAATAAAATTCTGTCCTTTTTACATACAGCCCTGGAGTATATTATACCGACCAAAATAAATAAGACACTACACCAAGACAAAGATTGTATGAGATCAGTCATATGTGAAATTTTTAGCAAGTTGGTCTCCTATTAGTAGAGTGGAATAGTGAATGATTCTTAGATTCTGGGAAACATAGGAAGAACACACAGAGGATAGCAAGGGACTGGTCAGCTACAGTGATCTGGTGTACAATGAGGAAGTGACAGGTAACAATAGTACAATTTTAAATGAGTAGAAGAGAATTGTTTACTTTTTATGCTCTCTCTCTCTCCCTCTCTCTCTCTCTCTCTCTCTCTCTCTCTCTCTCTCTCTCTCTCACACACACACACACACACACACACAAAAGGGCAAGTATATAAGGTAGCAAAGTTCCTAATTACCCTAATTTGAACATTGCAAAGTGTGTACAAGTATGAAAACATTATTTCTATACCAGAAGTATGCATAACTGGTACATCATACAGAAAAGAAACAAATATATTTTAAAGAGTTAGCTTTAAAATATATTTGTTTCTTTTCTGTATGTTGCTAACTAACAGAGAATTCAAGTCCTTTAAGAGACTGAATTCTGGCACGAACCCAAGGAGGCAAAGGGATCTTCTGGAATGCAAGAGTGTAGGAGCTTGTCTAGAAGAATGTAGGCAGAGGCAACAGGCCCATTCAGGCAGGCCCTGGGTAGCACACAAATAGTAAAATCTGCAAACTTGAGAAAGCAACACAAGAAAGACATGCCCAAAGCCAAAATAATCACATGCTGATTAATGACTCCCTAAACAATATCGGTCAAGCTAATGCCGCAAATTTTTATCTTGTGCTTGCCAGCTGCTAGAAGCACAGTACTAAAAAAATAGACAAGAGTCTTGGTTCCATGCTGTTTATAGTTTTAAGTAAATGAAAGTAGTAGCTGTGCTAGCACAGATGTTATTTATGTTCTTATAATTGCTATTTACAATTTTAAAATCTGAAGGAAACAGCAGGCTCATATTAAATAGCAGGGAGGGAAACTTTAGCTGCTCCACCCAGGTTGTAGAAATGACATTTCAGCTGAGTCTTAAAGGAAACTCAGTTATGGATGTTGTATGAGTGATTAAGGCATAGGGTGGGGAAGATGTAGAATAAGGCTTGGTATATCCAAATACTATCATAGTACAAGTGAAGAAAACAAGTCATAGCTGAAATAAAGATTTTATTGTTTATTATTTGACAGTTTCAATCATACATACAACAAGCCTGGCCACACTCACCATTCTACTCTCTCTTATCCTCTTCCTACCAATAACAACCCTCCCCTTCCTCCCACCAAGTCTCCAGTCCACTCATATCTTTATTTTTTGGCTTTATGACAAACTGGGCTTAAACAGTTTAGCTAGTATACTTGTTGAACTACTCACTAGAGCATGGGTAACTGACCAGTGGCTAAACCACTAAAGACAATGACTTACTGTGCCCCAGTAGCCCTGTGTGATCACTGGCTCCCTTAGGCAGTGATGGGACTCAGGAGCCCCTTCACCATCTATGATTACTATTTATGCCTCAGTCTTCCGTAGAACTTTGTAGACACCCCAGTCACAAATGTTGTGAGTTTCTGACTACTGCAGCCACATTGTGCCCATAAGACAGCATCTCAAGGCGTCTTCTCCATTATCTACCTCTGGCACATGTCCTTTAAAAAAGATATTTATAAACTTTTACTGAGTCTCTCTCTGTCTCTGTCTCTGTCTCTGTCTCTGTCTCTGTCTCTCTCTCTCTCTCTCTCTCTCTCTCTCTCTCTCTCTCTCTCGTGTGTGTGCACATCAGAGAACAACTTTCATGAGTTAGTTATTGCCTCTCTTCCTACCATGTAGGTCCTGGGGATCAAACTCAGATGACCATGCTTAGCAGCAAGCATCCTTATCTGGGAGAGCGATATTTCTGGCCCAAGAAGGACTTCTTGACTGCTTCTGCTTTAGCTCTACCATTGTACTTGTTAGACTTTATATTAACCTACTTGCATGATGTTTTCTGCACTTCACCAACAGATTATCCAGAACAGGTCTCATTTACTCCTATTCATCTTATATTTAAAATAGTTTACATTAATATCAAGAATAGAGGTATTCAATAAACTATCACTAAAAATGAAGAACTAATGCAGTTTTAAATGCAAGCATTGGGTGTACAATAGTAGGGTTGAAGAGCATGCAGTCATTGAAAGTTAATAACACTTCCCATTCATTACTCTCCTGGGTGAATCACTGTTGTAACCATTTGATTAGATTTCCAATCTAAGCCAGCATTTTCTCATTTACCACGAGTAGGCCAGAATTCATGAAAATTGTTGAATAATCAGAATCCCATAAAAGTATTTTAATTCTTCCCTGGAATTCTTTTTGTTTCCCCATGTAACCATGCCCTGTTTAGTATCTTTTTCTTCTTTCCCTTTTAAGACCCTATTCCAATCAGAGTTTCATGTTTGTTAAATATATTCTCTATCACTTGTACCCTCATTTCACATTCCACCCTTGTCTTCTGCATAGCAAATCTTTTTTGGAAGATGCAATAATTCAAGTATTGAACAATGTCATTAAGTCAATCCAGTTTAGAATTTTGTTTTATTTATTTATTTATTTATTTATTTATTTATTTATTTATTTATTTATTT
>JABTXL010008037.1:8190003-8336052 GCA_025134845.1 Neodon shergylaensis | reverse complement strand
TTTATTTATTTATTTATTTATTTATTTATTTATTTATTTATTTATTTTGTTTTTTTGAGACAGGGTTTCTCTGTGGTTTTGGAGCCTGTCCTGGAACTAGCTCTTGTAGACCAGGCTGGTCTCGAACTCACAGAGATCCGCCTGCCTCTGCCTCCCGAGTGCTGGGATTAAAGGCGTGTGCCACCACTGCCAGCCAGTTTAGAATTTTGTTGTTAAATCTTTAATTCTTCAAACTCCCTCAAAAGCCAACACTTCATATAGGCTAGAAGCCTCAAGCAGGAGATGAAGGAAAATCATCGTAAGTTCTAGTTTTCTTCTGCAGACTAGAACCATCTTTCAAGGGATGGTGCTGCCCAAAATGGACTGGGCTTTCCTACCCGATTAAAAATCAAGAAAATGCTCCCTACACATACCCACAGGTGGTCTTTTATTGGGAGCCTGACAGATGAAGCTGTTATGTGCTTGACCTGCTTTTTAATGAGACCTATTCTTCTCTGGCAAATGATCATACTTAAGAATACTTAAACATACCTCCAAGACAATAGGGAGCTAGTATTCACACTCCTGTTATTACTTTGGGCAAGATACTAAAACCACCATTCTATATCCACCATTAAAAGTAATATACAATCTTTAAAAAAATAAGGCATTAGCATCAAGCACAGAATTAATACCCCATCGCCAATGCTTAGCCAATCATACATTATTCACATTACACAGTAGACCACACAGAAGTCCATCCTTCAAGAACCATTAAACAACATGGCTGATTTTAACTTTAAGTACACATCTAACATTAAACACTTAGCACTGCCAAAGTACTAAAGAGAAATCAAGCATGAACCAACCACAGCAAGTTTTTTTGTTTTACTTTTATATTCTTCTTCAATGAATCATTCATTCGTCTAGAAAAAATGAAAAAAAAACAGTTGTAGGAGAGAAGAATATTAATGATTTACAGTTAAAAAAAGAAAATCTGTACCGGGAGAATATTCTGTCAGGCCAAGATTAGCTGAGTAAAATAGCAACTCAACACATTAAAGGACAGGCAGGGAAATGACATAAAGTAATAAATATGAAAATACAAAGTTTTGATGGGAAATAAGCCAAAACGAAAACAGAATATTGAAGATTTAAGTTTCCTAACTAGTAAGTCAAACATTACTGAATGACACACTGAATGGAGGTTAGTACAGACTTAATGGGTTAAAAAAGTAGAAAAGTTCAGTCACTAGAGGTGATATGGCAAAGAGAGAAACTCGGAAAGTAATTTGGCTACAAAGAGGTCTGTCTGTGGACTTCCCAGGTTGACCCAGACGCTCAAGAGGGTGGCTTCCAAGTGCTGCTGAAATATATTTCATATTAATAGCCTCCTTCACTCCCTTTATGCCACTCATTTCTAGCTTAAGACACCTGATACAGGTTCACATGAAATGAAGGTGGAGGTCACAAAAGTGGCAACAGTAGTTGCCAATGACTACTTGTCAAAAATGGCCACTTCTGAAAGCACAACCCAAAATTAATCTAAAATAAAATACAACAAGATCTGTGGTCTTACCCTTTCTGAGGAGTGGGTGATGGTAGGTTGGGGGAAGCAGAAGTAGAATGGAGAAGGAATTGTGGTTGGTATGTAAAATGAATAAAAATATAAAAAAAAGAAAAAAATTGAATAGGACAAAACAAACAGAAGAAAAAGAGGCAAAGAAAACAGCACCAGAAACAACATATAGACCAAGGGATATACACATTCACACACACAGGAATCCCATAAAAATTTAACATGAAATGAATACAAGGGTTTCCTTGCGAGACTCACCTGTGTTGCCACCCACGATTTCATTGCAGACTTGAATACACACATGCACTCTGCGCTGAGCATGCCTGAAATAACTTAGGCTGGAGATTACACACAGGCTGCAGTAATTTTACTGTACAGAGCTATCTCATTTCACAGAAACATTGTGCCTAGATTACAGGATGTGAACACTCACTATTTTCCTACTGTAGTTCCGTAGAAGATATATCACAGTCAGTATGTCTTTGGGGTTTAGTATATTAAGATGTATGATATTTTTAATTTTAATTTTAGTTGCTGACTTGAGTTTCATTAAAAATTATCTCAAAGAATTCTGGTTTAGGATTAGGTCTCAAACATATTTTTGTCATTGTATACTACATACTTATGGAATTTTTAGCACTGACTATTATAAAATCAAAATACTAATTACAAAGTTGTTCCATATCCTTCAGTATCAAATATTAAGCCAATATTTATTTTCTCTGTGTATGTGGTCATGCACATTTGTGTGTGCATGTGTGTGTGCATGCACACATGCAAAGGTTGTGTTATGGAATTAGAGGTATGCAACAATATACTGACTTTTTACATGGGTACTGGCAACTCATATCTCAATGTCAAGTACATTAATAACTGATCAATTCCAAAGATTTATTTATTTATGTAAACAAAGAAAAATACATAAGCAAATTTGCTTTTGTCCATAATACATTTTAAAGCTGTCTTTTGATTAATCCTTAATCTATATGCCTATTTTATATAGTGATACAATTGGTATCACAGGGGATCTCAAAGAGTGGTCATCAGCTGAAATAGTTAAGAACCCGTGTTCTAATACTTCCTCTTTATACGTAACTTCATATATCATTTTACATTGTTTTATATGTAATATTGTATTGCATTATAGTGTATTGATTATATACACTAATGAGTTTCATATTTTGATACAAATAACATTTATCATTTATTTCTAATTATAACCACTTAATTATAACAAATAATCATTATTTTTCTTTTAAATAGCTGAATAAGACTAAAAACTTTAAAGATTTGTTTTTCTGAGTCGCCTTGCTTGTATGGGTATGATCTTGCTATTGTAGAACAAGATAACCTCAAACCTCATTCTGTGTCAATTTCATTGGGATAAACAGGGTGTATTTGTCTTTATTTCAATGCACCTTTTGTTCAGATGAGGAATTTAAGATGAAGTAGAAAGAGTTTTTCTAGTTGGAAAGTGACTTTGCTCTTTACTTCCCATGTTAATATTGAGTTTGCAATTTCTTTTCTGGGGTTTTTATTGTTGTAAAGATACACCATGACCATGGCAACACTTGTATAGGAAAAGATTTAGTTGGGCTAGCTTACAATTTCAGAGGCTTAGTCCATTATTATCATGGCAGGACACAACAGCAGACAGGCAGACATGGTGCTGGAGAAGGAGCTGAAAGTGCTACATCTTGATTTGAAGGCAGCATGAGCAGTCTGTGTCCCACACTGGGTGTAGCTTTAGTATAGGAAACCTCAAAGTCCATCCCCACAGGACACACTTCCTCCAACAAGGCCACAGATCCTAGTAGTACCATGGCCTATGAGGGCCATTTTCTTTCAAACCACCACAGCAATGTACAAGAATTCACTCTCATTCAGCTGGCCAAACATTCCATACAGTATGTTTAAAAATGAATTACAAGACTATGAACGATAGTTGTTATGCTCTACAATGTATT
Source organism: Neodon shergylaensis (assembly GCA_025134845.1). Taxonomy (NCBI): domain Eukaryota; kingdom Metazoa; phylum Chordata; class Mammalia; order Rodentia; family Cricetidae; genus Neodon; species Neodon shergylaensis. The sequence continues at coordinate 8,332,527 of JABTXL010008037.1, read as the reverse complement.
GGTAGCGTGTCTTCCCAATGTAAATACCATATTCTTTGACTATCACTCGTCCCTCTACCACTTCCCTTCAATTCCAAACAACTTCTGCCAATTTCCATTCTCTACTCAGTGTTTGTTCATTTTAGGCTCTAGACATACATAGGAACTAGCGGAATCTGTCTTATTCACTGGTTCACTGATCCCAGGTTCATTTACGTTGTTGAAAATTACTGAACTTCCTTACGCTACACTGAGGATATATACACGTGATTACTTCACTCTGCTCATGGACTGCTATGTTTATTCTTTATCTTGATGTCCGTGGAACCAAGCTAAGAGGAATAGAAGTTCAACTCCCCTTCATCAAACTCTCTTCCTTTGGCAACATAATCAGAGCTAGAAGTAGGAGATATGGAATATCTCTCATTAGTTGTTTTAGTAATGACCAGACTCTTTTTTCATGATGTCTCCAGTGTACATATCAGCTGTTTTCACTGGTTGCATCTTGTCATAGTCCCATTAACCTTTGTCTTCTGATTAAATTGATTTTAACAGCTGTTAAGTTATCAAGGTGGTTTTAAAATGATTAGTTATGATGAACATTTTTCAATACAAGGGTTGCCCATTGTGTATTTGAAGAACTATTTAGTAATGCCTTTTGTCAGTTTTTCATGGGACTATCTATTTATTCATTTATTTATTGCTTTGTATTGATTTTTTGTGGATTTGTCCATCATGCCTCACAGTCCCACTCCTCTCCCTGTCCCCTGGCCTCTACCCATTTGACCTGCTCTACCCAAACAAAATTTAAAAGTACAACCTGAAAATGAAATTAAACAATAAAATTCTGACATGGAAATTGCAATCATGTAGTATGGAGGAGCGGGCCACATCCTGCCGCCTGGCTAGCATAATACCTGAAATAACCACACAGAAATTGTATTAATTAAATTACTGCCTGGCCCATTATATATAGCCTCTTCTTGGCTAACTCTCACATATTAGTTTAACCCATCTCCATTAGTGTGTATCGCCACTTGACTGTGGCTTCCTGGCATGAGTCTAACCAGCATCCATCTTGGGCAGGAGAACCATGGCATCTTGCCACTCTGCCCTTCTTCCTCCCAGCATTCTGTTCTGTCTTCCCCGCCTACCTGAGTTCCACCCTATCAACTAGGCCAAGGCAGTTTCTTTAATAACCAATGAAAGCAATACAAATACAGAAGGGCCTCCTACACCACAATCAGACCCAGTGAGTCACGGTATATACCATAGTTCATCTATAGTTATTGTAAGTATTCTTTGCAACAGATCTTTGCTCAGGCATGAGGCCTCTGGCTCCTGCTACTTTATCAATAATGGATCCTCACTGAGACTGCTCCTGGATATACTGTTGTTGTCCTGTTTCATGGAGATCCTGCAGCTGTGGATCTGCAGATATGGTCTCTTCCCATACTCCAGCAGCTCATAGATGAGGTGGATGAAGGGATGGACTAACTCATAGTTTGTTGTAGCTGGACTGGTCAGCCCACCAACTTCCCCTCATCATAGCCATCAGCGCCAACTCTCCAGCACTGTCCCAGCTAGTTCATCTAGCTAGCAAGCTGAAGGAAGCAAGGCCAGTTCTCCTGCTCTCATGACCTCATATTCAGCTTACCCAAACTCAAACCACCAGGACCAGCTCAACGATTCTCTTGCTCCTGAGGCCTGTTCTCCCACCTGCTGCAGTTGGTACAGGATGAGGTGGAGGGCATATTTCCCCCATTCAAGCCACCACATGGCATTTCAGTGAGGGGGCAGGGGCCAATTTCCTGCTCAGTTGCACCCATGCCAACGGGGTCATCTCCAGTGTGGAGTTATTTTATTCAGCGGAGTTGCTTGAACTCTCTCTCTCTCTCTCTCTCTCTCTCTCTCTCTCTCTCTCTCTCCCCACATAGATTGCTATTACTATTTTCTTTTCAATCTTACTTAAATTTCTTCCACAGGTTGTCTTTTCTTCACTCTGGATTATTTCCATTTTTGATAAATCTTTTTTTTATTTAGGAAATCTTATCTTTGTTTTATTTTATCTTGGTTTAATTGGTTAATTAATTTACTCAGATCATTTTCCTCAGTCATTTTTCAGCTGAGTCTCATATTTAAGTCTCTAATCCATCTGGTATGGGTATTTTCATAAAAGTCCAATTTTGTTCTTCTTCATGTAGATATGCAGCTTTCCCAATTTTCTTTCTTGAAGAGACGATTGTCTTCCTCTGCCCATGTCTTCTTGACACTATTGTCAAAAGTTATTTCCTTTTATCTCAGAACTTAGTCTTTTCTATTTAGCTGATACACTTATTTGTATGTTAGTACCATGCCATTTGGCTTAGAACAGCTCCAGAAAATATTCTGCAATTCAAAATTACTGGAGTTATTATCTTCATGCTTGCTACCTCTGATGAATTTTGCTATGGATCTTTGGAGATCTTTGATGTTTTCATACAAAATGTTAGGAGTTTAATTCCATTGCCATGAAGAATCTGATTGGTATTTCAATAATAATTATTGAGATTTCTTTGACTGAATTTGTGATAGTCTTATAGGGACATTTTACCAGCACTGAATCTTTTCTTTAGTATATGCACATTAGATATATTTACTTTTTATGTCTTCTTTAAATTTGTTAAACAGTGTCAAATTTTTAAGTGTAAATATTTGTATCTCCTAAGGTAAATTTACATAATGTAAAATTATAGAAAGAAACTAGGGACATACATTGTTTTATAGTTAAGTGTTAGAGAACAGAAATACAACTAATTTTTTATGCATTCTCTATCCTCTTACTTTTCTATGTGCTGGTTGGCTTATTTTTTTTCTCAACTTGACACAAGTTAAGGTCTTCTGGAGAAAGGGTCCCGTAAATGAGAAAGTGCCTCCATTAGATTGGCCTGTAGGCAAGTTTGATGTTGGGAATTCTCTTGATTAATGATCTATGCTTGACTGTGTGTGGTATCACCTCTGGGAAAGTGGTGCTGGGGTTTCGAAGAGTAGGCTAGACAGGCCAGGCGAAGCAAGTTACTCTTTATTTGCTCTGTTTCTGCCTCCAGGTTCCTTCCTTAATTTCCTGACTTGACCTTCTGTAGTGATGGAATTACCCAAAAGTATAAAATGAAATAAAAAAAATTTTTTTCCCTAAATTGATTTTTATCACAGCAATAGAAAGCAAACTAGGAAACCTAAATCCACTAACTGGTTCTAACTGGCTTTGGATAGGTTTCAGGGTTTTCTATATAAATTTGAGACATTTGGTTTCTATTTCCTATTTGGATGGCATCTCTTTCTTGCATAACTGCAATATCTAGGACTTCTGTTGTGTTTAGCACTGTGGAGATACTGGGAATTATTTTATTCTGGCTGAATCTGGCTTTGCATCCCTGAATAATATATTATTTGGATTTGTATCATATGGGCTTTCATGAGTTGGCATACATTCCTTTTAACCTAACCATTGGTAGTTTTTATTGGTAATTTAATTAATGGATATGGATTTTGTCAATAATTTTAACTATTAAGATGAGAATATAATTTATGACTCTCTCCTTCTGGTTAATGTAGTAACTTTTGAATTAGTGAATGTTAAACCATACTTGCATTCCTAATCATTAATAATAATAATTGGCTTTTAAAATGTGAACTTAATTTTCTTTATATTTCTGATATGACTTTGAAGTTTCCCTTTGGTTTTCCTGTCTGGCTTTGATATCAGGATAAACTAGCTATTAAATGAGTAAAGCAGCCTTACCTCAAGAACTCTTTGAATGAATTTGAGGAAGGTTGGTATCAGTTAATCTTGAACACTCTGTAGAATTCAGATTTGAAATATGTACTAGATTTCTTATTAGGATACTTTCAGTGCTTTTTTAACTTGAAAATATTTTTTCATATAATATATTCTAATTATGGTTTCTCCTCCCTGAGTTCCTCCCAGATCCTCCCCACCTTCCCACCTGTCCAAATCTACACCCCTTTCTTCTCTTTCTCACTGAAACAAAAACAGAAATCTAATATATAACAATAAAAAATCGAATTAAACCATTTTAGGAAAATCCAAACAGAAGAATGTAAAGCACCTAAATAAACTTTTTTGTGATCACAATTCAAATGTATGTTTATTAAGAGGCAAAACCATTATGAATTTCATTCCTGTGAGATTTTACATTTGAGAAAATTACTTTGACCAATATATTTCTGGATAACATTATTTCATGGTACATTAATTAAATTAGTATTAAGTTATTAAGTAGAAGGCTATTATATGAAATTTTATATTGTGATTATATATATATATAAATAATTTCCCAATAGATCTTTTATTAAGTGAGGATCTTATTAATGTCATTCCTAGGATGCTTTAATTGACTTGCTGTATAATTTGCAAATAATTCTAATTTCATGCTATTATTTGCAATAGTTATTTTTATACTCATCACTATTTTACTATTTCACCGAGACCTCAGTGACTCATTTTGTCACTGTGTTTTGTATCATGGGTCTTGTTTTCTCTCTTTATTAGAAATATTTTTTTCTGAATGATGTGAGAGTTTATTACAAATTTAGTAACTGTAAATGATTTACATTCAAGGTGTTAATCTCATTTTTACTGTTTCAACATAGAACAATGAAATTTTGATTTTATTTTCTCACATATTTCTTTCCACATTATTATATCTGGAAGTATGTTTTTCTCCCACCATTTTTCATAGATTTCAATAACATAATCAAGTTGCATTTATAAAATCAATTGGGAATTCATTAATCTCCACTAAAGACTACCAAATTCATATGTTTCATTTTCTGTCTTCTTTGGGACAGGGGAAGCTGTAACATCTAACTTTTTCCTCTGTCATATTGCTTAAAAGTTAGGTAAATTTTAGTGGTGGTTTCCAACTGACTAATTCTGTTTTACCAAAATTATTTTCAATATATCCACTGCTACCTACTTCACCATGCTGAGTGACGGCATGCCTCTGAAATGTTTGTGGGGGGGGAGTGTTTTATTATTGTGAAGTGAGAAACATGAAAAGCCTGCCATTTGAGCCTTAGTATTATATTTATATTATAATATTCTGGCTGTTGTTTTAACATGTTAGAAAAAATTCTGGAAAACTGAGTTGCTATATTGGATTTTTACTGGATCCCAGTTGTTGAAGCATATAGATTGCAAAAAACGGGTCAGAGGACACTATATAAAGTTCTACAATTTAATTTTTTTTAAAATCATATGGCTGTGCTTTCTTCAAAGAGAGGCATAAAATTTTGCTTCCTTAAAAATATTTTTGTTTTGCATTTCAAGTGCTATGTTGAAGCAGTGCTGGAAATTAAGCCAGACCCTGGACACATGGGTAAGCAGCTGCCTTTGACCATTATCCCTGCTCTCTACATTACTAGTGTTACATAGGATCTGCTAGGGTTCTATTCTTTCCATAGTAAATTATAAATTGTGTTTTTTCTATAGAAAATTTTTATTTTTCCCAACATGTAAAAAAGAGCCTCTATGCCTTTATGTAGTCCCGTGTTTGTGTCCAGCTGCGTTTGGAGCAGGTATCTTCTGGGCTGGGTTCTCCTGACCCTGCTGACATTTTCGGGAGGTACCACCTTCTGGTCTTCAGTCTTCTGGGACACAATCTTCTCGCCTGGCACTGTCACCTACTTGGTTGGATCTTTAGGGTTAGTGTCAGCAACTGCTGGACCAGCAATGGGTAATTCTTTGGGAGAAGCTTTCAGGGTAGCCATTCTTTGAAGTTTCTTGACTATTTTTTTGATTATTTTTCTTCATTTTCTTTACATTCTTTTTTTTCTTTTAGATGTTTATTGTATACAATTTTTTTAACTTTTTTTTATTTTTTTATTTTTTATTGAAAAAAAAAAATCCCTGCTTCCTCCCAGCCTCCCATTTCCCTCCCCCTCCTCCCGCCCCTCTCCCCCTCCCCCCACTCCTCTCCCCCTCCCTCTCCAGTCTGAAGAGCAGTCAGGGTTCCCTGCCCTGTGGAAAGTCCAGGGTCTTCTCCCCTCCATCCAGGTCTAGGAAGGTGAATATCCAAACTGGCTAGGCTCCCACAAAGCCAGAACATGAAGTAGGAACAAAACCCCATGCCATTGTCCTTGGCTTCTCGTCAGCCCTCATTGTCCGCCATGTTCAGAGAGTCCGGTTTTATCCCATGCTTTTTCAGTCACAGTCCAGCTGGCCTTGGTGAGCTCCCAATAGATCAGCCCCACTGTCTCGGTGGATGGGCGCACCTCTCGTGGTCCTGACTTCCATGCTCATGTTCTCCCTCTTTTCTGCTCCTCATTGGGACTTTGGGAGCTTAGTCCGATGCTCCAGTGTGGGTCTCTGTCTCTATCTCCATCCATCGCTAGATGAAGGTTCTATGGTGATATGCAAGATATTCATCAGTATGGTTATAGGATAGGGTCATTTGAGGTTCCCTATCCTCAGCTGCCCAAGGAACTAACTGGGGACATTGCCCTGGGCACCTGGGCGCCACTCTAGGTTCATGTCTCTTACTAAACCTTAAGGTGGTTCCCTTAATTAAGTTATGTGATTCCCTGCTCCAGTGATCAAAATCTGTCTCCTTTACTGTGCTTTCTCTGACGTCGATCTTCTTGGACTGTCTGGTGGCTTCCTATTCCATATGGATATCTGCCTTCCTGCAAGCTTTTTGTATATACTTCTGGCAGGCATTGTGTATGAACTTCAGGATGAAGTCACTGACCTGTACAAAAGGCATGGTCTGTCTTCACACCAGAGTGTAAGGTTCACCCTTTAAAGCCATATTCTGACCAATAACAATTCCAATCATGACCATCTTTTTAGCTTCAGGTCCAAAGGAGAAATGGACAACACAAACAACCCCCAGGACGCACTTGAACACATGTAAGCCATGTCAGGTGAGGATGTGAGAATTCTTATCTTATATACAATTACGTATGATCATGTCTACCACTAATTTCCCCTCTCGGATTCTTCATAGACATCTCCCTTCCCAATTTCATATCCTTTTATGTTGAGGTCCACCAAGTTCAGTTAGTGCTGTCCAGATGTACAACAGTCTTTAGAAATGACACATATTCAAGCAGATTAGGCAACATACTACTGAATGAAGAAAGAAAAACAGGAACTCAAAACACTCCTTAAAGAAAATGAAAACAAGACCCCCAGGGTTTGTACTGCTGACTCAACCTCTAATTCTATTACTCCATGGGGACAAAAACAGTGCCAAAACAAAGTCGAGATATAATTTTAAGGAGAAGCTGCTATAAATATACCATTTCCCGATCTCTGAAACAACTGCTTGTATTATCTCTGTCCCAGGTTCTTGTTCTCAATTTTTTCAACTTCTGTGGAAAGACATTAAGACACAGTTTACAGAGAAGACCACCTGTCTGCCTTATCTATTGGGACATTAGGTGAAATAGTAAGTAAACAGATGCCTCTCACAAGGCTGCTATCTTTTTATCTTTTTATATTTAACTCAAATGGTGATTGATCATCTTCCATATATTATAAATGCCTCCAGGTAGTGTCCACTTGTCCTGTATACCTGGTCCTGCCCTTTGTTTGAACTTGCCATTATAATTTCATTACCCGGAAGAGGGCAAACCCCATTGTTGGGGCATCCAGTAGTCAGAAGTATATAGCAAACCTTTGTTACTTTTATTAAACTCCAACTTTGTCCTTAGCTCCATTCGGTCAGTGGTCTCATTATTTGCTAATTTAATCTTTTTCCCCTTCCCCACATAATTTCAATAAATTATACAACTTGTCTTTAATTTAGAAACTTCAGCTATTCTCTCTCTCTGGCAACTAAAGCTACTACACTCCCATGAGTCTTTTAGTACTTTCTTTTGGTCAGCACTGTCCTCTTACAGCCTCTAAGGAGAGTGGCAGACAAAAATCCACAAGAAAAATCGTGTGCATGCCAGCTGGGAATAGCCTCTGCTTTCCTAACTGCAGGAGTAACAGGGTTATGTGAAATCCTATACTGCTATAAGAATTCAAAATAAGTAGGTAAAATGTCAAGAGAGTAATAACACAACATATTTTAGCATCTATCATACAGTTACTAAATTGCAAATTTTAATCTGATACAGCTACTAGTCTCTGTGTTTTAAAGCATGTTCAGCATATCAATTTCAAGTTTTGATTACATAACAGAGGCATGCCTACTCTTCCGTGTGTACACGTACACCCACACACATTCACACACAAACAATACATACATTCTTGCACACTCAATCTTTCTCTATAGAATATAATTGGTTTCCATATTTGCTTATACCCATTAATTTCTTGTATTGTTAGCGAAGAAGCTCTAGCATTGCTATTAATGGAAAAGTCAAAATGCTGTATTGAAATTAGCAGTTGTTTGGAATTACATACAATAGGAATTTCTCCACCCTTAATAGCAAACTGTAAAGCTTTGACACTCTTCCAGAGCCTAGGTAAGCTATTGACAAATAGCACGAAATTATCTGTAATATATTAAGGTTTAATATTTGTGATGGCAAAGGTAACATGATTAAAAAACAACAACAAATAGTCTGATGAAACCCATTAGGTATGGAAAGTGTTATGCAGCATCACCTTATGAACAAAAAGTAATAAAAAGGCCTGCCTTACATGCATCCAAAGTGGTGAATGGTAAGAAATATATATCATATAAAATAAAATAAATATCCTTCTGTATCAATAAGTAATACCCCACTGTGTGTGTGTATATATATATGTACACAGAAACATATATAAACATATATATAACTGTATATATAGATGTCTAACCATCCACATATGTTTTTATATGTGCATATATATGTATGTATATATATAGCCACACATACATATACACATATACATACACTCATATATATGTTCATACATACATATACACATATATATCCAACACATTTCTTGATCCATTCATTTACTTATGGGAGTTTTAATAGTTTTTAAATTTTGGTAAACACAAACAGTGACACCATAGAAGTGGAGGTACAGGCATCTTTATTGTCTGTTGATTTTGATTCTTTGATTAAAATACTTGAGGAAGACACAAATAAGAGCAGAGATATCCTTTTCTTAGCATTGAGAGATTTAATATCATCAAACTTCATTTATACAAAGTATAAATGAAGACATATTGTTAACTCAATAAAATCACAATAGACAAATATGGTGAGAATAAAATCATGGTAGACAGAATGCAAACTCAATAAAAACCACAATAATTTTCCCTAAAATAGGGAAATAACCCAAAACTTTGTGTGGAACTAGGAAAGTCCCCAAATAGTCAAAGGATTCATGAATAAAATGAACAAAGCTGGAACCATTCCACATTGAAACTTCAAGTGATATAACTGTATTATTATCACCAAGCAGCAAAATGGTATTGGCATAGAAAAGACACACAGACCAAAAAAAAGATTTCAGAAATATATCTATGTATCTACAGTGAGCTTACATTTTCAGAGATATGTCAATAATATACAATAGAATTTAATAAACTCTTGACTAAATATCAATGGGGAAATAGGATAGCAATTGGATCCATATTGACTCTGGATGAGAAGAAAAATGGAACTAGTTCCCTTCTCATACTAATATACAAAAGATAATTTCAAATTTATTAAAGACTTTGAGAATTGAAACTATGGAAATACTAGAAGAAAACAAAGACGAGGAACCCCATGAAGGAAGCTTGGCTAATAACATTCCCATAGACAACTGCAAAGAGTGGAAAAAACACAAAACATAGATCAGAGCGATTTAATCCAAATAAGAAGTATCTACACATTAAAGAAAACTATCTGTAGACTGAAGAAACAGCACACCAACCCACAGGCTGGCAAAAAAAGATTTGAAAAACCTCTATCTGGCACAGGGTAAATGGACACCTTATACAAAGAAACTGTAAACATAAGCAAGAACAATATAATCTGAAGAACTTGAGTAAACACTTTTAAGAGTCAAGGTGCCTATCAGAATACAAAAATTAGGTTGTTTTAGTTTGTTTTGTTTTGTTTGAGACAGGCTATGTCTCTCTCTGTAGCTCTGGCTGTCCTGGAGCAAACACAAATAATGGTCAGGAGAAAATTCCCTTGACTTTTTACCTCACACCTATCAGAATGGCTATTATCAAAAAGACAAAATAAGAAATACTGGAAGAAATACTGGTGAGGACTTGGGGAAAAGAGAAACCTTGAATAATTTTGGTTGTAGCCTTTGCAGTAAATAGTAGGGATGTTCCTCTCAAAAAGAGATGCCTCTACTTCATGGTCCATGTGATCCTGCAATCCCCTTTGAAGAATGAATAAGGACAGTTAAAAGATAGACAAAAAGACCCAAAGTTGGAAATGACAGCGGTACATCAAAGATAGCTTTCTCTCCCTATATTCCTTAAAGTATTTTTCACAATATCCAAGACACTAATCACCATAAGTGTCAATCAATGAATAAATTCAAAAGAATTATGCATATGTAACATTTCATAAATGTAATATAAATAAATACTAGTTAAAAATATAGTCATTTGCAACAATATGGATGAACTTTGAAAACACTATATCAAACAATATGAGCTGAACACAAAAAGACAAATTTTCCATTATCTTACCTATGTGTGAAATTAGGAATACTGAATTCATAGAAGACAATAAATGATCTTTACCACAGCCTGGGTGTATGTCCAGAGTTTTAAAACATGTTGGTGAAGCACTACAAAAGTTCAGCAGGAAAAAATATATCAATATATATTTTGGTGCTATTAATATATCATGGGGCTATTAATTATTATTAATGATAAATGTCCTAGTAATTAATAATAATATATGTGCTAATAATTAATGATGCTTTGGTGATAAGTCAAGGGGGCTTGCTTTAACCTTCATTTCCTGAGGATTCATTATGTTTAATCCAGGGCAGCTAGAGCCAGAGAGAGGAAGAGAGTGCCAGCCTGCCCCAAACAAAACAAAACATCAGAAAACAAATAATAATAGTAAGAGCAATAAAATAATAATATACTAACATTCTTGAAGATCACTAAGAAGATAAATCTTAACTGTTTTCTCCAAAGAAAATAAGCCTCTAAGGTTACATTATATATTTTAATTAACTGGTCCTAAACATTTCACAATTTACAACGTCTTAAAATATCATGCTTTATGTACTAAATAAATATGACTTTATCAATTACTTTCTGGCAACTGAGCAAGAAAGAACATGATACATTATTTTGTAGAAAGAACTCTTCAGACATGAATTAAGGAGAAACGTCTGTAAATGGACTAACAAGTTACAAATTAAAAATTCAGTTGACTCCTTTACCCTGATTCATCCTTTACCCATTGCTCCGAAGAAAATATTATTATGACTTTAGGTTATTTCATCTCAAACTACTGCATATGAATTTGGCTTCTCTGAAAAAAATGTATTTTATGGTTTTGAGGTTGTTTCTTTCTATGTATGTTTTAATAGTATATGTACATTTTTATTTATCCAGAGCACAATTCATTTATTCACTCTGTTTAGCAACATTTACCTTGTTTCCATGTTTGCATTGTGTAAAGATTTGATAAAATAGTTGTTATGTACCTACCAGAGCGTGGAGCTTTCTCTATCCTATAAACTGAGCCCCAACGTCTAGATTTCAGCAAAGCACAATTTAAATGACACGGTCTGAACATTTATCTCCATAATTATTTTATAAATGTGTGTGACTGCTTAGCACTGTAGAAGAGGTCCTGTATCCCATATCCCTAACAGCACTTAACAGTAACGTGGCTTTAAATATCTTGTTTGCTCTGTCAGTGTATGCTTCTCATTGTGGTTGCAATGTATGCCTCTATTATCTAATTCATAATAGAGCTCCGGATGGCTTATATGTGTCTATGAAACACATTCATTTTCCTTTCTATGTGTTTTGTTCCTACTCGTTCTTCTTTGGTTGCTTTTGTTTAGTGTGGGGTGGCAGTACCTTCCAATGCTTTCAGTCAACAGAGGAATAGCCCACAAAATGAAAGAAGGGAATCTGATTCAACATGGCTTAATTAGCTGGGCTGACTCAAACTTTTAGAGTCTGACAGTCGGCAGTGGGACATATTTAAGTACAGTACAATTTTAGAAAAATAAACTTCCTGGTTATGTGTACAATAAAGCTTAAGGCATGGCTACATCAAAACTTTTTTACAAAGTATGTGTGACCTCTACAAAGAGGATGGATTCTGTAGCCTAGAGTCTGGTGTGATCTCATTTCATATAGTGAGCATAGAAGGCACCAAGTTTTAACATACATGTGACATCTTCCCTAAGGATGGGTTCTATGTCTGAGAAGCAATGCTCAAGATAAAGGTCTTGGGAGGAAGAATTTAGGATAAACATAATAGTTTGGAGGATTCAGATGTTGCCAGGCCTAATAGACATCACAGATCACTGGGATATTAACTACATCCGTTCCAAGCCTTCCGGGTGGAATACAGGTATGCATTCTTTTCATTGAAGAGCCAAGCCTGTGTGCTTAACCTTTCTCATTTCCCTTGTGTTTATCTGTGAGCTTGTATCTTCTATAGTTCAGTTTTTGAGATAGGGTGTCCCTATTTAGCCCAGGGTGACCTTGAACACATGAGCTTCCAGCAACCTCTGTGGTGTTAGCATTACCAATATCTACCCCATCAAGTGTCCAACTCTCTTTCACATACTGCACCCCATACTTTGTGCATTTTTCTTCTATGTCAAGGTATGCCTCAGAGAGAAAGGCACTGTGGTGTTTTAATAACACCCATTTTGTATTCGCAAATGATTTTTCATATTCTTCGGTCCCTGCTCTTCTGTTAGGATTAGTGAAAACTTCAGTTCAGGTGGACCACATTTGTTGGGCTTTTCAATTGGATCACATGGTGTCTGCAGGTTTGGTGAGACTTAAGAGGATGTCATTTGCATAAGGACCCACGTCTTTCTACACACTTTGCAGGCTCTTTAGGATTAGTTTAATATTTTTCTACTGAGGATTTACGTGTCATTAATCAAGTTTTTCTTAGTTATTTAATATCTGTTTTTGTTTTAAACTGAAATTTAAATTGCCGTCTTGTTGCCCTGTCTAAAGAAATGTGATGTTTTTAGTAGCTATGACAGGAAGCTTTCTTCTATCTTTAGTTTTATAAGAGTTTTAATCACTGAAGGTGTAAGATTTTAATTAATTCCCTAATCCAAATTTAAAAGTAGACAGTTAATCTTTTTTGTTGGTCTTGCTAACTTAATTGTATTGTGATGAGAAGAAAATGTGTGCATACTGATTCTGTTAGCAAGACTGGCCCTCACTTCAGGAACTGTCACTCCCCCACCCCCACAAGCTTACCTGCTCTGCTTCATGGATAAGACTACCAACTGTTCATGTTTCCCAGACTACCTTATAGTAAGAAACACTGTAGAAAAATAAAAGTTCTTAATCTAGCTTCACTGGAGTGTCTGTCCTATGCAAGGTCTGGATTTTATCCCCTGTTCCTATCTCATTTTCATAAACATAGAGCCTATAAGAAGCAAGTTGCCCCCCACAAGGAATGTGACAAGGTACCCAGGACACATACATACTCAACTCTTCCATGCATGCTTCCTCCTTCATTTCCTGCCTACAAGGCTTTCGTTAGACTTTTACCAGCAAGCCTAGGCATGGAAAATTACTTTAAAAAACATTGTCCACACTTTATTGACTTTACTTTTCCGGCAGAGTTAGTCTCTTTCTTTACTATGCTACTTTAATTATGGCCAAACAACTAATCTGGTCTTTTTATACACAGTACAAAAGATAAATGTAGTTTTAATGTTAAAAACCATTTGACCTCAATTATAGTTATACATTTCCACAGTTTTTTTTGTACTTAATTATGTACATTTCCATTGACTAGATCAAAAAGAAAAAAAAATCACCCAGAGCAGGAATCTTTGTCTTCTTATGAGAACAGCCCTCATATGTATTTTCTTACTGGGGATGGCATTCTATCAGTTATGTGTTTTAAAGACCTCAAACATTATAACAGCTATGATTCTAATATATACAATCTCAAAATGTAGCTCACTTTCTTCATAATTAATACTCAATTGAGTTCTCTTGAGATCCTTAAATGTGTTATTTTTTTTATTTTTTCTGTTTGTTTTGTATTCTCGATTTTGGTATTGTGTTAATACTGAGATGCACAGAGGATATCTCACATTGGTTTCACAGAGATGTGAAATAAATAACAGTTCAGCCCTCTGAGGCCAGGACCCCTATGTGAAACCATTCTTTGATATATTCAATGCTTCATGAGGTCCTTTGGGCTCCACACTTTATCTAGCACCTATTTGGAAGGTATACAGCTTAGTAATCCCTTTCTTTAAAATAATCATATCTGTCGGTAAAAATAGTTTTTATTTTGATGCATGTACATTAAAAATTTCACTGGCCAATTGTGGTCCCCTGTGTTTCTAATCTTTTTTTTTCCTTTATTTCGACTCCATCCCTGTGTTTTAAATCTTAACATTCAGAAAGTAGATGCAGGTGGCTCTCCATAAAATCAAATGCCAGTCTTGTTTATACATCAAGTGCCAGGTCAGCTAGAACCACATAGTGAGACATTGTCTAAAAGCATGCATTTTTATCTATATGCTTTAATTAACATTTAATAAACATATTATATTGATGTTTTCACACATTTTGGAGCTGATAAAATGGATCAGCAGTTATCACTGCTTACTGTTCCTCCTGAGGAACTGGGTTTTTCTCTGTACCCACACAAGGGATCTCACAAACACCTTGAATTCCAGTTTCAGACAACCTGATACCATATTCCAGCCTCTCTGGTCACCAGGCACATGCATAATGCACATACATACATGCAGACAAAACATTCACACGCTAATTACATCCTAACATTTGCTTCCTTATGTAATCTTCATCGTCTTTATGTAATCAAGCAAGTATGAACACTTTTGACCTTTTAAACAACCATATGTCTTCCTTATAGATGACATTCTGTCTTCTTAAACTATCAAATTTGATGACATTTTATTGGAAAGGAATTTGTTCATCTACATCGCTCATCTCTATGAAGGAGGTAGCGGCTGGTTGGTGGAGACACTTCACTTCCTCCTTCATCTCATCCCCCTGCCTTATTATCCTCCAAAGATTTCTACTTCACGGCTGCACTCTTAATGCCTGGAGGTTTTTTCTCTCTTTTAGTTCCTTTTAACCCTGACCTTTACCCTAGGCAGTTTTCTTTAACCTTTTAAACCGTGTTATTCTTTGCAATCCCAGAATCCTGGAGAAAGGAAACAGATGCTTCTGAAGAGCAGCCCATTCTGAATTCTCCTTCCCAAACACAGCATCATTTTCCAGAAAGGGATGCAATCCTTCTGTTCGGTTTCTACAATCAGTCCCTCTGTCTCTGTCTTTCTCAGTCCCCCTCTCTCTGTCTCTTTTTGTACATCTGTCTCTCTGTCTCCCTTCCCCTGCATACACACAAGAGTGCCTGTCTTTCTCTTTCTTAAGCTCAGTTGCACCTGTGAGAGTACTGAGTTTAACTATTCTCGGGTGTACCAAACATGGTCAGTCACATTATAATAGAGAGGCAGATAACTTCAAAGCCTCAATAGCTAAGAAATAGAAAGAATAAAATTGAGTGGGTAGTGAGGTGAGGGTGCATCTGTGGGGAGAAGTCATGGGGCAAATAAAATCAAAGTACATTATAGAGAATTTCAAAAAATTAATAAAAAATACTATTTAAAAAAAATGAATGAAACCTTGAGTTCTTTCTCTAACCAGAGCAATCCAGTCAGTGCTTAACTCTGCTTCATGCCACCCTAAGTTGATGGTACATCTGCCTTCTGAACCAGCTGTCACTGCCAGGAAAGAGCATAGGGAATGGACCATTAGGGATTCAGGCCAATGATGCTTGGCTGTCAACAGTCTCAACAAGTTTCATGGTCACATCTAAGCTCAGGGAAGACAAGAAGTGAATCACTACCTCATGCCAAGAAAGAGAAGCGCACTAAAAGGAACTATTAACACTACTGGCTGTGCCCCACCCATGCCCATTTCTGCCCCAGCAACACACAGTGCTGCTCTTTTAAAGGCAGGTGTGTGCCCTTCAGCCAGTCCTTTGCTTAACCTCAAACTAGCTCAGTTTTCCAGGTAGAATTTTATTAATTGTGAATGTTTCAATGAAAATATAATTACATCACTCCCCCCTTCTTTTTCATCCCTCCAGTCCCTTCTGTATGCTTCCTCCTTACTAGTTTTTTAAATAGACGGCCTTTTCCTTTTTCTTATTTTAATAAACATGCATAAATCTATACAAATATAAACTGTTGAGTCAGTATAGTGTGAATTGGGTGTATATGATTTCAGAACCAATCACTTCAAATTGGATAAAGAATTAGGGGGCTCATTCCTGGGAGAGTCTAACGCTCTCTTAACAGTCATCATTGCCTGTAGTTGTTTCTCTAAAGTTAGGGTCCCATGAGATTTCCCATTTTGCTCAGCATGCCTATTGATATTGTCATTGCTTATTTCCTTTTTAGGCAGCCTTTACCCTCCCAGTCTTTTTTTTACCATCATTCTTTGATGTGGGAGTGTCATATATCAATCTGTTGATTTCATTGGTTAAGTAATAAAGGAACTGCTTGGCCCTCATAGGTTAAAACATAGGTGGGAGGAATAAACAGAATAGCATACTGGGAGGAAGAGGAAGTGAGGTCAGACTCGACAGCTCTGCCCTCTAGAGCAGAGAAGCCATGCTCCAGTCTCCCGGACAGACGTGAGCGATGAAGCTCCAATCCAAGATGGACGTAGGCTAGAATCTTCCCGGTAAGCGCACCTTGGGGTGCTTACACAGATGATTAGAAATGGGCTAGTCCAGGTGTGAGAGTTAGCCAAGAAGAGGCTAGATATAATGGGCAAGCAGTATTTAAATGAATACAGTTTGTGTGTTGTTATTTCGGGGCATAAGCTAGCTGAGCAGGCAGCTGGGGTGTTGGGGACGCAGCCCTGGCCGCCCTTATTTCAACAATTCTTTTCTTTTTAATTGGTTTTATTGAGCTATACATTTTTCTCTGCTTCTCTCCCTTCCTCTCCCCTTCAGCCCTCTCCCATGGTTCCCATGTTCCTAATTTACTAAGGAGATCTTGTCTTTTTCTACTTCCCATGTAGATTAGATTTACGTATGTCTCCTAGGGCCCTCATTGTTGTCCTAACTCTTCCAGTCTTTCAGTCCTCTTTTGTGCTGGTCCCTGAGCCTTAGATGAATGAGTTGTGTTGCAGATATATCTGATAGGGATACATATCCCACTAACAGTTGATTCCTGCATTATGACTATTTGTCGCTCTCCACAATGGTCTCCATTTGCTCTATTGGGAAGCTTTATTGATGAGGGCAAGAGCCACATGTCATATTGGTGTAAGTTTTAGAATATTGTTAGAAATTATGCTAGTCTAATAGTAACAGTAGAGTCTCTCCTAAAATTTTTAACCTCAACAGTCCCATATATTTGTCTAGGTTATAATACACATAAAATTTCACTTATGTTGAAGAGGCCTCAAGTCTAACTTGACAGCTATTGCTTATCACCAAGATATGTGTCTCATTACTATGATTTGTAGATATCCTGTCATGCTGCTAGTCTAGCTCATAGTCATGAAAACTGGATAGGAATATTGATTGGGTCCTTCTCTTGGCATCTTGAATAGTACTCTCTGGTGCTATGGAAACTAGACAGAGGAAAGGAGGCTTTCAGGTCAGGTAAAGCTCCAGCATTCTGAGTCCTTTGGCTAAAGAATGTAGTGTCTTCAGCAATATGGCCGTACCTTAAACTCAGAGGCAGCCAACAGCAGCAGCAATAGCTCTATGATTTTGGGACTCACTTCAACCCCTGACTATCAATGCCAATGGGTGTTTTTCATGCCTGGTACGGCAGCTTTTGTTAGATATCCCATAGCTCTTTTGGGGAGAATTTCTTTAAAATTATTTTTTCACAATAGCATCAATTATTGTAGTAGTTTTATTGAAGTGAAGGCATTTTTTTGGTCTTGTTCTTTTGAGCTATACCATTTACTGATGGCAAGTAAACTTCCTTACCTAAAAATGTATACAGTTTGTAACTTACAGAAGGAAGACTGTACCTTTTGTTTTCTTTATTTATTTCATTTTTTTTACTCATGTGTGGGCCTGTCACCCAGTTCACAAATAAATACATGGAGATTATTTTACTTATGAATGTCTGACTTTAGCTTGGCCTATTTCTAGTCATCTTTTCTTAAATTATCCTGTCTACTTTTTGCCTGTGAGCTTTTAGCTTTTGTTATTCTATATTCTTTTCTTTCCTTTTTACTGTGTTGGTGGCTGGGTGGCTGTGTAGCTCATCCCTGGCATCCTTCTCTCCTTCTCATTTTATTGGTCCTCCCTTTTCTCTTGAACCAAAATTTCTTCTGTTTATTCTCTCTGCTCGGCAGCCCCACCCATTTTTCTCTTGGCCTAGGTATTAGTTTTCAGTTCTTTATTAGACCAATCTTTTAGGCAAGCAAAATAACTGAGCTTTACAGAGTCAAACAAATTCAACACAAAGGAATGCAACATGTCTTTCCAACATTAAACAAATATTCCACAGCATAAACAAATGAACACATTTTTAACTAATATTCCACAACAGAAGACAAACTATATTTATTCATATTCAGCATTACTTGTTAATAATTTCTTCTAAATTTTAACTAATCTTAGAATTGTTACGGGTATGATATTAGGGATCCCAGAGAAAAACCTTGCCTCCAGCTATTGAGAAATTAAGTGCCCGAATCTCTTATCTTTTTATAAACTTTCTTTAGTTTGTAAAGTTATCTTTAGTTAACAGCTATTGTCCTGTTTTTCCATCTTGCCTATACTATCTCCTCCAATTCCTCCTGGAGAATTATTGCTAATAAGTTGGAGCTTTACCGAGTCTCAGCTATATTTATGTATTATGCTTTGTCTGTCCACTAATAATCCCTATGATCATGGACAAAGGAAAGGGGCTCTATTGAGCAGCTGCCTTAAATGAGCAGCCACTGTGGATCTGCAGAGCAGCAGTAGGAGGACAGTGAGGCTCTACCTGGCATGAAGGGGATTCTCTACACCAAGATGAGATAAGAATAGTTTCATTATAGGTAAAGCCTTGTTGTGCCCTGTATTCTTCAGGGGCCACAAAACATATGAACATCATGAAAAATATGACCTGGAAAGTAGAGATTGATGATCAGTTAGTTATGAGCTATGGAGTTCAGATTAGGTTAAAATAAAAAGACCATGAGCATAAGATAAAATATTTCAGAAGAGCTACCTATGTTCTCAAGGCATCTGGATTTAGATGAAGGGAAAACACAAAAAACAGATCACTGTGACTTCATCAAAATAAGAAGTATCTACACATCAAAGAAAACTATCTGTAGACTGAAGAATCAGCATACCAACACACGTTGGCAAAAAGATTTGCGAAAACTCTATCTGGTACAGGGTAAATGGATAACTTATACAAAGAAATTGTAAACAACAGTAAGAATAATATAACTTGAAGAACTTGAATAAACACTTCTCCTAAGAGGCAAAGTGCCTATCAGAATACAAAAATATAGGTTGTTTTGTTTTGTTTTGTTTGAGACAGGTTATGTCTTTTTCTGTAGCTCTGGCTGTCCTGGAACAAACATCAGTAATGGTCAGGAAAAAATCCTCTTGACTTTTTACCTCACACCTATCAGAATGGCTATTATCAAAAAGACAAAATAAGAAAACACAATAAGCAACATGAATACAAAGCTGGAGAGGCTCTCAGAAGTTCTGGGCACATGTATACTGCAGTTCTTGAAGGCAGTGAGGACCTCCCATCGCAGGCTCTGAGGAAGCTATAAGCACAAAGAGAAATAAAAGGAACTCCAGTGATTCCTGCAGAAGTTAAATTACCAAACTAATTCTCAGTTGGATGAGTAGAGGCATGAAGAATGAGCAGGCAGGAAATTTATGATAGAAGTAACTTCCTTCCAAAGAATCGTCCCTAAGGTAAGGATGCTGGGAGTTGTGCAGAGAAAGTAAGTGGGTCATCAGAACAGGAAAGGAGAAGGATTGAAGATCAGTAATATAGCCTAAAATCATAATCCAGACTCTCTGAATACCACAAAAAGATTATTTCAAACTTAATAGCATGCACCCCGGGATCTTTGATCAAATAAACATAATTTGGGAGAACCTCTAGATAGAGATTTTTGAAATTTCCATAACAGTAGTGGTTAAAAAACAAATATCTTGACACAAGAATTGAATGTATAAATTAAAGCCTAGTTCTACAACTATAAATATATATATATATATGTTATATAATCTCTTAGTTCTGCGTATATATGTCCCTCATGTTACTACAACCATGTAACAAAAAGTATTGAGAAAATAATAAATCATAGATTTAACATGGTAGATTCAACTTTTCAGAGAGAGAGAGAAAGAGAAAGAAAAAGAGAAAGAGAAAGAGAGAGAGAAAATTTTTCCAGACTTAAGTGGTAAAGCATTAATTTACTTGTTTGAATGTTTAAAGCTATCACACTCACATCTGATAAAGAGTTTACCACTTAAAATTAATTAAAAACCTTTCTTCAAGTAACCTAAAGTAGATCAGTTTCAAGGCAAATCATACAAAAGATATACAGAGAAGAAATATTGATTATCTGTAGCAATATTTCTCAAACCACCAAACTCATACATATCTGGGTGGCTTTTGAAAGTTAAACAAAATTAAAATTAAACTTAATTTTCTATCTAATAGAATCAGACATTTTCCAATACATAACCAACTTTTACTATATCAGAAGCTCCTGGAAGACTCTATTTCTGTTTCAGTCAGAGCAGGAGGCAGGTTTGTCTAAAGATCCTAGAAAGGTAAAGGCTATAGTGGCCCTGAGTTGCTACCATTATCATGAGAACACACATCACTAAAGTACCATAGACAACTATGGGTGGCAGAAGAGCCAGGACAGTCATTTATCAGAGAACCACTGGCTATCATTTGCATTCATCTTTATTTTAGGTTATGTTTTATTTCTCTGAGTGGACTTTTATAAATCAAAATTCATTTTTTTCTTTCCAAAGTTCCATAGTCATAAAAAAATCACAACTCTAATAGTATGATTTTTCCAAACTCTGTCAGTAAGTTATTTAAAGAAAACCACTTGGTTATAATAAAAAAATAGTTGCAAGAGCAGCAAAATCTCTGGGTTTTATGAGGAATATAGTGACGATCACTAAGAGGTTCCCAGGCAATGAAAGCTGACACAACCTTTACCTGAAGATGGGCAGGAGGCTGGTTGCTGAGAACATGGAGGGAGACACGCACATTAGGGTCTGCAGAAAGGAGACAACCCCACAAGACAGCACATTTTATAGAGTAGTAACTGTCAAAAGAGGTTATGTGAGAAAATCAAAATTTGAGGACATTAACGTAACCTTTAAAAATATTTCCACAAAAAGTATGTGATCAAAGATGACCCATTCACTTTGTTTAAATAACATTTTTTACTTATATTATATACCAACCAATTTTCCGTCCCTCCTCTCCTCCCATCCCCTCCTCTTTCCCACCCACCCTCTTCCCCATCCACTTCCCTTTCATCTCCCTTCATAAAGGGACAGGCCTCCCATGGGCTTACACAAGGCATGGCACATCAAGTTAGGGCAGGACTGAGCTCTTCCCCTTATATTTAGACTGGACAAGGTAATCCATGATGGGGAACAGGTTACCAAAAGCCACCTATGATGGAGGTGGGTCTTGTATCTTATCTGTTGCTTTCATTGGTTAACTAATAAAGAAACTGCCTAGGCCCATTTGATAGGCCAACCCTTAGATGGGTGGAGTAAACAGAACAGGATTGGGGGAGAAAGAAGCTGAGTCAGAGAGTCGCCATGATGCTCCCACTCCAGCCAGACGCAGGTTAAGATCCTCCCTGGTAAGCGCACCTCGTGGTGCTACACAGAATATTAGAAATGGGTTAGATCGATATGTAAGAGCTAGCCAATAAGAGGCTACAGATAACGGGCCAGGCAGTGTTTAAATGAATACCGTTTCTGTGTAATTATTTCGGGTACAAAGCTAGCTATGCGGGCGGCCGGGTGCTGGGGACACAGCCCCGCCGCCCCTGATGCAACACACCTAAGCACCAGAGAGAGGTCCTACTCTCACTGTTAGAAGCCTTACTAAGAGACCAAGCTACAGAATTGTCACACACAGGCAGCAGGACTCAATCAGTCCCATGCAAGCTCCCTGAGTGTTGGTCTAGCATTCATGAGCTTCCACAAGCTCAGGTCAGCTTTCTCTGTGGGTACCATCATGATGCCCTCTGACTGATATAATCCCTCCTTCCTTTCTTCTGCAAGACTCTCGGAGCTCAGCACAGTGCTCATCTGTGGATCTCTGCCTCTGCTTCCATCAGTTAGTTACTGGATAGAGTATCTCTGATGGTGATTAGGGAGGTCACCAATCTGCTTACAGATGGCCAGTTCAGGCACACTCTCCATTACAGCTAGGAGTCTTAGTTGGTGTTATTCTTGTGGGTTTCTGGGGGTTTCTTAGCACCAGAATTCTCCCTAATCATGAAATGCCCCCCATCAAGGCATCTCTTGTGTTACTTTGTGTTCTGCAAAAGAACAAATAAATACAGTCAAAATCTTTCTTTGGAGTGCAGATTAATAAATGTCAAATAAACTAGCCAAGTTCAAAAGTAAATATGGAGCATATGTTCCCTGGCTGTCAACTGTTTAATCTCTACACCATATCTATAAGGAAATGGGACGCTGCTATGTGGTAATATTTCCACGTTCTGTGTTGGCATTCATACTCTTTCTGAATGAGTGTTAGCCCAGAAAGCCATAGTCTCTATCTCCAAGAGTGCTGAGACCAACAGACGGTAATTGAGAAGGAAGAGCAGCTTATGTGTCTTCACCACGTCTGAAGCGCACTAAAACTACAAGAAAAAAGTGAAAAGACAACATTGATGATCACCAAATCCCCACAACTGCTCGTACATTAAATAAAAATGAGCTATGCCTGTGATTATTTACTCATCTCTGCTTTGTACATTCAATAAATTCAATTATTCATGTGGTAATCCTTCCCATAATAAAGCATTTGAAGGAAGGAGAGAGGCAAATAGAAAAAAAAAAACTTCTTAGACTTAAGAGAGTGTGACCTTGCCCCAATTTCTTGTTTCTAAAGGTGAAAATAAGGACATCAAGCTATTTTGGTATAGGCTATATATAGAGAAAATATTAATACAGTCACACGGTTAAACACATTCTCTGTCCAAATGTTGAAATATATATATACTTGAAATTTGAAAGACAGGTTTTCAGATAAATCATGAACAGATCAAGAACAATACCAAAATAGCTTCTTTTATTTAAAAACTCTAAAACACCAATAGAGGCAGCCGACAGTCACACTGGTTTAATTCGGACATCACTTAATGTTTTTGGAGCATTCTGACTTGATCACTCCTTTGGGATGACTGTTCACCCTCTCTGAAGGGAGCCCTTCAGATGTCAGTCATTGTATAAGTAAAGATCCCCACATTCCCATGTTCCATCTTAGCATTTCTGCATTCTGCATGAGCCTTGACTTTCAAAGAAGAAGGCCAAAATGGCAAGCATGGTGGAATTTTTGTGAAGGCCAAACAGGCAAAGGAAAATATGCAACATTCCCAGGAAGCAACAGAGATTTATGGTCTAGTTTCAGGGACCAATGCACTTCACCAACAAGAAAAGGGTTACCCACACTGGGGTAGTAGTGTTGGTCCAGGCAGAAATAAGACCTCAGTAAGTTTCCACTCAGTGGGAACTCACCATGTCTGTAGCGCTAAACACCATGGATTTGTCTCAAGATCAGATTTTAATCATTGGCAGTTCAATGATAATATTGTGTAAAGTTAAGAGCAGACTACACACACATTGTCTGGGAGCTTTATCCAGGCTTCACAATTTCCATGACCACGGGCAAGAAATCTGGCTACATAGGGAACAACATTACTGTTCTTAAAAGTGAGAGATACCTTTTCGAGAGTCTCTGAAAATTATATGAGCTAATACATGAAAAGCCTTAGCACATCACATGTGATGTTCCAACATAACTGAATGTTCATATATTGTAGATGCACTATTATGTATTTGACATGGTACCAATTTCAGACATTTATGGTATTTTGTGAGTTTTACAGTTGAAAATATGACTGTAATTAACACTATATTTGTTTTATATCTAATTCATTATTTCCCTCAAATTAGAACTGTTGAGTCAAAGAAACTAAATATTTTCAACATTTTATATTGACCTACTTATCACTCTATAAGAAAGCAAGGATTTAAGTGTCTTCTAGTTTGCCCCCTTTACCTTTCTGATCATACTGCTAGAAACATTTTCTCTAATTTTCTCAAAATTTACACATGTAATTATATACAGTTTCTGCATGGAAAAAAATTTAAGTAGTTTTGAAATTCTCTCTATAACTTTAATTTTCATCTTTGTATCAACATATGTCGTCCAAACATATTAATATTTTCTTATTGATTTGAATGAAAAAATTCATATCTTCAACTTTTCCCCTGTCATACAGTGTGTGCTGGTTTTAACTGAAGATACCAAGCAAGCTCTTGCTATGGGTAAGTTAGCTATTAATCTTTCAAATTTGCAACTATGAGTCCTTGCCTTTTTAGTAGCATACAATGATTTTATGCTTAGGAACTATTTATCATGTGGTTGTACACACAGGAGTCTGAGGAAGGAGGATTATGAGTTCTAGCCCTGGTGGGCTTTTTCCATACAAACACCAAAAGTATTCACGATATCTAGATATAAAGGATTACTTGATTTTAATGCTTTTTATTAAATATTTTAATTCATTTTTAAATGAGGTGTAGCAGAAAAGAAGAAGAATGTTGGCTTTGCCTTTTTCTTTCAAATTAGATGATTAAAAACTACACTAAACTTCTTCAAGGCTATTATTTTCAAGATTCTATTACTTAAAAAATATGTTTTAAGTTGCCTTAATTTCTAATAGGATTTGTTTTTCTTCCTTCAAATAGTATTACTATGTGCATTTTATAGCTTCTTCTTTGGTTTAAATTTTGCCTTAAGTAAATCTTAAGTCAAGTCAGATAAAGCTGGGAAGCAATTAGTATATAAATGTAAATACATTAAAATTTGAGATTTGGCTTTTGTTTATAGTCTTAATATATAAATACAGATGGACATAACACGTGATGCAAAGAGCACAGAATCAGGAGATTCTGATTCATCACTGCCTCAGAATATGATAAAGCTAGTGTTTTTCAAATCTTCAGCAAGGCAGATGATAATTCCAGGAAATATGGAATTGTATTGCCATTATAATCACTGTCAAGTTGTTATGAAGTAATTCAGCAACCTTCCATAGACTAATAAACTTGCTGAATGGCATGTTTGTCATTAACATGATGGAAGGCACTGGTTCCGAGACATTAGGCCCAGTAGATATATTGCATAGCAGGACATCAATGTAGCACAGCAGTGTTATGGTCATTCTCTCCTCAGTGCCAGCCACCATGCTGGGCTACTTTGCTGCAGGTCCTCGTGCTGTCCACTCATGGAGTCACCCACCCCTCCATGTAAAGAGAGTACATCCCTCAGCACTCTGAGAATCAGTCATATCCCTCAGGTCTGGAGTTAAACAGCTACTGTTCTGACAATGAACTTTCCTCTTTTATCCAGAAATGTTGCAGGAAAATGAGATTTTTTTTCTAGTGATATTGCAATTAAATCCATTATATTGACCATTTCCTATTTCAAAGTGCAGTATCACAGCTAGGAGACAAGAATTTAAAAATTGCCTATAAAAGCAGCTAAATCTCAGCTGTAGTCGGGTTAAGATATTAAATTTTTACCATGTACAGAATACTAAAGTTAACACATCAACATTTACTTATTCTAGTATTGGAGACATTCACTGGAGGATAAGTAAGTAAGGCTAAGTTCTTACTTTCACTTTGTAGTGAGAGTGATTCAGAGTTTCAACCAAATAAGATTGTAGTTCTGCAGGAAATCAGTCAGTACCTACCTCCATTTCTTTTCTCCCCTCTTTTCCCCTGTCCATTGCTAGGAAAATCAAGGAACAAGAATACACAAGGATCAAGTGTCAGGCTTCTCTTTGGAAGACCAAGGCAGAGCTGGAACCCATCAGAGCCTAGAGCTAAGTGGTTATCTCTGAACTCACTTCATCTCTAAGCCAAGCAGCAACTCTGATGGACCAGACTTGGATCCACATATCCTCCCCCACATCTTTTTCACACACACACCACAAATGGATAGTGGAACAATTTATTGTACAACATGGAAGAGTCTATGATGTTATGACAGAGGGCAAAGTAAATGTATGTAGAATAAGTTTAAGAAGTAAAAAGATCTAGATTGCTGTGGGATAACACTGTTGTATACTGTAAAGATTTGTCAGTAGCCAGGTAGAAAGTATAGGCAGGATGACCAGGTGAGGAAAATTCTGGGAAAAAGAATAGAGAGTCAGTTTGTAGTCACCACCTAGACTCAGAGGACACAAGATGTAAAATGCTTCATTGAGAATAAGTACCAAGTCACATGGCTAAATATAGATAAAAATTATGAGTTAATTTAAGTTGTAAGAGCTAGTTGATATTAATCCTGCACTAATAAACCGAAACATTTATAATTAATATAAGCCTCTGTGTGTTTCTTTGGGACTGAACGTCTGCAGGACCAGGGGTGGGGGCAGAACATTCTATCTACACTAGATCCACCATATTTTCATTTGAAGAAAGGGCAGTATTCAAAGTGTCCATTGTGAGGGCCAAAGTGAGATTTCTGTCCGATGCTCCACTGTGGGTCTCTGTCTCCTTTCATCACCTGATGAAGGTTAATATTCAGGAGGATGCCTATATGTTTTTCTTTGGGTTCTCTTTCTTATTTAGCTTCTCTAGGATCACTAATTATAGGCTCAATGTCCTTTATTTATGGCTAGAAACCCAATATGAGTGAGTACATCCCATGTTCCTCTTTTTGGGTCTGGCTTACCTCACTCAGGATAGTGTTTTCTATTTCCATCCATTTGCCTGCAAAATTCAAGAAGTCCTTGTTTTTTACTGCTGAGTAGAACTCTAATATGTATATATTCCATACTTTCTTCATCCATTCTTCCCAGGGAGAGTGTGTTACTCTCTGATCTTCAGGTAAGCTTTATTTATTAAAATACAAATGAAATATCGCTGCAGTATAGGTGTTACCTTCAGCAACAGCGCATTGCTGTCTATTTGAAGAGAGGAACCAATAGTCTTGGCAAAATTCCAACTGATACATCTAATTAACACAATTCATCAGCAACCAAGAACAAAACCTTCAGACAAGGTAATTCTTTATTATTTAATTTTGCAGCTTGTTGGTTTGATGAAAATGCCTCTTTATGTGGCCAAGGTTGACATGTAACTTGTGGTAATCCTCCTGCATCAGCATCCAAAAAGACTGAAAGTGATAACATGGAAAGTACATGAGGAAGGATGTATGTGAGGAAGTACATGAGGAAGGATGATGAGCTAGGGCTGATTTTGAAATCTTGACACCTTTGAATTTTGCATATTAAAAAAATTTACTTATATTCTCTAAAACTTTGTTTGCACCTCCATAAATTAGATTAAAAGCAATGGTTATTGTGGCTGGAGAGTGGGTTCAGGGTTAAGAGTGTATACTGCTCTTGCAGAAGACAGAAGTTCAGTTCACAGTACTTTGGTCAAATGGTTCACAAATACCTGTAACTTCTGTCACAGGGGATCTAATGCTCTCTTCTGGCCTCCATGGTCCCCTGTACTTGTGTGTGCATGTGTGCACACCCAAACACACACAGAGACACTTAAATAAGTATTTATAAAAAACAATAGTTATGCAGACAAGTTCAATCATGAACATGAAATTTTAATTGAAATGCTGAGACATGAAGGTGCGCTGTAAGCCCTGGCTATTGATTTTAAATAAAAGAAAAACAACGAGGAAATCACAATATTGAGATTGGTAATGGCTGAGAACACACGTGCCAGCTGTGCTGGCAAAAACTAATTCTGTACTGACTGCCAAGCAGCGGGAAGAGAGCTCTATTATATGTTATAAAATGAAATTATTCCATGTAGAAGGCGGTGGTGAAAATAAATGAAACTGCAGGAGGGTTCTGATGTGCCAAGTGCCAGAATCAAGCCCTGACTGGTTCTTAGGAACCAAGCAGCTTCTCATCCAGAATGAAGAGTGAGGGCAGAGAGTTGAGAGGCTTGGAAAACTGGAGCAGCACACGCATGAAACACATCTGGAGATAAGTCACCAGTCAAGTAAAGAAGTTCTATCTGAGAAGGGAAACGAGCTGAATTAGTGCTGAGTGAACACTGGCGGAAGAAACTGGACCCTGTTCTGACACTTGCCATAGTAGCAGTTAAGCACCGAGGAAAGAAACACACATAAACATCAGGGGCCCTGTGTTTTCTAAGAAAGCAGGATGAGCAAGCCACGGTGAGCAAGATAGGAAGTTGCACCCCTGCATGGCTTCTGCATCAGCTCCTGTCTCCAAAATCCTGCATTGTTGCAGTCCCTGCCCTGATTTCATTCAGTGAAAAACTGTACTGAGGAAACATAAGCTGAAGAGACAATATCCCCCCAAGCTTGCTTTGGTCATGGTGTTTCACCACAGCTATAGGAACCCTAAGATAAGGATCATCAGCAACAGGGATGGCAGGAAACATCCCAGGAGATGACACATTTTTAATTTAACAAACCTCAATCTGCCATCTACACTAAGACAGAAAGATGCACTGTTAGGAAAACCATCAGGAAGTTGTAGGTCATCAAGATAGAGGAGAGTTTCCTATAATAAATGGCTTGGAAATTTGGTAGCTGTATGCGGAGAAGAAACATTCAGACATCAAACTCTCTAACATGTAATTCTCATGAAGTGAAATGCTTAGCTTTATAAAAACATTTTCCTTAAGAGTGAGAAGAGGTTCCCTAAGTTGCCAGTGGTGTTGCAACTTTTCTATTCCATAGAAAATGCGAAAACTCATCAAGAGCAGAAAGTACATTTGTACCTACCCTGCAGCTACCCAATATAAAGAATGTCTATGTGTTTTTGAGACAAAAGCATCCAACCTACCATCTGAATATTTTTAGATTTATTTTTATTTTATGAGGTGGGTATTATTTTGTTGGCATATATGTACCTGGCACCATGTATGAACCTGGTATTTACAGAGATTGGAAGAGAGCATTAGATCCTTGAAATTGAAGTTAGGGACACTTGTAAGCCACAATGAAGTTGCAGGGACGCTAACCTGGGACCTTAGGAAGAGCATCTAAGGTTCTTAATCCCTAAACCAACTCTCAGCCTCTTGCAATTGATTTTTAAGATATTAGCTTTCTTCAAAGAAGATTTTTATACTGTAGTTCAATAAAAATAGCAAGAAAAGTAAATTATATGAAAAAGCAATAACCATGAATTACACTGTATGGTTTGGTGTGAATTGGTTTCACTTTTAAAACTGCTTTATAAATTTTATTTTCCATCAGTATTTAATTTCACATTTTGTTCTGCTTGAATGATTTATCCCTAAATCCCACCTTATTCAATAGTAACATTGCTAATCTTTTTCCCCCATTTGTTATTTCTTCTTCTATTCTTTTACTGGCAATCTTTGATCACGATAGTGGTTTGAATGAGAATGACCTCCACAGGCTCCTGTGCACGAATACTTGGTCACCAGTTGGTGGAGCTGTTTAGGAAAATTAGGAGGTATGACCTTGTAAGAGTTGGGCACTGGGAGTGGACTTTGAGGTTTCCAAAAAACACACAAAATTTTCAATGTCTCTGTTTATCTCTGCCTCATGTATGCATGTTTAGAGGAGAGTTTAATCCCTTTATTTTGTTCCTTGAAGCTAATACTAGTCATTTGTTTCAAGTATTTCTTCCTTTTCTCTGACTTCCTTATTTTCATTGGTGTTAACAAATGAATATTCACTCTACCCTATTCTAAACCCTAGATTTATTTTACTTTCTATTCCTTATATGTTCTCCTATCTGTTGGTAACTGAACTCCACTAGTCAGATCCATTGCTGATTTACTTTTCTTTTATCAAATGTTTTTATTCCACTGTTGTCTGTAAGCTTCTACTGATGATTTTAACTTCTTTATTATTCTGTGCTTGGGTATATACTATGGGATGACACATAGAGGTCAGGCTGATGGGGTTAACGTTATCTTTCTCCCTTCTATGAGGGTTGCAGGGATTCAGTTCTGGCTGTTAGGCTAGTGCTGCAGATGTCTTTCCTGTTGCGCATTTCATTTCATTGTCCCCTTCCTTTTTAAAAAGAGATTTTATTTTTAGTTCTCTCTCTCTCTCTCTCTCTCTCTCTCTCTCTCTCTCTGAGTGTGTGTGTGTGTGTGTGTGCAGTTGTCTGCAGAGGCCAAGCACTTGGTTTAGCCCAAGAAATAGAGTTCAGGCATTTGTGGGGCATCTGATTTGCATGCTGGGAACTGAACTGAGATCCTTTGTAAGAGCAGCACGTGACCTTGCCTCAGCTCTGTCTCTCCAGCACTCTTATTCTGAAGTTTTATTCCTTTTACAACTCCAGCAGGATGAGATTTTTAGAAAAGGTCTTTTTCTCTACCGCTCCATTTTCTCTAGCTGTTGTCATTTAGTCTACTTCAGCCTGGGCTATTACCAAATGTGTGTGTTCTGAGTGTTTTCTTTCACCTTTATCCACATTCCTGAGCCGTACACACATCACAGACAACAACATCATCTCATCCCATCATTCTCTCATATGAGGATGCAGCTGTTCGTTATGTATAGTGTGTATTTAGTACCTCCTCAGTAAGAACATGAAGGTTACATCTCCTGAGTTTCATGCACCCTCAAATGCCTTCCCTTTCCCTAAACATAGAAGGACTATTAGAGATGTATAGAAACACTGCACTGCCATACCATTCCCTGAGGTCCAAGCATTCTCTCTTCAAAGAATAGGAAGCATAAACACAATGATGGGCACATTTAAGTGACTTGATTGTGTTTTCAGAATTTTATACTGCTGTCCTTCATCATCAGGAATTTTGTCAGCCTATTTCTTCTCCAGCCCAACATCTTCATTTATGCCCCATCATCTTCAATTCGGGGTCATTTTCATCTGCAATTTTTTGTCTCACTTCCATCCATATTTTCTCTCACACTAGAATAAAATTATATGTCTTAGATATATTTTCAGAGCCATGAGCAAATATTTTCCAACATCATATCTCTGTTTTTACTTTTCAATTATTTAAATGTTCAGTGATTACTTTTCTCCCTCAATTCTTCTACTGAATTATTAATCTAAGAAATAATTTTTAAATATTTTAAGATCTACATATTTTTCATTTAATGTTCTTTTATTATTTTTGGAGAGGTTGCTGTCTGCAGCAAACCTGACTAGCTGCTATATTCCATCACAGTTCTTTCTCATTGCTGGCCAACTTCAGTGAAATTTTGAAGGAAGGAAAAGTTTTATTGTATGATTTGAAATATCAGAACTACAGATAATCACAGTACTGAAGATGATATAAGTTGGCAACCACTCTCTCCTACATGGAAAATGTGCAAAAATATTTTCTGTAGAAATTTTTATTTCATTCAAGCTTTGCATATATCATGACTTTTTCTGCCTATCTAACCTCTTTATTGCTTCTAAGGAGAGCTGGAATATGTCTCCTGCTAATGCAATCATTTTCACGCCTAAGACCACAGGTCTCTTTGTGTTGAGCTTTTTATAGGCTCTGTCCCATTCTAGCCCTGCCTAGGGGAAATTCTTATGCTAGGACAGAGGGATATATACAAGAGTAAGAAAACATTTCTCCTTAACACTTATCCTCATAAGGCCTTATTGGCTCATGACAGAAAATGTACAAGGAAGAAGAAAGAGCAAAGACAAAAGTGCTAGGTTGCTAGATTTCCTGTGCACACACATGTGAGGCCATGACGATGTACATTAGATAACAGATGATTTTACCACAATGCTGACATATTGGCTGTCATCCCTTTCTCTATATACAGCCCCCAGAGTACAAGTTGTAAGTGAAGAAGGGGAAATTAAATGTGGGACTTACTTTTCCTGCTGTTCTTCTTCCTTAGCACCCAGTGCCAGGAGTACCAATTATTGTTTCACTTTACTAGATTAATTAAATGTAAATGTCTAAAGATAAGGTCAAAGATCCACAAAACAATACTGTTTATGTGAAGAGAGGTGAATGCTGATCAAGAAATAATAAACTGTACTGTCACTTGATAAAAATAACAGATAACGTCTAATTCAAACCTTAATAAAACAGTCAATATGTTAAGTGATAAATACAAATTGTGGCTGACTACCTCTACTAGGGCTTGTTATTTTCCTTGTTTACATGTAATATTAGTTTATCAAATGAGAACACACACAAATTACCACATCATTGATACTTGGGGAATACTAGAATACTCACACATATCAAACATTACAGGTTTCCCACCGTGGGGCTATATAACTATACAAAGGAGGTCTTGGTCCAGAGAATATCTGCAATTTATGAGAAGGGTAAGAAGAGATCATAAAGTTTTTTTAATGACATTAGTCGAAATTCCATAGTCGTACTAAAAGTAATTATAAATCAAGCAAAATGGAGTATTCCTGCTTAATGTGGCAAAAACTCCTGACATTATTCAAGTACCAAACTGAAACTGAGGTAATTACAGGTTTCCTTTGGGAAAGTAGTTATAAACCGTACTGCTGAGTACAAATAACATTGATAATTATTAGATAAATGAGTGGCTGAAAAATGAAATAACCATTAATTGTGAATACTAAACATTAGAACACCACTAAAGAGAAAAACTCTGTTGGCTGAATTAAGCCATCTCAAAAAAGGTCCAATTCTCCAATAAGTACAGGGGATTTTGACATCTCTTTTACCTGCCAAACATAAGGTTTTTGATGTAATAGAAATCTATTCATAGAAGCAATATATATCAAAATACAAATACAGATCATGAATCCACAGAGTTTGGATCAAATAATCATCCACAGAGTTTGGATCAAATAATCCTCAAATTTACTAAAAGAAGAGAAAATACAATGGGGAGATATTCATCACAGTGTAAGCTTTTCTGGTATTCTAAAGCATTTGGTTTTCCCCAAATGATTTACAAACTCAGTGAAGACCAAAGCAAAACAAAAACAGCATCTTCTTTGAGTATTGAAGAAGTAACAAAATTTTGCCCTTCAAAAGCTTGTGGTTAGTATTAAATGCATATGCAAAGTGCTTGAGATAAGACAGATCTTCCACGCTTTAAAGAATTTTTTTTTTAAATTTTCGAGACAGGGTTTCTCCGTAGGTTTTTGGTTCCTGTCCTGGAACTAGCTCTTGTAGACCAGGCTGGCCTCAAACTCACAGAGATCCACCTGCCTCTGCCTCCCGAGTGCTGGGATTAAAGGCGTGCGCCACCACCGCCCAGCAAAGTAATATTTATACCTACAATAAATCCTAAAGGGAGGTCAGGTATTGCTTTTTAGTATCCCTAGAAAGTTGTTACAGGGATTTTTAAAGTTTGACCAAAACATGAACAAGTTTAAACTTTCAACTTTAATATTTAAAATATCATTAGGCTATTATGGGATGCTGAATATACTTTTGATAGACAAAAGTATATTTTTGATAGACAAAAGTATATTTGATAGACAAAATGGAACAAGTATTCTAATTGATGATTTAGTTGTACAGCAGGAAAGACAAGCATTTAATATAGGTGGATATACTCTACGGAGTTCTATAAATCTTACCTAGTGATGACTGTAATCTGAAAGAAAGGACATCTTACTTTCACTAAATGCCCAACCCAGAACTGAGAGGGAAGAAATAATCACAGTATTTTTTCTTCCCTGAAGCAGCTGATCCTGACAGGAAGCAAGAGGAGCTTACTACAGAACATAAGACAGTTTCCCAAGCTTTACCCACAACATTGACTCCTCAGAGCATCTGCAGGAGCTCACCTTTCTCAGGAGCAATGCTGACCCTCTGGCTCCTTTTGTCTCTCATTTCCAACTGCAGAGGGGGGTCTGCAATTTCCTCCTCACTTTCAACTTTTTCCTCCTGTTGGTTTCTAGGCACTCAACTCAGTTTTCCCTCTGAATTTAGACCCAAGTCTGCATGGCATTCAGTATTCAACCAAAAAAAAAAAAAAAAGACTGGCAATGCTCACAGTTCAGATCCGTTTCTGTCTCCAGCAAGAGCAAATTCTCTTAAGACTAAAATGTTGGTCCCTGTTGATATACCCATCTTGAGCACTCATTTGAACCTGAAAGGTGACAAACCTTCTCCAAATCCAGAAGACAGCATGAACCAAAGGGGCCATAGCCAAAGAAAGGCCCAGAACTAGAAAGCAGGAAGCCTGGCCTCTTCAGCCCATTGCAGTCTAGAACAGTTACCTCTCCAAAAACCTTGTGCAGAAACTAACTCAAGATCTTACCTGCTTTGTAGGTATTTTCCAAACATCTTTTAATCCTCTCCCATGTTTCATAGCATGAGGACAGTGTTAGTACCGTCTGTTCCTATCCATGTGTCGTGTTCTTAAGGGGGCTTTTTGATGGACACATACACAATCACATAATATACTCCACAAGACTGGATAACACAAATCTGACAGACAGTACATTTTCCTCAGACCAATACCCACTACACAAAGGATAAGTTCATTCTAGAAATAAAATCATAACCCAATAATATGAGAATTTCATAATGTAAGTGTTTTAATAGGAGAAAGGCTAAAAGAAATCAGATTCTTCTAGTATACCATTTGGTAAGATTCTATAGTTATACTAAAAGCAATTGTAATTGGGCAGATTAGTTTTGCTTAGATTACTTTGGCTTTTTAAATTTTCACATCAATGTGATTTTCTGTATATATATCTATACTTCAATACTTTGGGGATATTCATTCCGGGTTTGTGTGGATTTGAAAATAGCTAGTACTTATTGTCATGTAGACTTTCTTTAGGGATCCTCAGATATCTGAGAGGAAAGTGCTGGATTTGCTAGCCTGAAGTAGAAAGGGGCTGAGGTTATCTGGGCATTTCAAGAAAATTATTAAATACTCACATTTTGAGAACAGGTTAAGATTGCATTAAACATTTTACATGAATTATCTGTTTAATCCTTACAAGTACCTGGTGAGAGGGAGGGGTGATGACTTCTGTAGATAAAAAAAAATAAGAAAAGTGTGAATGGTTTGAGATCCTCTAATTATAAGTAGAAGTGCTGGGTTCCAAGTTTGCATAGCCTATTTTTGGCATTCTTTCTACATGAGACTGCTTGTAATGAACTGAATTATACCCCAAGATAAAAAACAAACTATAATACCACAGGGTGTACTGATCATCGGGACATATCCGGAATGCTTGGTCCCCATACAGAAGGCCTCCTTAAACCAAATTTGGGTTCCTTATATAAACAACCACACTATCACATGTGTTCTAAGAGCACATTAAATATTGATTTTTTGAAGTTTATATTAAATTTTTTAATTTAAAATACTTAATTTCATTAAAAGAATTATCTATTATTTATAGCATAGATAGAAATGATCACTTTCTATGTCTATGCAAGGTTTTATTTTTATAACTTTTGCCCTTTTTAATTATAAAAGTATTTTTTGTACATTATATTCTAATCATGCTTGTCCCTTTCCCAACTTTCCCCAGATTCTCCCTACCTCTCAGTCTCCACATATACCATATTCTATCTTTAAAAAACAAAAATAAAAGCAAATAAGTGTAAAAAAGAAACACACACACGCAGAAACATAGAAATGGAAACTAAAACATATAATCAAAAGGCCAATAGGACAAAAATGTCCCCAGAAAACTAAATGAAGCAAAAGTCTAGATGATGACAGAGAAAAGTATCTATTTACCTGTATGCCAAAAGGTTATTATAAATAATTTTATAGCTATGCAGTGGTTCTCAACCTTCATAATTCTACAACCCTTTAATACATTTTCATGGTAATCCTCAAACATAAAACAATTTTATTTATACTTTATAAATATTTTAGCTAATGTTATGAATCATAATGTAAATAAATAATATTCAGACTATCAGTTATGAGACAGCAAAGAGGTCATGACCCACAGATTGAGAACCACTGCTTTAGCAGTGTAATAGCATTTTGTTTTCCCCTAGGCCAATGCCTTATCTAGTCAGATTCTTTGTCATCTAAGTAGTATCAGACATGGGTTCCATTTCATGGAGTAGACCTTAAATCCAAGTAGTGTGCAGTTGGTTACTCCCAAAATATTTGTGCCACTATCGGCCCAGCACAGCTTGCAGGTGGGTGACCTTTTTAAGTCAGAGGTTTGTGGTCATATTGACTATCACACCCCTCTGGAAGCATGCAAAGTAACTCCCGAGAGCATGAATGCTAATCAATAGGGAGAAAACTTCTAGTTAGGCATCAGATCAATTTCTCTGCATTCTATATGTGATATTGA
Source organism: Neodon shergylaensis (assembly GCA_025134845.1). Classification (NCBI taxonomy): domain Eukaryota; kingdom Metazoa; phylum Chordata; class Mammalia; order Rodentia; family Cricetidae; genus Neodon; species Neodon shergylaensis. The sequence continues at coordinate 8,295,898 of JABTXL010008037.1, read as the reverse complement.
AATGTTATCTTTAACAATAGGGCCTCAATATCAGTTTATGGAGAGAAATTAATAGCTTTGGCAGTAGCCTACAATGTTATGGGACCCACCAATTAAGCAATATATAATCCATTCCTGGTACTAGAGACTTTATTTGGTGACACAAAATGTATATTTGGGGATTTATCGCCCTCAATATGACCCCATTCAGATCCATTTCATATACATTTATATTTTAGGAAGCTTTAAGTAGCAATTAAAATTATAGTTCACAGCTAGATAGAAGGGAGATTCTTGGGTTGTGACATTGAACATTAGGGTACACATAGAAAAGAGATTGAACATTTCATAAAATTGGAGGGAAAATGTTTAAAAAATCACTATAAGAAAATAATAAGGATAAATTTGCTTATCTGATTTCAACTTTGTACAGTATGGATATGTATGAACAATTTTACTGCGCCCCAACTAGTGTATACATTTTTGTGTTCTTGGATATTAAATAGATTACCACAGTGAAAAATGCATGTAACTACATATTTGTATACCATTTCAAAATATCAAAGCATTTCAATCAAGATTCTTCCAGTGTGTAGAATCTCTTCCCCACAGATTCTCCTAGACAACATCTTCTGTCATATTGCACAGCCAATGGCAGCTGAACTATGTAGATACCCTGTTGTGTATTCAAGCTGAGCTCTGGGCCAGGGAAAATGAGCCACGTTTCAGTAATGTCACATAGATATGATTTAATACCTATGCCCTGTGCCTCCAAATGCTGACCTTGTACCAAAGAGAAAGTTGCTGCTTCTTAAGGCATTTCTCTTCATTATGTTTTAACACTCTAGGTGTAAGATAAAGAACCTAATAATGGGAAGCGAAAGAAAAATCTATCATCTAGAAATAAACTTGTGAAATCAGAAACTTTATTGAATGACTGCTGTGTGGTAAGCACGCATCTAAAAGTAGACCCTTCTCTCACTCTGTCCGCTTTTCATCATTTGAATTGATTATTGGTGCCTTTTGTTTAGATTATGTTGCTTTTTTAACATTTCTGACTTTGAGCAGAGTATTTAACCCAGTTATGCAGTATGACAACTAATTCACTTAGACTTTAAAAACAGATATATTATATGCTTCAGATCTGAAATCCATTTATCCCTATCCTTTGTTCCTCTACATTATGTCTAAATCTTGCTCTCTTTTATCCTCACTTTCTATATTATAGTTATACTTTGTGATATTTGCTTTAAGGATTATCCTTAATTTCATAATTCATATTCTTTATTTAGAGGCTCAGTTAAATAATTCAGTACAATTTTATTGCTAGTGTTGGCAGACTCAAAATCTACCAATACTTGCACTATCACATCCTATTACTTCATCCAAATTTAAATGAATGCATTTTGAAGTAGAAAAAAGCAATAAAGAGAATTAGATGTGGCAGTATCTGGTTCTTTCTCCCGTCACTGCTGTCTCCAAACCTAAGCCTTCCTCTGCTGTGTTTCTGTACTAGTGCAGTTGTCTCTCGTGTACCAAGCCTTCCTCTGATCTATGTTCTTGCTGCTGCCACCCACATAGCTGCCTTCCTCTACCCCATGATCTTACTCATGTACATGCCCCACTGCATCATTTAGCAAACCTCCTAGGTGTCTCCTAGATGCAGCTTATTAGAGAACATTGTTTTCTTCTTTTTTTGTTACAATCTTAAGTAATAGTTGTGCAGTAATGATTGTGGAAACACAGTTCAACAGAGAGCTACATTTGCTCACCATTTCAGATGCTACCCCACTGTCAATAGCCTCTACAGCAGTCATCTTCAACCTTCATTATGTTGTAGTGACCCTTCCAATGGTACAATAATTTTTGTTGCTACTTTTTGACTATAATTCTGCTACTGTTATGAACTGTAATGTAAATATCTGTTTTCCAATGGCCTTAGGTGACCACTGTGAAAGGGTCATTTGACCCACATAGGAGTCAAGACTCACACAGGTTGAGAACCACTGCTCTAGGGGTTTATCACTGTCAGTTAGTACTAGTGTTATCTCATGGGCACCTGTACTGCACAGAAACAGTTAGAAAAATGTTTTTATATTTTCTTTTAAAAATTAATTGATTTATTTTACAACCCAACCACAGCCTCCCATTCCTCTTCTCCTCCCACTCCCTTCCCCAACCTGCTCTGTCTATGACTCCTCCATATTCACTCAGAAAGGGGCAGGCCTTCCATGGGTATCAACAAAGCATGGCATATCAAAATGCTGTAAGACCAAGCACTTGCCCCTGTATTCAGGCTGAGCAAGGCAGTCCAGCATGAAGAATAGGTTCACAAGAGCCAGCCAAAGCATCAGGAGCAGGCCTCATTCCCATTGTAAGACTCGCAGGATTCCAACAAATAGACCAAACTACACAACTGTCATATTTATACAGAGGGCCTCGATCAGTTCCATGTAGGCTCCCTGGCTGTTGGTTCAGACTCTATGAATTCCCATGAGCTAGACTAGTTGTTTCTATGGATTTTCTTGAGATATCCCTGACCTTCCTGGCTCCTAAATTCCTCCCCTCTCTCCTCAGCAGGACTGAATGATCTAGGCCCAATGTTTGGCCAATGGTCTCTGAATCAGCGTCCATCAGTCACTGGATGAAGGCTCTCTGATGTCAACCAGGTTAGTCACCAAGCCAGTCACAGGGGATGCCTGGCAGCAGTCAAAATTTTTCTCTTCATATCCAGTTGATTCAGTTTCACCCTAAATTTTTACTTATGGCTTCCTTTATATGATTCATGAAAAATATTGCCTATTATTTTACATGATGCATTATCTATTGCTTTTTAATCAAACAAAATTTTTACTAATACGTCTTCAAACTAATTCTTTACAATTCCTTTCAGATTATTTACCCAACCTCTTATTAGTGGACTGGTAACACATACTAGGAGAGTAAACAAACCCCAGTGTAATATTTTTCTCATGTAGTCACAAGACAAAGTAAAAAGTAACAGATAATTCTTTTATTTATATTTAACCAAATCTATTCAAAACATTATCCTTTTAGTGTAAAAATATATTTTATTGAATTTTATTGAGCTCTACATTTTTCTCTGCTCCCTTCCCTACCTTTACCCTCTTCTTAAACCCTCTCCCAAAGTTCCCATGCTCCCAATTAACTCAGGAGATCTTGTTTTCTTCCTACTTCCCATGTAGATTAGATCTATGTATGTGTCTCTTAGGGTCCTCCTCATTGTTGTCTAGGTTCTCTGGGATTGTGATTTGCAGTCTGATTTTCTTTGCTTTATGTTTGAAGCCCACTTATGAATGAGTACATGTGATAATTGTCTTTCTGTATCTGGGTTACCTCACTCAAAATGATGTTTTCCAGCTTCATCCATTTGCCTACAAAATTCAAGATGTTGTTATATTTTCTGCTGTGTAGTACTTTATCGTGTAAATGTATCAGATTTTCCTTATCCATTCTTTGGTAGAGGGGCATTTAAGAACTCAAGAAATTGGTCATCAAAAAAAAACAAATAATCCAATAAAAAACGAAGTAAAAATATTTTTAAAAAAAATACAGACTTTGAGAAGTCAGGTGTGATTCTAATAGGTTTGTGTTTAAAGACTTTTGAGACCCTACTCCTCATACTGGGTTGCCTTGCCCAGCCTTAATACATGGGGGGGAGGGAAGATTAGTCTTACTACAACTTGAAATGCCATGTTTTGTTGATATTCTTGGGAGACCTGCCCTTTTCCAAACAGAAATGGAGGAGTAAACTGTGGAGTGGGAATAGAGGGGTGTTGCACAGAGACATGGAGGAAAGGAAAGAGGGGAAACTGTGGCCAGGAAACAAAAGCGATCAACCAATTAATTAAAAACAAACAAACAAAATAAAACAAACCTCAGTCTTTGAAACCTGGTTTGAAACCCCTATTGGAGCTGTAAGGCACCTACTCAGAACCACCCAGTATGATGGTTGGTTATAATGTCAACTTGCCACTAGTTAGAATCTCCTGAATATGATGTCTCACAAGAAGAATTGTGCCAATTACCATGATTGATCTGGAAAAATGTACTTTCCGTGTGGATAGCATCTCCTGGAAACAGCCCAAATGATAAAACGCTTGGCAGAAGATTTGCTTTTTGATTACTCCTCTGCCCCTTGGCCACTCTGCTGCTGCTGTTGGTGGTGGTGATAATGATGATGATGAAGATGATAGTGATGACAATGATGATAATGTTGATGACAACAATAATGATGATGATGATGGTGATTATGATGATTATGATAATTTTTTTCTAGATAGAAAAACCAGCCTTTTCTGGTTTCCAGAGTTAGCTATACATCCGCATGTCTCCAGGAACCTCTCAGATTTGGGATACCAGATTGGGACTGCTGAGACAGGCATCCCTTGTAGACTTAGCAACTGCTGGGCTGTCTGCCTTCCCGGTGAGGCATACCTACAGTGGTACTATTTCAAGTGTCAGACTCTTTCACATGTTTGTCAGACAGCTCAATAAAACCAGTTTTATCTTTTTTAAATTCGGGTACTGAGTCCAGGAACCTCAGAGTACCATCTTGGCGTTCTTAGTCTTATTACTAGACCACTTTAAGAACAGACTCAAACACTTGTGCATGGAAAATTTATTAAAATTTAAAAACTCTGAACAAGCAAGCTGTAAATCTCCGCAGCTGCCTTGAGGAGGAGCGAAAGAAATACAGTCATACAGTTTGCACTAAGTAGGCATGGAGGTCAGTCACATGGTGCAGGTGCTATCATCCAAAAGAAAAAGACAGAAGCAGAAGAGAAGAAAGGTGAAATTTTGCCTTTCTTAATCATACTCAAACAGGCTGACATAGTGGAACATCATGGTGGATCATAGGGATGGCAATAAAGAGGAGAATTCTCAGAGAAAGCAGTATATTACTTCATCAAGGCACCAAATATACCTCCCTACCTCTTTAACATAGTCAGCTTGACCATCTTCGTGAGAGATGGTTGCGTGGCCAGGTAATTGACTGCCCATATGTAGTAGCTCTTTAAGAGATATTGTTATGCCTTCAACTAGAAAGAAATTCTATTATTTTCTGTAACCGCACTATCTATTATTTACTGTTTTTTGTAAGTGGACCTATTTTGTGTCTAAAGAAGCATTAATAAGCTTACTGTTTTATTATTTCTACATAAACCCAAGTCCTCACCGCCTTCTTTTACAACAGCTAATCTATCTGTATCCTACTATCCTCACCCAAAATTCTAGTTCTCACTCTTCTGTACTAACAGAAAACTGGGTCAGATATCTCACTTTCTCGGGGGGGGAGGGTTCTCTCCTCAATTTCCTCCCACCTTCATTATCCTTGTGAAACCAAGGTGATCCCTGTATGCATACCATGCAAGTGGGAATTGGTATTTCCATAAATGCACACTGAACAAGAAGTATGAATAGAAAGCGTCATTAAAGGCTTGTTTGGAGCCATGAGCATGACTTTATATACCTAACATATTCTCTCTGTAACCCCACAGATTTAAAATGCTAAATAAAAACTTCTCTAATTTAGAGACTGCAGGCAGAAGGACACAGCTTCAGCTCAAGTTTTGGGTGAGAATCTCAGTCTCTTTCTTAATCTGTATATAGTTTGACATTATGATAGAATTACAAATGTTTTTATGTTCTTAAATTTCTTTTAATAAAATAGTACATATATTCATCTCTCTGCTTCATGACAGGAGGTGTAATATGACTAACCATTCTGGGTTTCCAACACCATGCTTGTCACCATAATGAAGCATACCACATTTAGCCCATAAGCCAATCACACCCTTTCTGCCTGTGTATGAATTATATATTTTTTCAAAACTGTGAGAAAATAAATGCAATAAATATTTTAAACATGGTAATAGTTTTACCTCTAGAACAAGTTGACCCCAAGGCCTAAATATAATCCATTTTAAGAATTACAGCTATAATAGCATAGTAGGTTTGCTTGTAAATCTGCTTTTTTCATTCCCAGTGACTAGCAGTTTTTCATCTAGCATGGATTTACAGTGAGTATGCTTCCTGTGCACAGAAAATATCAGTCTAAAGAACCAGTGGCATGATGATTTATAAAAATGATTTTCACAGAAATGAGCTATTCTGGAGACTTTTAGGGATTGTCAGAGGAAGAAGAGGTATGGCTGCAATGAGTTGTAAAAGCTGAAAGTGACTCAGGAAAAGCAGGATAATAAGAAAACATGATCAGACCTAACAACCGAATGGCTGTAAGATAAGAATGGCTTATAAAGAAACAAACAACAACAACAAAAAAAACAAACTCAAAATTAAAGTAAGCATTTCACATAAGGAACTTATTTCACTTTAGTGATTATGAATTTAAGTTATATGGACAAAGATAAAAAGTTCATTCAATATGTGCTGATGATTATGGAAGGAAAATAAGAAAAATATTTATATCATTAAGGGTAAACAGGTGTAAGTTTCATACAGATTTTCCACATTTCTGGAAGTAAATCATCCTCAATGGCTGTGGTTACAAATTGAGCGCAGAGTGTGTCTTATTAATTCAGAACTTACTGTTTCCTTTTTCTTTTTAAAATTTTACATCCTCTTCTAATAACATTTTTAATCTGCCTGAGACATTTCCTTCATCAGCTGTTTCTCAGAATTGTGCTTCATATTCTTGATAGTCTCTTTACCACAGAATGTCTTTCTCTTCTGTCTGAAATGATATTTTCTAAACATAAAATTCTAAATCAGCAGTTCTTTCAGTGACTTAAAAATGCGCCATGATACTTTGGCCTTTTCAAAATCTTGGTCAGGGTTGTCCAAGAGACTCCAAAAATAATAATATAGGCGATTGTTGTTTACCCTTGATTGCCTCCCAAAGGTTGAAGGTAAGTTTGTATTACTAAAGTAATGATGCCTTGCAGTGAGAGGATTTGGAGGATTCTAGCTGGACTGATCTGCAGGCCTCCTCCCCTAGGAGCCTCTTTCATGGTACTAGAAGTTGTTATGCAAGCTGCCAAGGGAGGGAAGCGAGGGAGAGTCCTACCCATTGGTGAACTCTTTGAACCCCAGCAATTACCAGCATTACAAGATATCCTTAAAGGTGAAATGGTGGCATTCATATATTGGTAGTTACCAATAACTGTCTAATTGGAATAAAGAACCACTCAGCAGGTGGGAAATCATATCTGGTACTGGAAACCTGACCAAATAGCTAGGAATAGTGAAGTCATGAATCTTAGAGAGAAATCTACTGCTGCCACATAACTACAGAGCATAATTCCTTTTCCTTTTTTATTACTTTTAATTAAAATTTTTCATTTCTTTTATATGCCAACCAATTTTCCCTCCCTATTCTCTTCCAGTTCCCTACAGTCCAACAGCCATCTAACCTCCCATCCATTCCTCCTTCTTTCAAAAAGTGGTAAGCCTCCCATGAGAGTCAACACAGCACAGCGTATCAAGTTGAGGCAGGACCAAGCTCGTTTCCCTGCATTAAGTCTGGGTGAGGCATCCCAGCATGCGAAACAGATTCCAAAAAGCCAGCTTATTCACCAATAATAGGTCCTGATATCACTGCTAGGGACCACACAAACAACCAGCTACACAATTGCCACCCACATGTGGTGTGCCTAGGTGAGTCCCATGAAGGATTCCTAGCTGTAGGTCCAGAGTCCGTGAGTTCCCACCAGCTCAGGTCAGCTGTTTCTGTGTGTTCCCTTATCACAATCCTGAACCTCCTTGATAGTACAATCCCTCCTCCCTCTCTTCAACTGGACTGTCAGAGTTTGGCCCAGTGCTTGGCTGTGGACCTCTATACAAGTTTGCACTCCCACCAAAAACTTAAAGTTCTTGTCATACAGATCTTTTACTTTCTTGGTTAGAGCTACCACAAGATATCTTATATTATTTGTGGCTATTATAAAGGGGGTTGTTTCTCTGATTTATTTCTCAACCTATTTACCATTTGTATATAGGAAGACAAATTTTTTTTTACTTAATCTTGTATCCAGCTACAATACTGAAGGTGCTTATCAGCTGTAGGAGTTTCCTGTTGGGATTTTTGGGTCGCTTGTGTATACTATCATATCATCAACAAATAGTAAAATTTTGACTTGTACCTTCACATTTTTTATTCCTTGAAATCCTTTTGTTGCTTTATTGTTCTGGCTAGGACGTCAAGTACTATATTGAATAGATAAAGATAGAGTGGATGGTCTTTTCTTGTCCCTGATTTTAGTGGAATTGTTTTGAGTTTCTTTACATTTAATTTGATAATAGCTTGCTATATATTGCTTTATTTATGTTTCGGTATGTTACTTGTATCCCAGATCTCCCCAGAACCTTTATCATGAAGGGATATTGGATTTTGTCAAAGGATTTTTCAACATCTAATGAGATGATCGTGTTTTTTTTTCTTACAGTATGTTTATTTGGTGGATTACATTGACTGATTTTTGTTTGTTGAACAATTCCTGCATCTCTGGGATGAAGCCTACTTGATTGTGATGGATGATTTTTTTATGTGTTCATAGATTCAGTTTGCCAGTATTTTATTAAGTATTTTTACATCAATGTTTATGAGGGATATTGATCTGTAATTCTCATTCTTTGTTGCATCTCTGTGTTGTTTGGGTCACTATGGCCTCATGCAAAAAAAATTGGCAAAGTTCCTTCTGTTTTTATTGTGTGGAACAATTTGAGAAGTATTGATGTAAGCTATTCTTTGAAATTCTGGGAGAATTCTGGGCTGAAACACTATGACCTTTTCTTTTTTTCTTTTCGGTAGATTTCTAATGGATGTTTCTTTTCCTACAGGTGTTATAAGTTTATTTAAATTGCTTATTTGGGCTTGATTTAATTTTACTATGTGATACCTATTCAGAAAATTGTCCGTTTCTTTTAGGTTTTCCAATTTTGTGGCGTACAGGCTTTTGAAATATAACTTTAATGATTCTCTGAACTTCCTTAATGTCTGTTGTTATGCCCCCTTTTCATTACTGATTTTGTTAATTTTAATATTCTTTCTCTGACTTTTAGTTACTTTGGATAAGGGACCGTCTATCTTGTTGATTTTCTCAAAGAAGGAACTCTTCGTTTTATTGATTCTTTTATTATTCTCTTTGTTTATATTTTATTGATCTCAGCCTGGAGTTTTATTATTTCCTGCCATCTACTCCTCCTTGGTGAGTTTGCTTCTTTTTTTTCTTTTCTTTGCTTTTAGGTATATTATTAAGTTGCTAGTGTGAGATTTCCCCAAATTCTTTATGTGGTCATGTAGTACTATGAACTTTCCTTTTAGAACTGCTTTTATAGTCTCCCATAAGTTTGAATGTGTTGTGGATTTATTTTCATTGATTCTGGAAAGTCTTTAATTTCTTTCTTTAAGTCTTTGACCCAGTGGTCATTCTAAATATATATCCACATATCCTTATATCCACAGATAACTGTAGTTCTCATTCCTCATCAAAAAGCGTCTCTTTGTAGCACACAGATATATTTATAGAAAACAACTGGCCATAATACAGAAAATGAGAGCTTCTTAGGTACCTAGTCCCAGTGGATGCATCTACAATATGATTTATGTACATTAGGCTCAGGGAACATCACAGAAACACGGATGAAATATCATAATAACAAGAGGACCAGGAAATTTGCTGCTAACTGGTATCACATAGAAATGACAGGGAAGCTGCATAGATGATCCCTCACAGGACCTGAACATGGGCAGCACCAACAGACATGCTGGAGTGTAAGGATCCTGTAGGTCCACCCACACAAAGAACTATAGGCAACTAAGGAATAGTGAGGGAAAACTTAGTCTTCTCTAGCATGAGACCCCAATTGATTACCCAGTACAAAGTGGTTAGTCCTGCTATACATGCATACAGAAAACAATAAATGGATTCACCAATTTGTAATTATGTATGGTGTATATAAACAATATAAACTATACCATTTTTTAAAGGCCAGGGATTTGAACTTTGTCAGGGTGTAACATGGAAGAAGTTCAAGGAAAGGGAGATGTAATTATGCAATTATATTTAATATGAAAATAATGTATTTCTACTATGTTTAAAATCTTTGTAACTCAACACTGTAATTTCTCTGGATTTTTCTTTTTTTAGTTTTTAAGAGGTTGCATAGTTAGATAAAACTTTTGGGAATTATTTTGTATGGTGTCTACCTAGATTATTAAATATGTGAACATATGCCATTCCTCAAATGCCAGGAGTTTTGATCATTTATTTACATATCTGTTTTTGACTCTTTTCTTCTGAGACATTATGACAAATACTATACTTTTCCAGCTGTTTCCTAGTTTTCTTTGTATATTCACATTGGAAATTTTTATTAATCCATATCTTAGTACACTGGTATATATATATATAGTCTAAGATTCAGTCCATTCAGAGTATTTACTTTTCTATTGGTCCTATAATTTCACACATGTTTATCTTTCACACTCTAACTCTTGAGACTTTCAACATCCATTCATTTCACAACTTAAAACATTATCCTATATTTGTTCATGTGTACCTGCATATGTGTGTACAGGTATGTGTATGTGAGTACAGGTGCCCTCAGAGGACAAGAAATGGAATCAGAGTCCCCAGAGATGGAGATACAGTAGGTATTTTAAAGGGTTAAACTAGTGACTTATACAGAAATTTCTATGTTTTTATCTTGACAGGCATGATGACAAACCATCAAATATTCTAGTACGCATATACTGTATGATAATTGTCTTCTACTCTGCAAAGATTTGTCACTTGTATTGGTTTAATAAAACACTGATAGGCCAAAACCAAGCAGGAAGTTTAGGCAGAGTGATGAGAACAGGAAAATTCTGGGAAGAGAAAAAGGTCAGTCTGCAGTCATCACCCAGATGCAGAGGAAACAAGATGAGAATGCCTCATTGATAAAATGTAGCAAGCCATGTGGCTAACACAGTCAAGAATTATGAGTTAATTTAAGATGTAAGATCTAGTTAATAAGAAGCCTGAGATAATAGGCCAGCCAGCTTATAATTAATGTAGGCCTCACCATGTTTCTTTGGGAATGAACAGCTGTGGGACCAGGTGGGACAGAAGCCTCTGTTAACACATATAAAATTTTTATACTTATTTTGTGGAAAGATGTAGACTAGCCCCATATTTTTTGTTAGTCCTTGGTAATACTTTAAAATGATATTCTTAGATTATTTCTATAGCAGAGTCCATTTTAATGTTATGTGGGTAAGTCATCTTGAAGCAAGGGCCAGAGCACTGAATAGCTACCCATATGGGGACATCATTCACTACATCACACACAGAGTGCTTAATTCTTTACTAAGGAGAAAAGCCTTAAGGCACATTTAATGAACACCTCTACAAAGTTTCTTTAACTGCAGTTATTCAAAGAGTCATGAAAACCCATTTACTTACCTTTAGCCACAGAGTAGGAAGTCACTTCCAGTACATTGCATATCATTGGTAAATCATTGCAACTGTGTGTGATGAATTAATTACTTCAACGTTGGAGCTAAAACTTGTCGGTTGCTTTCTATTTTAATACACATTATCAAGGAAGCTTCAGGAAGAAACAGATTATTTTAGCTCACATATTGAAGCAGAGAAGGCATGGCAACCCTTATACCTGTAAAGGGCTTCTTATCTAAGATGGTAGACTATGAGGAAGTTTGCTCATATCTCAGTATGGTGGACCACGCATGGGACAATCCATAAAGTTCAAGTCTGTTTCATTGGGCTCTGCAGATGCTTAATTGGGCCCATAACCACAAGGCCCCACAGCCCATATACATATACTGAAGCAGTGCTGGCAGTATAACAGATATAGCCGACATCACATGAGTCCCTGAAGGACACATCAAACCAGAACATAAATACATAAATGTCAAAATGTCAACCATTCTTTCTTTACTCTTTCTTTCTTTCTTTCTTTCTTTCTTTCTTTCTTTCTTTCTTTCTCTCTCTCTCTCTCTCTCTTTCTCTCTTCCTTCCTTCCTTTCTTTCTTGCTTTCTTTCTTTTTTTTTGATTTTTTGTTTTTGTTTTTGCGAGAAAGGGTTTCTCTGTGTAGCTTTTAGAGCCTGTCCTGGAAGTTACTCTGTAGACCTGGCTGGCCTCAAGCTCACAGAGATCTATCTGCCTCTGCCTCCTGAGTGCTGGGATTAACGTTACATGGCACCACTGCCCAGATGAAGCTTTTATTTTCTAATATACCATGCTTCTAATAAGAAGAACTAGTCCTTAGCCATATGCTGGTAGTGAATGCCTTTAATCCCAGCACTTGGAAGGCAGAGGTAGTCACATCTCTGAGTTCAAGGCTAACCTGATCTACAGAGTAAGTTCTAGGACTGCCAGACTACATGGAGAAACCCTTTCTCAAAAAAAAAAGCAAACCAAAAAAATAAACAAAATAGCTAGTTTGTTGTTTTAATCTTATTGCATTTTTTATTTGTCTTCATTTTCAAAGTATTTTTAAAAGATTTTTATTTTATGTGTATATTGTGTCTACATTATGTCTGTATACGTCCCACAGTTTATCAGAATGCATTTAGTCAAGATACTTACTTGCTTCTGGTACCTCAACCACTTAAACAACTCAATAGTCACAGAGAAGCACATAGACTGGAGGAGCATTTTAAGCTAGTGGACATAAAGCAGCAGAAATAATAGAGAAGTTTTCCCTATCCACTTCAGGTTCCTTTCAGGTTTGTGTGCATTTGGAAAACTGCAGACGGTGAGGAATGGCTCCACATTTGTTTTACATACGCACACTGAGGGTTAATGAGACCAGAGAAGAATGACCACAGCTATTGCTGTAGGTTTCACACCCAGTTACTGGATGATGAGAACGTGGCCTGAATTTTAAGAAGCAAAAAAATTAGACTGTTTGCCTTTTCAACAACAATTAGTTTTGCTTGCCAGGCTTGCCTAAGAAAGGAAAAGGCAGCCTGTTTCCCTAGTGGGATTTTTCTTCCTTCAGGACAGCAATTCTTACACCCAAGTAACCCCTAGTACAAAGTGTAAAGCATAGACAGTCCTCTTTTAAGAAAATTTACTTGAAATATTTTTGGAATAACTCAGAAATATAAAGACAAGGCAGGAGAAAAGTGACTTTTACTATTGAAGAGAATTACAGTAAAGTCTCTTTTAGGCATTTATCTCTACACTTCCCTTGCCATTCGTGGCAAGCTGAATTTTATATACCACATAAGATATAGATAAAGTAGTACTTTGATAAATTGTTTTTTGAAGAAAACTCTGACAGCAGTGACTTCTGCATTAATTTCTAGTTTAACAATTCAAGGAAAAATGAAAATAAGTGAGAGAAATTTTCTGAGTTCCGATAAGAGGATTCATTGTTTAGTAATGGATGGCCTGTACAGATGCAGACCAGGGCAGGTAAAGAAAAGCATCAGAAACCCCATAAGTGTCATGGTAAAGTGGCTAGACATTAACACTGAGTCAAGAATCAGTTTAGTATAAATTGCTTCACGTACACCTGTTCCTGTTACACTTAGCTGCTTCCAAATCCCAGAATATGATGAGACTTTTAGATTTAAAAACCACCATAAAGCAATAGAAAGGCATTGGAAAGGAAATATAAGAGAACAATAGTTTTGTGGCTTTGCAAAAAAATATTGATGATTACATATATGCACACAGATATAGATAATACTATAATAATAGATGTATACACATACATGAACATATGTGCAAGCATACATAATGATACTATATTAATATGATGGCTAATATAATATAGTATTTTAGCACATTTCTGTGTGTGCATGTGTGTGCACATTGTAAACTATGCAATCTTTGTATCTCCTTGTGTAAAATCTGCTCGCCTGCTTATTGGTTTTCACACAACTTTAGTAACACTCACTAGTCACCTCTTACGTTAGATTCCTCTTTTAACTATTACTCTTCAGGACACCTAATGTTTCTACCCTTATCCTTAAATAGCTAGAGTCACACATCCATATCAGCTCACAGGTTTTTATACTCTTTAACATTCATTTAAGAAAATTTATTCCTCTAAATATCTGGGCTTCTGTGACTCAGTTTCTCCACCAGGTTCCCCAAGTCCCTCTTATGTGTTCTTCAGCTGTCTGTGAGCTTTCTCTGAGCAGTCAGGAATACAACATATGCTTTCCTTCATGAAAGTCACACATTTCCATTGGTTTCATTTGAAACTCAAATAAAAAAAACATGATATTCATTCAATGTTATCTGTGAATGTAAATCAAATATTACACGTTTGGAAAAAATCAGAACATTAGTTATTGGAAGAATAGTAATATAAAAACATATTCATGTGAAATATCAGATATGAGCAAGCCTGTAAAGTTCCTTTTTTTTTTTGGTTTTTTGAGACAGGGTTTCTCTGTAGTTTTTGGTGCCTGTCCTGGAACTAGCTCTTGTAGACCAGGCTCACAGAGATCCGCCTGCCTCTGCCTCCCGAGTGCTGGGATTAAAGGCGTGCGCCACCACCGCCCAGCTTAAAGTTCCCATTTTATCAACAAAAGCTGGAGCTGTGTTTAACCAAGTTAGATCTGCTTCATAACACTGGAATTATTGAAGAGGTGGTCTCAATTCAAACCTATTACCACATCGTTTCCACTAGACAAAATAAAAGTATTTCTAGGTCATTAGAAAGCAAGAGGCAGCTGTGGAGATTGCTCAGTGGGTAGAGCACTTCTGTAGTACTCTACAGGCATGATCACAGATCCCGTGAACCACATAGAATTAAAAATGATAGTGTGTGTCCATGATAACCTTGCTCCTTCAGCTTGATTGGAGGCACAGTCAGGTGAATCCTGAGGCTCCTGGGCCACTCAGTGTGGCACCCACGGCAGGAAATACACTTGTAACTAATGAGGCAGGAGGCAATCATCATCACCTGAGCTATCCTCTGACTTCCACGTGTGTGCTATGGCAAATGTGTGCAGGCACTTACACACTTGAAAATACACATGTGCTGTAGAAACGCCTTTAGCCAATAGCCTTTAGCCAATAGCCTTTAGCCAATAGCCTTTAGCCAATAGCCTTTAAGATAGCAGCCAACTTGGGCGTGGCCTCTTATACTATAAATTCCAACACAAAGCATGTGCTCATTCTCTCTTCTGGCTGCTGGATTTGGTTCCTGTTTCTCATTGTGCAGAGGAACAGGAGTCTACCCCTAAATAAATAAATCTGTGAGTCTACCCCTAAATAAATAATCCTTTATTGTACTCAATTTTGATCTAGCATGGGATCGTATTTTAGTGTCCATCTTCATATATGTATGCACACACACATGAGACTTTTAAAAAGAAAAAAAATCAAGACAAAAGGGAATGATTATACTCACACATCACTGAGGTTTCCCTACATTCACACGAATGTTCTATCAATAGGAGGAATTGCAGGCACATGTAATGAAGAACCCTGTACTACAAGGGACCCAGAGTCACAGCCTCACAGCCTCTTTGCTGGAAGTAGACTGAGAAAAAAAGTCACAGCACCCCAAATTACCTTCTTCCAGCCCAGGAGTGAATTTTTAGCTCAGATCTTGTTACACCTTGCTCTTTGTGTACTATTTCTTTTCATAGCATCAGGTCACTGGACTACCACAAACTATAACTCACTTAATAACAATAAAAGCTTTGCCAATTAGAGGTGTGGCATCTAGAGAATCAGATTCACAGAAACCTATCTTCTTGGCAACAACAATGATTTCAGGAAAGTATTTAACATTAATGCTATTTCATTCTCTCCTCATTTAAATTAAATGAAGCCAAATGGTAACAGAAACATCTGCAAACAGTAATATATTACTTAAAAACATTTTCGTACTTATCACGGTGCCTATATTAGGCCATAAGTCCCAGTCTACCCTGCCGTCTCATCTGCTTTTTTAAATAAATTTGTTTTCCAAGATAACCATGTCTAAACCATGGAACCTGTAGCTGCTTTTCCTACAGTGCCTAAATTGAGAATTTGTTACAGAGATTATACAGCCCTAAAAGTTCAAATAATTTACCATCCAGCCCTCAACCAGAAATTTTTGCTGACCCACAAATCTATAATACTCCACTTGTGGTCATCGGATGTCTTTGGAGATCAGTTTCTTATCTCCATTCAATTCTATACACACCACTTAATGGACTACCAATGGCACAGCCCTCATCTGGTATTTATTTCTACATTCTCTGTTTTTATGCATTTAGCGGGCGGGTGCCTAAAAGTCCTCGTGATCCACAACTGAGCTCCCTTATTGAGAGACTGTTGTGTACCAGTTGTTATACCTGAGGTATAACTGTCTGTATAATAAAATGGAATTAAAATGAGATTTTTTTCCTAATTATTCGCTATTTCTTTAGCTAGTAGTTCATTTCAATTCTTAATATTATTCCTTGTAAAACCTTCATATCTGCACATAAACATAATAATTACTCTATAACTCTGAGTTGCTACTGACACCTAAGCTACTAGCGCTAGCTTCTTAAATCTGCCAAGTATACAATAAACATTCAAAGAACCTTTTCTTAATAAACAAGTTAATTAAAAGAGGGAGTGATTATGAAAAAAAGGGAAATTTTTTGATCAGTTACTCAGACTAAATTGTCAAGTCAACCTGTTATTTTATGTATCTTGTAGACTCAAAATCAAGTTTTCTTATATTTAACTTGTAAGCTTCCTGGAATCGAGTCTCTAGACTTTTCCCCCTAAATTAGTTACTGTCTCCTTTCCCACTTACCTAGAAAATCCCATTAAACACTGTTCTAGTTTGTTTCTCTGAAAAAAGTTACCCAGGGATGTTACTACCCACAGAGAACTGGACATTCCTATACTAGTTAACAATCAAGAAAATACCCCACAGATAAGCCCATAGGCTAGTCAAGTGCCAGCAATTGTTAAATTATGATTCCCTCTCCCCAAGTGAACTTAAGTTGACTAAAATAACCAGCACAGATACTTGCATGTTTGAAATGATTTCCATATCTTATAACAGAAATCTATACTAACTACCTGAAGAACAGATTTTAATTTACATGCGGCAAATACATAAAACAGTTAATAAGAAAACAAATGTACTGAACAGTGTTTCTCAAAAGAATTACAAATGACAAGTAAATACACACAGACACACACATGCATGCACAATTCAACAACCTTAGCCATAAAGAAAGTGAAAATTAAAATTGCATTGAAATTCTTCCTGAAACCACTTGGAATGACCATCTTTGAGACTACAAGAACAATATATGTTGGATATTAAAACTAAAAACTCTTATATTGTGTAGATAAGAATGTAAATTTATATAACCATTATGGAGATCAGCATGGAGGCTTCTTTAAAAACTGAGCATATGTCTCAGCCTTCCCAGTTCTTGATATAAACTCTAAGTCAAGGTCAGCAAGCCTTAGAGATATCTGCATCCCTGTGTTGCTTCATCAACAGTAGCCACGCTATAGCACCAGTATAAGTAGCATCCATAGTGATCAGTCTGGCAAATTACAATAGAGACCTATAACCAGGCAAGAGTACCCACCTTTATTATACCTGCTTCATATAAAAGTTCTGTGAATATCCTGTTTTCATTGCTAGTGTGAGATTTTTACTAAAAATAGGACTGAAACTTTAACTACTAAGGGAAAATTCCATCTTTGAAAACAATGCTAGGGCCTGGGAAGACGGCTCATCAATCAAGGATACAATGTTCTTATGGAGGACCTGAGTTTGATCACAGTATCTGTCAGATAGCTAATAACTACCTGTAACTCCTGCTCCAAAGCATCCAATGCCTCCAAGTATACCTGCATGCAATTGTATATATGTACACAGACATAAACAGATTTAAATAAAGTTTAAAAACATAAAAAGTAAAACAAGGATATTTTCCTTGAAACTTAGGGGAATTAGTAGTACTGCACCGAGTGGTAAGGAAAGCTGAGATCCAATCACAGACCTGGCTCTGTCATTTTACACACACACACACACACACAGAGGTGTATGTGCACACACATGCACATAGCAACAGTGTGCATGTAAGGTTTCAGCAAATGATAGCAGAGAAAATAGAACAATGTGTTTCAATCATTCCTGTAAAAATATTTAGTATATACATCATGTTCATTGCTCATGGTAATTATCAACCTTGACATGAGGGTTTGGACCTACTTGTTATGCCATGATTGGTTGCTATCCATGGGAGGCCTGCTTTTTTCTGAAGGGAAATAGAGGAATAGTCGGTAGGGGAGAGGGGAGCAGGGGAGAAACTTGGGGGAGTGGAGGAAGGGAAAGCTGCA
This sequence comes from Neodon shergylaensis, assembly GCA_025134845.1. NCBI lineage: Eukaryota > Metazoa > Chordata > Mammalia > Rodentia > Cricetidae > Neodon > Neodon shergylaensis. The sequence continues at coordinate 8,277,610 of JABTXL010008037.1, read as the reverse complement.
GTCCATCTGGACTGTAATGTATTATATGAGAAAGGAGTAAACTAGAAGAAAAAAAGAAGGGGAAAGAGATCACTCCATTTGATATTTTTGCACATGTGAGTGTGTTTGTCCCTGTCCTAGGAGCGCTGTTCTCTCCTGAATAAAGTAAAACATGCCAGCTGCTTTATGTCCTGTTCATAAATGCAACAGAAGCTCAATTTAGTTAACAGGGATAGAAATACATTAGAAGATCATTCAGAGGCTTACAGCTGTGAGCCACCCAATGTGGGTGCTAGATCCCTATGTGCTCTTCACACTGATCTTTCCAGTCCCTACTCAGGATATTTCAAGACATGGAAATGTTACCTCCCACAGACTTAGATATGCTTATGACTGAATTGCAAGTACACGGCACATTCCTCCAGTGACAACTGTTGTAATAAGAGCGGCAGGGCTGCGTCCCCAGCACCCCGGCCACCTCGCTAGCTTATGCCCCGAAATAACAACACATAAACTGTATTCTTTTAAGCACTGCCTGGCCCATTAGTTTCAACCTCTTAACCCATTTCTTATAATCTATGTAGCACCACGAGGTGCGCTTACCAGGGAGATTCTAGCCTACGTCCATTCTGGGTCGGAGTTTCATCGTGAGTGTCTGCTTCCCAGAGCAGAGCATGGCATCTCTGCTCCAGAGAGCAGAGCTGTCGAGTCTGAGCTCACTTTCTCTTCCTCCCGACATTCATTCTGTTTACTCCTCCCACCTATGTTTTAACCTATGAGGGCCAAGCAGTTCCTTTATTATTTAACCAATGAAATCAACAGATTGATATATGACACTCCCACATCACTTCCCCTTTTTCTGTTTAAACAAAAAAGAAAGGTTTTAACTTTAACATAGCAAAATTACATAACAAAACAGTTATCAAGTAAAAATTACAATAATCTTTATCATTATTAAGGAAAACTATAACTATAACTAGCTATTCTTTAACTCCATCAAAGACTCCAGAAAGATACAATATTACCTAAGCAAACAAAAAATAAGCAACTTTCAAACTCTAGAAATGACAGAGACATCTCGCTGCCTGTACAGTCACCCAAAGTTCCTCTGTACCGTTGGGGCATCCATCTTCGGCCTACAGGCCCATAGTTTCCAGCAGACATTTCCACAAAGCTGGATATTTCAAAAGCAGTCACTATCTGCTTGTCCTGCAGAATGTCTCACAGACTCTTTCATGAATCAGGAACCCCAAAAGATCATCTCACCTTTAGGCAAGTTCAGTAGTCCTCTCTCTGCGGGTTCACTGTTGTTGTTTGTTCTTTGCTTGCTGCTGACCCATGGTTAAATCTATGGAGCATCACTCTGGAGAACACGCAAAATCCAAATTTCTAAATGTTATATGCCTTAATTGTCTTGTGTACAAAGACTTGCAACTGCCTGGTTTTGTTTCACTGTGGTGTTTTCCTGACTGTACAGAGCATACTTGGATCATAATACACTCCCGAATTACCAGATCTTACTCATCCCTCCCCACACCCCTAGACCCACATATCTATCAAGGTGTCCATTGGTTTTCTTTTTATTAAAAATTTCCACCTCCTCCCTGCCTCCCATTTCCCTCCCCCTCCCCCCACTCCCTTACCCCTCCCTCTCCAGTCCAAAGAGCAGTCAGGGTTCCCTGCCCTGTGAGAAGTCCAAGGTCCTCCCCCCTCCATCCAGGTCTAGGAAGGTGAGCATCCAAACAGACGAGGCTCCCACAAAGCCAGTACATACAGTAGGATCAAAACCCAGTGCCATTGTCCTTGGCTTCTCATCAGCCCTCATTGACCGGCACTTTCAGAGAGTCTGGTTTGATCCCATGTTTTTCAGTCCCCGTCTAGCTGGTTTGGGTGATCAGCCCCACTGTCTCAGTGGGTGGGTGCACCCCTAGCAGTCCTGACATCCTTGCTCATGTTCTCCCTCCTTCTGCTCCTCATTTAGACCTTGGAAGTTCAGTCCAGTGCTCCAATGTGGGTCTCTGTCTCTATCTCCATCCATCGCCAGATGAAGGTTCTATGGTGATATGCAAGATATTCATCAGTATGGCTATAGGATAGGGTCATTTCAGGTTCCCTCTCCTCAGCTGCCCAAGGAACTAGCTGGGGACAACTCCATGGACTCCTGGAAACCCCTCTAGAGTCAAGTCTCCTGCCAATCCTAAAATGGCTCCCTTAATTAAGATATATACTTCCCTGTTCTCATATCCACCCTTCCTCCATCCCTACCCTCTCATTCCCCCAAGCTCTTCCCATTCTCCCTTTCTCACTTTTCTCTCCCCATCTCTCCTTACCCCCGTCCTACCCCCACCCCCAAGTTCCCAATTTCTTGTCATTTTTTTCTAGGGTCCACAAGAAATACAAAAGATGTTACATTTGTCTTTTAGAGTCTGGCTCTTTGCGTTTAATATAATTAGCTCAACTTCTACACACTTTCCTGCAACCACAATTCCAGTTTGTCTTACAATAATAAATATCTGCTTTGGACTCCAAACTACAGGCAACTTCATGTCCAGTGTAATTACCGATCTAGACACAGATGATGTGAAATCCTAGTGCTTTTGATACAGAGGAATCTAATTACCTCAGAATATTTGAATAATTTTTATGATATTAAGTTGTCAGAGGTTCCTGAGACAGACATCAACCTTGACACCATAGGATGTACATTCAAGGAAGGACAGATAATAATTTCACTAATTTAACTTGAAACTTTACAACTATACAAAATAATGGACTGCATTTTTAAATGTATTTTCAAATGTCTTTAATGTACTCTGATTATAATGTCCCCCCCCATTGTCCTTATCGAATAAGCTCTCCATGTTGGCCTCTGTCATCTTTGTAGACAGTTCTCTTCCACTTTGCCACCTATATTTCTAAGCTTAAGTCCCACATATAAGAGAAAACACATGGTATTTGTTTCTCTGGGTTTTTCTTGTTTGATTTAATGTGGTGATATATAATTTGATTCATTTTCCTGCAAATAGCATAACACTGCTTTTTGAGACTGGACAATATTCTATTTTCTGTATATACCGTATTTTCTTTCTCCAGTCATGTGATAATAGGCAGGTAACTGGTTTCTTTCCTCGGATATTGTGAACAATGCACAAATAAACACAAGTGCAGATAACTGTGTTGTAAATTTGCCTAGATTCCTTCAGATATGAGTCTCTATACTGTTTACACATGATTGTGTTAATACACTACTCCAAGAAGAATGAGTAAGCCTTCCTCAGCTCATACCCTCATCAGCAAGCACTACTGATTGTTTTGTTGATGACAGCCATTCTGATTGGACATAGTTTTATATTTCCCAAGTAGCTAATGATGCTGAACATGTCTTCATTGATTTGCTATTTGTATTTCTTGAGAACTGCCTGTTATTCACACATTGATTGCATTTTTGGTACTTTGAGTATTTATAAGTTGTATGTATTAAACTCATAAGATGAATAGCTGACAGATATTTTTCCCTTTATATAAAAGAAAAAAAATGTCTTAACTCTGAGTTTTCATTTTGAGTTTGAAAATTTTGTAAATTTTAAACATTAACATTTTCTTCAAAACTTTCTATGTTCTGAGCTCCTAGATCCATAAACAAAAAACTTTTCCATGGTTATATTAGCAAGTTTCCTCTAGCAGTTCCAGAGATTTGAATCTCAGGTGAGGGGCTTTGATACATTTTAAGATGATTTTCTGTTAAGAGTAAGAAATAAAGATAGTTTCTGTTTCCTGTATGTATGTACCTGTTTTCTAAGCACCACATATTGAAGAAATAATTTATTCTCCAAATTATCACTTAGACCCTGTCTTAGTTTCATTTCTGTCTCTATGGATAAATTATCTTCACAAAAAGAACTTAGAAAGAAAGAGTTTATTTTAGTTTATTATTCCAAGCTGTTGTCCATCACTGCAGAGAAATCAAGTGTCACTTGAGGAGCCTTGTGAGATCACATCCACCATCAAGAGCAGAAGGAAATAAGAGCAGGCACTTCTGCTGACTTGCTTTCTTCATTTTCTCTTAAGAAATTCAGAACTCTTTATCTAAGGAATGGTGATGCCCATGGTGGGGCCTTCTACATCAATTAACAATCAAGACAATTCCCCACAGACATGATAAAGACAAAAATAATAAAAAAAAAAAAACAAGAAAATGAAAGGGAAAAAATGTTAAAAATAACAAGCAAGCCTAAATAGAAGAAAAGGAGAATGTGAAAGAAGAAAATAGCAAGAGACCAATAGGATCACAGAATTAAAACTAGATGGTTATAAGAAAAGAGTGAAAAGTAAAAGCAGAGGTTTTCAAAATGTAATAAAACCAACATTAAAACATATAGAGTTTTTGGTTAAAAGTGAGAACCAAGGAAATTTTGTTCTTCCTCCTCTAAAGCAGCAATTTTCCAGGTCTGAGAGGCTGGGTTAGAGAGAACAGTACACCATATCTGGAGTCTCTTACAGCTTCATTCTGTCCCCGTGGCCCTAGCTGCTACTGAATGAAACCCAGTTGGTTGGCCATCTTCAATTTCTCAGCTGCATTTATTTTCCAAGTATCTCCTTTCTATGTATTTGAAGTTGTTTCTGGCTTCTGTCCTTAAGGATCTGTGTGACCTTTGGGAAGAGCTTCTTTCTCCCTGCAGAGATCCATCCCAGTGTGGGATTTCATGGCTGCCATCTTTTCAAGCTGAGGCAAGTCCCCCAGTGCACTGGGCATGAGGGAAAGAAAAAAAAAAAGATCTGCTCTGGGAGGCAAGCTCTGAAGTTGACCTGCATTGAGTTCATCTTTGCTAATTAGGATCCCTCTCAATAAACCACTGTGCGAAGAGAGATGGCTACAGAAATCAAATAATTAATTCATGGAGGATAAGCTTAGAGTTCTTGGACCTTCTAAACAGCAAGGTACCCAAGGCAGAAGGCAGTTCTGAACATCCAGCAGTCAGCTGACCACAGGCCCAAGGTTCTTAGTCTCCGAAATTATCAAGTTATGGAACCCACTCTTTCCCACAGCAGGTGTGGCCACTGTTCACTTTTCCCTTCATAGTCTAAGTCTACTGCTGTCTAAGCTCTTAAGAATATCCATATCTGACTCTTCCCCTCCTACTACTGTTTTAATGAATATCTTCCATCAAAATACTGTTTCAAGGTATCCCAGGTTTCTTGACTTACTGTAGTTATGTGTTTTTATGGCTCCATAATAATTGTTTCAAATAATAGGGTCTTTTCTCGACATAGTACCTTGCTCCAGCATGCTGAGATACAGGGAACTAGCAAATGGATCTTTTCTATGCTGTCCAGACATGCAGGAAGTGTCTCTGTCATGTCAAATTTCCCCATTGGAGTAAAGCTGGCAATGACTGCAGATGTCACTTGGGATTAGACCCACAGATTGACTATCCCTGACAACACTCCACAGGCTTGCCTTCAGTACTCTTCCAGTTGAAGAACTGGGGTTAGAGCTGGAGACTGCTTCTCTAAGATTGTTAATTGTCTGTCATGATTTTGGTTCTTGACTGACTTCTTTGTTCTCTCTCTGTCTCTGAAATGCAGTCCTTCATTTCTACCTTGACTCTTCTTGTTCATCACATTGCAAAACTCCACAAAGGAAGCTTACTACCAGGAATCTAATCCCACACAACTTGAAATTCTCATTCATTTTTTTATGTACCTTGATGATTTGCCTTCATGTATCTCTAGATACAGACAGTTGTGAGTTGCATGTGAATGCTTGAAATTGAACCCAGGTTCTCTGAAAGGGCAGCAACTGCTCATAATCACTGAGTCATCTCTTCATCCTCCCTTCTTTTAAAAAAACATTATTGTATATGTGCAGGTGTTTTTCCTCTCTCTCTCTCTCTCTCTCTCTCTCTCTCTCTGTACTCTTTGTATGTGTGTATGTATGTGCATGTGATGTGTGTTTATACCAAATGTGTGCCATTGAGGATTCCCTGGAACTGGGGTTACACATATTCACAAGCTGTTATGTGGGTACTAGGAATTAAACCTCAGTCCTCTGCAAGAAAAACAAGTGTTCATAACCACTGAGTCATCTCTATGCACCGGAAATTTATATGTGTGTGTATATATATTGATATATACACACATCTATGTACACACACACACACACACACACACACACACACACACATATATATATATATATATATATATATATATCAAATAAAAGCTATATACAGGAGAAGGGCCATTTAGTAGATGCAGGGTTGAACCATCAAGATTCCTTTATACAGATCTTGATGACTTTATCTCCTAACTCCTAGAAAAATGTTGACAGCTAGAAAGAAATTTAGAACTCATATCTGAAAAGAATAACTAGGGCCCAGATCACATCCTGTTACAAAGATACCTGGCTCTACCAATTGCTCAGTATGAGGCTGAATTCTAGCTGCAATCCTAGGCTCTCCAGCTCGAGGGCCCCTTATGGTCTAGCTGACCCTGCTGAGAATGCATCTGAGCTCAGCCTCAGCCCTGTCCCAGTCCCACTTCCCTTGCACATATTGATCTCTGACAAATTCCATCCACAATCATTCTCCCCGTCTACTCTCGTTGGAATTCTATTGCCATGGTCTGCATTGGAAATGGAACCCTTGCTTCCTCCTCTCACAGCTCCGAGCACACCAGTTAAATTTCCTATTCGTATTGCCTTTGTGCTTGTAGAATGAGTTCATTTATAAGTCAGGCTCTCTCTAAAATTGTTTCTAGTAATTGTTCAGCTGAGATGAAAAAGAAAAGGACAGATTTTAGGCACAAGTAAATATTCATTTCTTTCTCTAAGAACATTTGATGGCAGTACGAATAATGCCATCCCTTTTCAAAAGAAAGGAAGCCCAGCTCATCTGAGGCACTGTGCAGGGAAACCTCCCTTGGCTCCCTTCTCAAGTGTTTTCATAACAATGTTGCCAAGGTACATTTATAGAGTTTTTCTCTACAATAGGATGTGAATTTTATACATTATTTCATTTTATCCCAAGAATGTCTTTAAGAGCTTACAAATTATTACTTTGTTACAACCAGCAGACTAAGGTTTCGTGAATATAAATTAGTATATTCAACAACTAAAAGCCAGTTGGGTAATAAAATTTTAATTTTAACACACAGACCATGGATACCTGACCCTAATCATTCTTTGATTTTATCTTTGTTGGGAAACTTCCAAAGGTCATATATAAAGTCAAGGAAAAATAACTCATCCTCTTCTACCCCAAGTAACAATAAATACATTTTCTTCTGGTCAGGAAAAACAAGAATGACTTCAGGTATGTAAAGTACTAATACTAATGCTACTTTCCAAAGTTAAATGAATTTTCCATACTTTTTCCAGAGTTCCACTCCACCATAATTATTCTATTAATGTTCCCCATCTGTCAGGTGCTGTTAATACGCCAGTGAGACAACTCAAGGTTGAGAGCGGATTTGAGGAGCTGGTCACATGGGATTTCTGATAATGGCTGCCAACCCAGGTGATGCTGAAGTACAGAGAAAGATTACTCAGATTTAGGTAAGACACCTCTAAAATGACACACGACTGTCCTTCTCTACTCTATTAGATTCAACATTTTATCAATTGTCTTCTAAGATAGAGTCTGAAATCACATGGTTTGGACATAACACATTTGTTAATATTTTAATTATTCGTTTTCAAGCAATGAACTTAAACTTATCATGGCTGTCCCATTTTAAGATAGCCTTAAAAAACTGTTCTACAGTTTATAAGAAAATATACCACTGGCAGTGCTGGAACACAATTATTTCAGGTCAAAGCCCAGCAGGGAAGACAGGTTTCTTTCTTTAAGGCTTGATCTATATAGTTCTAAAGTCAAAAGGGCTCTCTGAGGAGAGTAAACTGCCCTTGATCCAACCCCCAAGGAGGAGAAAGAAAGTAGATTCTGAGTTGATTTGAAGAAAGGCAAACTAATGCTGGACAAATTTCACAGCTGCAAATAGGGCCCAGAATCTGAAGCCTTTCACTGTTAAACAAAATAAAACTCCAAGTTGAAATCTAAAAATAGATTCTACCACTTGGCCATGTCATACAAAGGTTGGAATAAATTGTCGAGAGCATAAGCAGATGTGATTGTTTTGCTTTCTGTGTGCTATAACAGTACAGAAGTCACAGAGGAATGAGGATGAGGAAATAAGATCTAAGCCATGAAGGTTAAAAGGGACAAAAGTTTTAAGATGACATTCATTGCTTTATACAGATCACAAATAAAAGATCTGCATGTAAGGAGATACCATTTCAAATCATATTTTTACAACCCTGTCGTCATTCAAGTTTACACCTGTCCACAGCTTGGCCTTCAGTGTGGCTCCACTGCCTTGCTTCATCTGAAATATAATAAATGAATTCCAGCAGAAGTTTCAGAGCCATGTTTCCAGGATTCTGTGACAAGGCACATTTACAAATTATAAACAAGGTTGATATGTATGAAATCCAAATATATGACCTATTGACATATGGAGCATATAATGACAAAATTCATCATTTTTATTTAATGGGATTTGATAATACAAAATGTATTTTTTTAAGAAAAGCAAACTATGTTCTGCATTCACACCCCCATTAATTCTCATGTTCACATTCTCAACCATTATCTCAGAATACATCTATACGGAAAGAAATAAGCATTAAGAATAAGTTAAAAATGAAGCTATTCAGTTGGGCCTCAATTTTAAATGGATGCTGGATGTTCTAATAAGAAGGACTCAAATACCTACTGAGAGAAGGCTACTATGTAGAGACACAGGAGAAGGCAGACGTGAGAAAACCAAGTTAAGAGGATTCCTACATTCCAGTTTGATTTCTGTTGCTGTGATAAAATAAACACTCTCATCAAATGGCAGCATGAAGAAGGAAATTATTTACTTGACTTATAATTACAAGATACAGTTCATCGTTGAAGGGATTTCAAAGCGGAAGCTCTAGGACCCAATCATGTCACAACCACAGGCAAACACTGAGAGATTCAAATGCATTCATGTCGCCCATGTGCTGCTATTGCTGTTGCTCCGTTCTTACACAATGATTGGCTGAGCCCATAGAATGGGGCTACTTACATTCACGATGGGTCTTCCCACCTGTCCCAGTTTGCTTTTCTATTGGGATAACACATCATGATCAAAAGCAACTTTGGAAGGAAAAGCACTATTTGGTTTACACTTCCACATCATGGCATCATTGAAAGGAGCCAGGCCAAGAACCTGGAGGCAGGAACTGAAGCAGAAGTCATGGAAGAATACTCCTCACAGGCTTACTCCCCATGGTTTGATCAACCTGCTTTCTTATATACCCTATGACCACCCTCCCAGAGATGATGCTGCCGACAATGTTCTGGACCCTTCTTTCCATACAAATCACAATTTACACAATTAACAAGAATTGAAGGCCAGTCTGGTAGAGGTGTTTTCTCGGAAGAGTTTCTCTCTATTCAGGTGACTCTTGTGTCAATTTGGCAAACTAACCAGCACAAGATCTCAATTAACAATCAAGACAATGCCTCCCCCAGATTACCACAGCCCAAAGTAAGTATAATATTTTCTGAATGGAGACTCTCTTGAGTCAATTGAGACTTATAGGTGACTATAGGTTGGAGCAAATTGACACTGAAAACTAGCATTCACAATAGCACACTTCTGACTTACAGAATGGTGAGAAGGCTCTCTGTCTATGTCCCCTGATCTGCAGGCTTTTTTATATAACAACCTTCACAACTATCAAAAACACATCGTGTGGACAAAGCCAAGCAGTAAGGAGCAAAACTACATAATATTATGCAGCTACGAAGGTGGGAGGGCAACAAATACAGCCAGAGCTAATGCTAATCGCTGGAGTCATGGACTAAGCAATTAACCCCACTTGGTTTATTTACCTAATTAGTCTACATTTGCTTCCAAATCTGAAGTTCACATTCCGTCCTCTGGCCTGTATATTTCTCAAAGATAAACGTAATACTTTTTTAGCATTAATATGCAGAACCCAGAGAGGAACCTGGCAATTACCTGAATGTTGCAGGATTAAGCTGAATCTGTGAACTTAAGAGTCATTTCATAAAACTCTCTGGCAAAGCAGTTCCAAGTTAACACAAGGCCATGAGAGCATCATTTACTCTTTAATGTTCACTGCCACAATGTGAACAACACTGGCCTTAGGATCCCCTGTCTTGAAAAATCATGATTTTCTTCAGTGTGAAAAAGTTACATGTTTTAGTGTTCACTCATCCTCCGGGTAACTTCCCACTTGACTTCAGTGCTATACTGGACATACTGGGGATATTTGTTACCGACTCTGACATCTGGACACATACTGAGCATTTACTCACGAATGAGAAATCAGCAGGATAATGCAATTGAACTTACTTTGTAAAACATCTTTTATGGGATTTGACATTTCTGGGACAAAACCCAATGCTTTACCGTTTCTGGCAAGTATCTGTGTTAGAAACTGGAAGGCACACATGATAAATGACTGATAAGGGACATGCTGCACTCTAAGTCAAGTGGACACGTGGGTTCTCATCCAGATCCCACAGCAGTTTCCAGGCCTGGATACAACTGTGCTCACGGTGGGAGTGAAGTGAGGTTCAAAAGTTCACTGAGAATTAACTTCTATAATTTTCTAGGCATTGTTTTATTTTCCTTCTAATTCCTCCAACCACAGAGTAGGATATCAACCTTCCTAGGAAACTTTCATTAAACTGTAAATTATGAGCCAAAAAATATCAAAAAATGGTAAAATACATCCTGCGTTTATAAGAAATGTGAAATGCAGCATGCCTGCAATACAAGCAAGAGTATATTGGCTCCATACTTAGAGTTTAATTCATTGGCTCCAAATATAACATCCAAAATTTTCTTCCTGTCCTATAGATACTCAATGCCAAAATCCATGGTGTCCAATTCTTTTGTGTTATTTGCCCAGGATTCTAGACCACACTTTCTAACATTCAAATTAGTGTGCACTGGTTATGGGTTAGAGAAGAAAAAAACACTGCTATCTTTTATACCATATATATGGCAGCTGTCTATAATTATGTTGAGTTTTGCATTATTTTAAAACTATTTTTCACCTGGCATGTGATAATACTTTTTAAAGATTTATTTCTTCTTATTATATGGGTATGAATGTTTTGTTTGGATTTATGTATGTGGACCATGCATATGCCTGGTGCCTGAAGAACGCAGAAAAAGGGTTTAGATCCCTGAGTACTGGAATTGGTTACAGATGGTTATGTGGCATCATGGGGTTGCCAGGAATCAGACATGGCTCCTCTGTAAGAGCAGCAATTGTCTTGAACCACAGTGTCATCTTCCCAGCCCCATAATAAAATTTTTGGAACAGAAATTAAGTTTACAAAGTATGTCAGCTAAAGATATCCTTTTGTACCTTACCCCTTCAAGCTGGAATTTTATATGTGTATAAATACCTTGAACTCAGAGTTTGGAGTGATATCTTCATACAAAATACACACACACACACATATGCATGCACAAACATAAAATCATTCATCACAGGATGCTATTTGTTTTCATAACTGATTTAGATGCTCTAATAAAGCCACATCAGTTGCTTAAAAAAAACCACCCCACAATATTCTCCATAAACTCTGCAACCCCACTTCTTTCTGGGTTAGCATATCCTCAAATGCACAATGCCACAATGGAATCAGCAGAAATTAAATATTATTATTTCTATCAACTCCATGGATGTCTATAATTATCTCAAAATATAAAAGTTAATTAAAAAAGTAATTAGGCTGATAAAATAACCACTTAGGTTATAAAGTAGGACTGCAAAACAGTCAGAATTGCCCATTTGCCATGAAAACAGGAATTTCATTTTAGCTAAATGAATACATTCCATGCTAATTACATTCATGCCAGACATATCTTTCTATGAAAATTAGTCCAATATCAAACAGCTTACATTTGTCCTTAAACCCTTCCTTATTTATGTATTTCTGGAACACTCTATATTTCCAAACTGAACAGGTTATACAAGAATACTTAAATACCTTAAATTTGAATATGGCGAATAATGTTTAATTACAAAAATTAACAAGCACAATTACTATACCATACTAAATTGTTCAAACTGACAAAAATACTTCATCATTTTCCGAATTTTAGCATGTCATCAATTTGATTAATATTCTTATAAAACCTTCTAAAGAGTAATTAGACTTACTGCCATGATTACATTGCTTGAAATTTGGGCAAGAATTTTAGTTAGTGGAACCCAATGTGAAGAAGCCAACAAGGACATACAGTAACTAACTCTACATCAAGTTTGCTAGCCTGATGCACCTTTCACACAAACCCCTGCATCTTCAGACAGTTTCTAAGTAACACAATGACCATGGCTTCTCAGGCTTCACAATGTGAGAGCCTGAACTGCTCTTCCTTCCTGCCAGATGAAAAAGGGGCCACTCAAAAATCAGGCAAAGTATGCGTCATAAATTTAAGTCAGTTTTCTTCTCAAATATATAGAGAGCATGCTGCCGACCTGAAGAGAATGACTGACCAGTGCTCCCCCGACTTTCTTCCACCTGCAGGATAAATTTCTCTTTTAACTCCAAGTAAGAAAATCGTACTGCCTTTCCTTCCCTGGCATCTACAAAACCTAAGAAATTAGTCTACTAGTTAAAATTCTCTGATGGAAGGCTCTTCTGGGCTCCATATAATACACTTGTGAAGATGTTCCCCAAAGCACTTTGAGTGTTAGACCAACTTCAAGTCCATCTGCGCTAGAGGAGTCCTGTTTCCCGCAGGTGTGATTTCTATTCTGGTGTGTGACATAGTGTGACTTAGTTCTGCATTAGCCGAGGTGAAATGTGAGTTCACAGCCCAGGTGGGAAGCCTGATGGAAGATTAATGAGTCTCAAATGGAGAGAAGTCTTTTTACCAGTGGATTTCTGTAACACATTTTTACAGAGTAACTTCCTCTTGACATGATCAGGCTGACACAACTGTATGCATCAGTAAATAAACAAGTGCACACAGTCGCAAGAAACACCCATCTCAGGCTGCATCATTTTCTGCTTATGTACAGCTGGTCAACATATGAGGGCATAGGTAATTTTCCAAAACAACACCACCAAAGATTTTCTATGGAAGTCCCCTTTGGCCTTAAACAAGCATTTTGGTTTAATTGTAAAGTCTGTCATCATTTTCAGAGTGTTAAGGTTCACTCCTATATGTTCTAATATTTCAGTTGTCTATTTGGTTAAAAATTCAGCCCCTTACCTACGTGCTCTGGACTTTATGTAGCAGCGTGTGAGGCCTTAGCTGTTTTATAACACCTGTTCCATGTGCCTTCATGTTCTACAGAGATGAAGTAAGAAGATTGGAGGAATAAAGATGCTTCCTCCTGACCAAGCCCATAGAGACCTGACTGTCTTCTCCTAATGACGATGTGTTCCTTGAATAGTAAACTCAAGGTACATCCATAATTTCCTTTCCATTCATTTCTTCCCTAGGCATGCATGTAAGGTGTTAGTGTTTAGTCTCTACTCTTACCAGCTCATGCGTATTTCTGCTGTAAAGTGCTCACACCTCAGCCTTGTCACAGTGTCCCACTACTTGACACACCTTCTCTACTAGAAGTCTCTATCTGTGGAAGCAGGGCCACCCACTCTTTTGTGCCACACCAGCAAGTGTAGGATCATCTCCCATTCTCTCTGAATCCTACCATGATGACTAGATCACATCCCCATCTAAGTAGAATAGGGTTGTCTCCTAGGTCCGAGTTTAGAATATGTCATATTCTAAGGTATGATCGCTCCCTCCTGACTTTGAGCTGCAGACTCTGCATTATTTATTTAATAATCCATCCTTTTATCACACACACCAAGTACAGAAACTATACCCAATGTGCATTCACATCTTGAAACAATTGTTTCCTGTATGCCATAGCTTGACATCACAACAAACAATCGAAGAGGGTTGATCATATGTCTCAACACTGCAGCGCCATCCCCTTCCTTGTAGGTGATGTACTATATGAATTTAGTCTTTACTTCACTATCATGTTGTCTAAAATGACTATTTCTGTCCCTTGCGATGATTTGATATGTGTGTAATGGCCCATTTATAGCCTGTTTTTTAAGTCTAAGGTAAACTGGCCTAATGTTAGCCAGACATTCACACAATATGACTTCATGTCAGCTGGACAAAGAAGTTAAGAAACTCATATTTTGTAAAACAAGCATTTCACTTCCTAGTCTTCCACTTTTCCTATTTAATGTGCTCTGTACCAGCCTGATACAGCTCTTGCCCCCACCATCACTACATTTAACACTTCTCATTTCAATATTATTTTCATTATTGTCCAATAAGAATCCCATAGACAAGCATTTTAAAAGCCACACATGCACACCGTCAACTTCTTTGATGTTTCTCTTGCTTTATCTTCCTTCTCTACTGACAAAACCATAACTCTTCCCAATCTGTTGAGCCACGTCTCTCCCCCTAACCATCACCCTCCCCCAATGACTATGGAAAGAGAAACAGCTATCCTGACTTCTGGAATTTTCTATGTCTTGCCTGAAAACCAGCTCTTATCCCTCCACTCCTCTGTGTTTTACCTTGGAGATCATGGCAAAATAGAAATTCTTTATTAAACTTTCTTCAGTTTCTTCTTCTGCAAGATGGAGAAAATCATAGTACCTATCTTCAATAGACCAAGCAAACATTGGCTGAGCTTCTATGTGTAATGTCTGGCAATTATCAAAGCTTGAAGATATTAGCTAGTATTAAAATATTGTTTTGTGCTTTACAAACACAAATTTGATCCAAAAGACACAATCAGACAACATAAAAATTTAATTATAACTGGAATATACCAGAAAAGTTAATCTGAGTTAAATAAAAAAAAATTGTGCCAATTCTTCAAGAATTTCTTGGTTATCATGGTTTTGATAGAGGAATAATACCCACCAGGTGGTGTAAGAAGTCCTTCTGTATATGTGTTCCTTTTATTGGATAGGGTAGAATAGAGTGAGGTGGGGAAAACTAACCTAAATGCTGAGAGAAAGAAGGCAGAGTCAGGGAGCAGACAAGCCAGAAACTTGCCAGTAAGCCACAACCATGTGGCGATACACAGATTAATAGAAATGGATTAAATTAAGATGTAAGAGCTAGCCAATAAGGAGCTATAGCTAGTAGGCCAAGTAGTGATTTAATTAATACTGTTTCTGTGTGGTTATTTCATTGCTGAGCAGTTGGGAACAAGCAAGCAGCCTCCTCCAACAACCAGGTAGATTGATACAAATGATATTTTGTATATTACATCTATCAAGAACTACAACTTAAAAATACATCATGGTATACAGAAAGGTAAACATGATATGTTCTCACTTGTATAGAGATATTAACTATTGAGTAAAGAATAATCACACTACAATCCACAGACCTAAAGAAGATATATAAAGAGGAGAGGTTTAGAGGGGCTGCATTCATCCCCCTGGGAAGGCAAAATAAAATAAATTTTGTGAGTGGACGTGGTAAGGGTCTGTATGGGAACAGAGGGGATCAGTTTGGGAAGGGAGGGATGGAGGGAGAGAATATGGGGAGACATGACTGGAATAGGTGGGCATTCACAGGCGATGTGTAAAGCTAGTGCAGAGGAAATTTCCTAGAACCTATAAGGGTGACCCTAGCGAGGATTTCTAGTAATAGAGGATGTGGAGCCTGAGCTGGTCATCTTCTGTAAGTAGGCTAGGCTCCCAGAGTTAAGACTGGGACACCAACCCAGCTGCAAAACCTTTGACATAAAATCTATTCTGCCTGTAAGATGCTCTGAGGCAGCAAAGATGACTCAGAGCTTGTAGGAGTGGCCATTCAATGAGTGATCTAGTGAGACCATGTCAAAAGAGCGAGTCCATGACCAACACTGCCTGGATGGCTGGGATGCAGAAGCTGGGTCTCTCAGAGACCTAGGATGGAAGCAAACATGGTTGACAAAAAAGTCAATGAAATTGTTCCTAATGATACTTTGCTACATTCAAAGACCAGTGCCTAGCCCAATCATCATGAGAGAAGCTTCTTCCAGCAGTTGATGGGAGGCCCACAGTCAGACTTGGGCAGAGCTCAGGGAACTGCACAGAAGATGGGAAGGAAGGATTGTATCAGCCAGAGGGGTTGAGGATACTCGGAGAACATAGCCGACAGGATCGACTAAACATGTAGGAACTCACAGAGACTCAACGCAGTATCCAGGGAGCCTGCATAGGTCTATGATAGGCCCTTGGCATAATGCTGTGGTAGTTTAACTTGGGACTTCTGTTGAACCCCTAACAATGGGAGTTGGGGAGGAGTGCCCCTGACTCTTTTGCTTACTATCGGGACTATTTTTCTCCTACTGGGATGCCTTTGTCCAGCGTTACTTGTTACGAGGGTTTATGCCTTGTCTTACTTTATCTCCTTATACTGTGTTCAGTTGATGTCACCAGGAGCCATGCTCTTTTCTGATGGGAAACAGAGGAGCAGTGGATCTGGAGAAGAGGGGAGGGGGAAATAGATCTGGTCAGGATGTATTGTATGACAGAAGAATAAATTTAAATAAAAATACATCAGGAAGTCCATAATTGATTCTTCCTACTATCCATGACCATATTAACAATTGAAATATAAATTGCCTTTTAAACTGATGAAGCTCCATATGAAAGTCTGGTTATTTATTTCAGTTATACAAAATTTGAAATTCAGTTCCTTGTGCATATAACCATATCTACAATGCTCACCAACAACATGTTACTAACCACGTGTTACCAACCACGAGTTACTAGTGACTAGTTGCTGCCATACTGAAACACACAGAAACACAGCATGATACCTGAAATGCAGGAAGTTCTGCTTAAGAGCACTACTATGGGTACCCTTTGCTACAGATGAAAATTATAAAACTGGAAAGAAACATGAATCTATTATAACTGAGGGGGTTCTCTGTGTTGGCCTGCAGTATAACATGTATATAGAAATGTGACCAGACATGTTCTAAAGCACCATGGTGAAAACACCCTGAATCTGAGGGATATTATACCTTAGAAGCTGTCATTAAATCTTTATGGATGTTGGAGCATTTTTCTCTTAAAACACACTTTAGAAGTAGATCATATGAGCTAATTTGTTAGATCAAATTGTCAAGATTTTTGTGAAGACTGACACATTTTACGTCTTACACACATCTTTTCAAAAAGTTGTTTATTATTTTACAGCTGAAATGACAACTAGTTCCAGGAAAATGATTACAGAAGTCATAAAGAATAGCAAATAGGAGCTTACAAAGTTGAAATAGAAGTTTAGCTTGGTATCTCTTGAAAAAGACTAGAAAGTAACTGAGGGCAAGAAAGTCAGTGAATACAGGGATTTAAAGATGAGGTCTAGAATAAACCGCATGGAATTAGCTGAACAATGCCGAAAAATAATAAACACAAAGTGTCCTTAGTAACTGGGGTCAAAGTGAAATCCATCGGAATATCACAGCCAAATAGGATCCCAGCTGAAATGTATCCCGACCTTGAATAATACATAAACTATAAATTTTCCTGTGGCTAAGGATCAACTAAAGATGAATTTTCTTATATTCAGTAAACATCACATCATAAATTTAACAATGCAGCACACTGACAAAAAAGCATTATATTATATTTTCAAATAATGAAAGTGCACATATTGTATGACTCTTGGAGAAAATAGAGGTATTTTTTCTATATAAACACTTGACATGCCCTCAGCTTCTTTAGAAAGCACAGACACACAAGAATATAGCATAAAATTTTTAGAGTATATGCATGTGAGTGTATGTGTGTGAGTAATTAGATGTGAGTTAAGCAGCTTGAGTTTTAATGACTTTGGGTCTCAAAGACTATCTAGGTATATCGAGAAGCCAAAATGCTGTCTGTATGTGAAAATATCATAAATGCTATGCCTTCTTTTATTACTGAAAATTTTGAAATAATTTACTCTTGAAACAAAAATAATATACAGAGCATATACTTCAATGGATATAGATTAAAATTCTATCTGCACTCTTGAATTTTATTCGTGTATGACTGCTCTTTAATATCATCTTTCTTTTGTGTGAGTGTGTATGTGTGTATGGACAGATTTGCATGTGGGTGTGCATGCGTGTGTATGCATAGGTTGAGGCCAGAGGTCAATGCTGAGAGTGTTCCTCAATTTCTCTTCATTTCCTTACTGATTTTTATTGAGCTCTACATTTTTTCTCTGTTCCCCTCCCTGCCTCTCTCCTACCCTCCAGCCTTACCCCATGGTTCCCATGCTCCCAATTTAATCAGGAGATCTTGTCTTTTTCTACTTCCCATGTAAATTAGATCTATGTATGTCTCTCTTAGTGTCCTCATTGTTGTCTAAGTTTCCTGGAATTGTGATTTGTAGACTGGTTTCTTTTCTTTATGTTTAAAAACCCCTTATGAGTGAGTACATGTGATAATTGTCTTTCTGTGTCTGGGTTACCTCACTCAAAATTTTCACTGAAACTAAAGCTCACTGAGAGAGTAGGCTGTGTGGACAGAGAATCTCAGTAATCCTCGTGCCTTGCTACACCACCAGTGTTAGATTGCAGATAGGCATGTTCCACCATGCTCAGATTATCAAGTAGATGATGAGCATCTGAACTTGGGTCTTAATTCATATTTGGCAAGCATTTTGCACATGGTGTCATCACCCCAATCGATCCACTTTTATTTCTTAATAAACTAAAGGGGGTTGATGGTATAGCAGCAATTGGGAGGACAGGTCAAGAAAGTTGAGATGAAAAGAGGCAGAAAAAAGAGGCCAAACACAAATGCCATTCTTTCCTCAAGACTACATAAAGCACTGTCTTAGTGAGACTCCACCAGTTCTGCTTCTTAACTGCTCGTTCTGATACCTATAGAGAAATACAGTTAAAAATATGAAATTAGGTAGATGAAAGACGATTGACTGATGACAGACAACTGGTATCTATGTAGATGATTGATATATTGGTGATAGACAATAGACAGGCAGATAATAGATAATGAGGTAGTTAATTTTGGTTGTCAGTTTTACTAGATCCAGAATCTACAAGCCTCAGGGTACAACTGTGGGGAGTGATGCTCTTGATTAGATTAGTTGAAGTGAGAGGGACCAGCCCTAAATGTGAACACCTCCCAGTGGCTGCCTAGATATTATAAGGCCCAAGGGAATGGCTTTTGCTTTTGATTACTTGTCTTCATGTCTGGCAAGTTCAACCCTACAACTGCTGCTACTGCCGGTGCTGCTGCCACCACCATTGCTTTCATTCTTTGGTGAAAATTAAACCAAGTTTAAGCCTTTCAACATAAACCAAAGACTCATGATGTCTCCCCTAGAGTCAGCCAAGCCTTCAACCTTAGGTTGTGACTGCTAGAGCATACACCCTTACAGACTGAACAGCCTCTGTTGGCCTACACAGACTGTATAACATAAGACAATCCAATAAACCACATTTTAATATGTATTCTTTCTATGTGTTCTCTCCAACACATATAAATAAATAAGTGATAGATAATAGATTTATAGGTAGATAATAGGTAGATAACTGACACATAGATAAGTGGTGATAAATGACAGGAAGATGATGCTAGATTGGAGAAAATTATAATACTTGAAAAATGTGGATCGATAGATTTGTGACATATAAACGCATGAACCAATTATCTGGACATCCAAATGACATGTTTCTGTTTTTTCAAAGCAACATTATCCTGAATGATATATATGAACATATTACAAAGTAAATCTTTGGTAAAACCTGGGAAGAGAAAGAAAAGATGACAGGAAGTATTAAAAGCAAAGAAGTAAGAGTAGTAAGAGGAAAACGAGTCTACCATTAAGTGAGCAAAACATTTACTATGCAGACAATGTGCGAGCTTCAGTGTGTACAGAAAATTGAGACAGCAAGTATAATAAGGCCTGCGTTACTGTGTGCATATTAATTTTATGAAAAGTGCAGGAATGGGCATTAGCACATAAAAAGAAAATTCCATCACAGAGATTATCAAGAAGTTCACAGGCATAATTATAGAGGACAGTTCCAGTCTTAACACAATGAAGCTTTCAGCAGAGAAGAACATTAGACCACAGCGTATCATTATACCCAGATCGCTATATGAACTCGAATTCTGCTAAGTCTCAAGAAGTTCATAGAGGAAGAAATGCAAACTAGATTAGTCCTCAACTGGGATACATGCATTAAGAGAGATTTACATGATTGGGTTGGTTATAAACTTGTTTCCTTTTCTTGTGTGTGTGTGTGTGTGTGTGTGTACACATTATATTTGTTGGTAGATATTTGTTATTATTAATGTATATACTTCTTAGATGTACATGTACACATCCTTAAGGAGGCCAGCAGTGCATGCTGGTGTCTTTTCTCAACCACCCTTCCCCTTTATTGTTTGAGACAGGGTACTGCATAGAACCTGAATATCACTGATTGGTCTGACAGGCCACTGAGTTCCAGAGGTTCTCCTGTCTCCAACTGTCCTCCTACCCCACCCCACCAGTGTTACCATTACAAGCACATGCCACGATGCCCAGCTTTTTATGTGTATTGTGAAGATCTGAGCTTAGGTCCTCATGTTTCCATAGCAAGCACTTTACATAATAACCACCTCCTCAGTCCTGTAAATTGGTTTTCTCATAGCCCCTCCCGTCACAGTACCTTTTAGTTTAATGGAAGCCAACCTAGTTTATTTCCCTTATTGTCTATCCAACATTTTCACATTTTAGAAATTATCATTAGGAACTTGAAACATCCATGCAAAAAAGCTGAGCGGAGCTGAGAAGTGGTGATTAAATGCTTGGAAAACAGATGCGTTCACAAGATATCTTATTTAGTTTTCCATCACAGCACTGTTTCAGTTAGCATATGCTACCCTGTGCTGATGTAACAAAATCATATTATTCTTGCCAACTTACAAACGGAAAAATATCAGTATCTGAATGGAACTGGCATCTGGATGAAAGAGAGCTATCTAGCAAATGCCACACCAACCTTGGCAGAAGACATGAGAAGCAAGAGAGAATTCGGAATAGGCTTTTTAGTAAGGAATGACAAGAATAGCTGTGTGAACCCTAAGTGGGGCTGAGTTTACAAGTGGTAAAGGAAACCTTTTAGTTATTGGAATGACCTAATCAAATCAGTCTAGAATTCCAAAGCCTGAAGACCATATGGCCACACAAAGAACCAGTACCAGGAACTTTAACCACAGGGAGCAGAGCACAGAGCAAACAAAAAATATAATACATTAAAAACCTCCTAAAATTATTGTTATTTTGACTTAATTGCTAATGGTGGTTATAAAATGTGCTTTTCTCAATATATTAAATTTCCTATCGTGAGTTAATGCTAGCAGCAGCCTGAATTGATTCAAGTATCTGAAAATATATACAAAAGTATTATTATGCAGCTTAAAAGAAATTACTCTTCACATCCTGAAGAGTTCGATACATCTTTTAAAATGTGCTTGCAGGGCTGGCTGACAGATGTCTTAAGGGTAAAAACACTTATCCTATGTCCTGTGACCCGAGTTGTTTTACTGCTTCTGACCCTCTTGCCTTGTGACCTGAGTTCTATCCCTGCTCTCCCCTCTGGGAAAGGAAATAAACAACCCCTGAAAGTTGTCCTCTAACCTCCACATGTGACTGTATAACACATGTGTCTGTATTCACACACATACACACATACACACACACACACTCACATACACACACACATACACCATACACATATGTATACATATTATTGATATAAAACTAACAAATAGAAATTTAAGAATAAAATAAAATGATGGTTTTAAAATGATAGGAAAATAAAATCGACTTTGTGTCGTATTTTACAAAAGGGATCTTTTCCTTTCCTTGGATATTTGCTACCTTGGGTTTATATATTGGTCCCAGCACCGGTGAGAACTACAGAAAGAAACACAAATATAGAAAACAGGACTTTTTAACATCCCTGTAGACTTAATATGCTATCATTATAAGTCAAAATACGAATCTCAGACACCAACATGGGTATAGACCTGAGGCATTCACATGACCTTCAATGGTACCAGGAGCCTCAGACATTAACACAAATCCCAGCCACAGCTGGGTCACAGACCCACACATGGCCCTAGGCATTGAATCGGCCCAGCTGATATCCTGGCTTTAGGTGGAAACACTGGTTACTCAGATCAGGAAGGCTAGCAGCAGCATGGGTCCCAGATACCAAAAAGGCCACGGGTCGTGGCCCAGATCCCAGGCTTCCAAGTGTCCTTTTGGTAGCAACATGGGCCATGAACTTCAACACAGACCCTGGCAGCAGTAGGACCACGGAACCAGACATGGTCCTTAGCAGCAGCTGGGTATAGATGTCATCATGGCCCTAGGCAGTCACCTAGAACACTTAAGTCACCTAGAACAGCATGGCCCCGGTGGCAGCATGGGTAAATAATTTTTTTAAAATATATTAACTCCATGTATGTGTGTGTGAGTGTGTGTGTGTGTGTGTGTGTGTGTGTGTGTACTTTGTTCATATCAGTGCAGTGCTCATGGAGGCTAGAAAAAGGAATCAAATCCTCTGGAGCTGGACTTACAGGCAGCTGTGAACCATCCTGTGTGGTGGATGAGAACCAAACTGGTCTTCTACAAGAACAGTGTTCACTGTTAATTGCAGAGCTACCTCTCCTGCACACATATATTTTTTTAATGAGTACTCACAGTTGTTTATGCTGGCCCTGGTTTTTTTTTTATTATAAGATTTTTTTTTATTGAAAAAAAAAATTCCTGCCTCCTCTGAGCCTCCCATTTCCCTCCCCCTCCTCCCGCCCCTCTCCCCCTCCCCCCACTCCTCTCCCCCTCCCTCTCCAGTCCGAAGAGCAATCAGGGTTCCCTGCCCTGTGGAAAGTCCAGGGTCCTCTCCCCTCCATCCAGGTCTAGGAAGGTGAACATCCATACTGGCTAGGCTCCCACAAAGCCAGAACATGAAGTAGGAACAAAACCCCATGTCATTGTCCTTGGCTTCTCATCAGCCCTCATTGTCTGCCATGTTCAGAGAGTCCGGTTTTATCCCATGCTTTTTCAACACATTGCATCTATGCATGTACCTGTTTGTTTCACTCGGTTTCTCTCAGCTATGTCATGTACTCTGTCCATCTTCATACCCTTGCAAACCCTCTTTAGTTCCTTCCGCTTTCCCAGCCCCCTACAGATCTCTGCCATCTCCTCATTGTCTCTTCTGTTTTCATATCATACACATGAATAAATATGTGCATTGTGCATCTGCAAAAACCTTGGGGCACACAAGGGAAAGAAGAGACATTGGTATCCGTCTTTCTGCATCTGACTCGCAAATATAAGAATCACTCCAATTGTATCTACTTCTCAGTGACTAACATAAATTCATTATTAAGACTAGAGAGGGAAAAAGTAGGAATGAACAAAAAAAAATTCATTATTACCACACAAATTTCCTTTGTTTGCAAACCATGGTTGGGAAAATCTTTACAAGACGTCTCCTAGATGAAGAGCTACATGTACTCAGAGCTGCTAAGTGAAGAGGAATCCATTTTGTCTGGGAAGAGCCTCCTGATAGGCTAACCACCCTCAAGAGGTCAGCCCTAAACACAAGTACATGTGTATAAAACACCACTAAAACTAACTCAGTGGGAAATTGTATATGAACACTAAAAAGAGGTCATAAATGTCAGAGTGAGTGGGGGGGCGGACACTGGAAGAGTTAGAGGGGGAAAGGGGAAAGAGTGGACAGAAATGATGCATAGTATTCATCTGAGACTCTCAAAATTGCATAAAATCAAAAAACAGTATTAGAAAAAAAGTCTTTATCCATCCATCTGTTGGCGGACACTAGAATCACTGCACAGCATAGATGCCTGGCTAGTAATGTATTAAACACCAATGTGCAAGTATCTGTGTGGTATGTCCATGTGGACCCTTCACTTATAGATCCCAAAGTAGGATAAGTGGGTCATTTATCTATTTTTAGCTTTTCGACGACTGACCACACTGATTCCCATAGTGGATGCGTTAATTTACATCCCTACCAGCAGTGTGTACACTCTCTTCCCCGCATCCCCCACCAGAAACTGTTGCTGCTTGTTTTCTTGTTAAATGTTAAAAGCACTTGGTAAATGTGGATGAAAAGTGAAAGAAAAACTGTAAGCTACATAAAAGAGTTAATGTGGGATTCCTGTTTTTTTTTTTAACTTTATTTTAATTTTCACGCATTGATGTTGGGCCTGCATATATGTGTAGGGGGCAAATCCACTGGAACAGGAGCAACAGACAGTTGTGAGCTGCCATGTAGGTGCTGGGAATTGAACCCAGGTCTTCTGGAAGAGGAGTCAGTGCTCTTAACCCCTGAACCATGTCTCCAGGCCCGGAGATTCCTGTTCTTAAAGTCAAGCTAGCTGAGGCAGCTTAACCAGATCCTCCCTGAGAAGGATAATTCATACTGGAATGTATAAGTTATTTAATTTTCTGAAAAATTCTAGAAAACAGTAAACATTGCTTGGTGACTTTAAGAGGGCGATTTTTTTTTTGCATTAAAAGGTTTGCCTTTCTTTCTCATTCTTTCCAATAAAACTACTTTCATTATTGAACAAAAACAAAGAAGTACAAGCCACTCTCAAGTTCACGTATGGGTGACTTCCAAACGATTTTAGTGGCAACAATCCTGTATGTAGCCAGATGTGTTCACAGAAGCCCTTCCAGAATTCGAGCTTAAAACACAGTAAGCACCGTGCAATGCTTGGCAGTATCTGAAAGGAAACATTTCTCTGTCTTCTCTGCATACATAATGACAATCAACCAAATCTCTGTCATTTATTGGAATCACCATTTATTAGACTCCATTGATTGACACCTCAGTAAGATCCAGCTTCCAAGACTCACTTCTGTTTATTTTAGTGATAAAGCAATAACCTAAAGCCTTGAAAATTATTTCAAAATGAAACAAATACTGATGCCTGTGTTTGCTCTGCTCCCCACAGGGAGTACAAGAATCCATGGTGTTGGCTCACATTATCTTTCTATGTCTCCCTGTTTACCCAATGTTTTAATAGTTAGAGGAATAAAAATAATGCTTCCATATCAGTGATCCGACTCTTCTTCAGTGGAATTTATGAAATAGACACGAATACCTGCCATGCTCAGAGACACTGCTTATCAGGGTGATCAGTCAGTTGGCACGGGTCTGAGCCTTCCAGTTATAGAACTTGAGAGGTTTCTAATATGATTTGATTATGCTGTCCCTCTAGAGGTGGCTCACTATTGCTACCTTACAACTTTTATTGCTCCCAAACACACAGTGTTGGTTAGAAAATACTGCATTTGAATTTGAAGGATGTAAACGCCCCAGCAATTTGCTGCTCAATGCAGAAACCAATTGACACTGCATCCCCAAATCATCTGAGAGAGTCGTCGAGTTGCTGGGTTTCAAAACCAAACATGGAAATAGCACAGCTTTCTGGAGACAGATGCTGGACAAGATAACTGTCCGCACGCAGGATGCCAGACGGAAGGGAGCAACCAGAAAGGAGCCTTGGAACTGAAGAACCTTTGCAAACTCAAGCAAGAAAGTCGCTGTAATCAGAGTATAACAGGCAGCATTAATTTATACAAAGCTGTCTTCTGGAGTACCTAATTAGTCGTCTAATCAATTTAGAAACTTATTAATGGGCCTGACAACTTTCCTTAAGGATCACATCAAGGTATTTAAAGGAACTATTAAAGTCACTTCAGCGTTTGCATGAAATTCATTTATCTGCACCTCGGATCTGAGTGTGGTTAGAAAGCCCATCTGGGAAAACATTTTCTTAGGGTTGCTTTGATGCCCTTAGCTCCCAGGTGCTCTCCATCAGCTCCCTGCCTGCAGAGCCACTTATGTGAAAATTCCCAGAAAAGCAGCTGGCTCCCTAGCATTCCGAAGTGAAGATGGCAAGAGGGCCAGCAGAGAGAGCCCTGGGCTGGTACTGGAGGTGGGAAGCTCAAATTCAACTCCACCCCAAAGTTTTTAAAATATAAAGAGAAGGTGCTGGGGTGAAGCTCACTTTTGCAGCTCTAGTCTTGCCTGAGGTCACGGGTTTAAGCCTCTGAACCAACAACAAGGCTAATTAAGAACACATAACCCCTACCTATCTAATCTATGAAAAGTAGCAAGCAAATCTTATAGCCATAATTTTCAAGTTCTACGAAATGTTATTTCAATATAAGCTTCTAATATAGACTTACAGCAGAAATAAAGTTTTCTAAAAATGAACATGGAAATGTATATCCCATCTTTCCTAAATGCTGACTTTATTCTTACAAAAAATATCCATTTTATTAGTGACAAATTAATAATGTTCTTAAATGGTCTTGTATGGACAGGAAACTCTTTTATTTATTTATTTATTTATTTATTTATTAAAGATTTCTGCCTCCTCCCCGCCACCGACTCC
This sequence comes from Neodon shergylaensis, assembly GCA_025134845.1. Taxonomy (NCBI): domain Eukaryota; kingdom Metazoa; phylum Chordata; class Mammalia; order Rodentia; family Cricetidae; genus Neodon; species Neodon shergylaensis. Next base: position 8,251,106 of record JABTXL010008037.1, on the reverse strand, counting down.
CCTTTCCCTCCCCCTCCCCCGATCAAGTCCCCCTCCCTTGTCAGCCTGAAGAGCAATCACGGTTCCCTTGGGCAGGAAACTCTTAATTGTAGTTTTGAATTGCAGTAATGACACTTTACTTTCATTAAGAGCAATTTCCTAGAAATATTCTTTGGAATCCTGAAAGATTCTTCAATGCTTAAAAAACTTAAAACATGAGGACAAGTCCTAACTCATGTTCTAAAGAGAACACTCTTGCACTTTTTGAGAATTTTCTCGGCAGGTCAAACTGCATCAATGTTTCATATGTAAAGAGTCAAAGAGTGAGACTTTGAAATCAGGAACAATTTATACATAAAATAATTAAGAAATTATATATACCTCTTATTAATAAGAAATATCAAATTCAAAGTCTCTCCCAAATTCTGTAAAAATTGGAAATTTTTACATGGAATATTGAAAACAATTGCTAAGATAGAAATATAATTCATAAAGTCCTAAGACATTTTTTTAAATTTTTTATTGATTTTTTGAGCTATGCATTTTTTCTGTTCTCCTCCCTTCCTCTTCCTTCCCCTTCTACCCTCTCCCATGGTCTCCATGGTCCCAATTTTACTCAGGAGACCTTGTCTTTTTCTATTTTTCCCATGTAGATTAGATCCATGTATGTCTCTCTTAGGGTCCTCTTTGTCGTCTAGGTTCTCTGTGGTTGTGAACTCTAGTCTGGTTTTCTTTGCTTTATGCCTAAAAGCCACATATGATATTTGTCTTTCTAGGTCTGGGTTACCTCACTCAGTATGATGTTTTCTAGATCCATCCATTTTCTTAAACCTACTCAAAACCATCAGTTACCAGCAATCCAGCTGTACTCATTTTCATTGCAGAGAAAACAGGCTTGAAAATCCAACTGATTGTTGGGCTGCTTTTAAGACAAAATTCAGAGTATCTTTGGATTTTTGAGGGGTGCACCCACCCACTGTGACAGTGGAACTGATCTATTGGGAGCTCACCAACGCCAGCGGGACTGGGACTGAATAAGCATGGGATGAAACCGGATTTTCTGAACGTGGCGGACAATGAAGGCTGATGAGAAGCCAAGGACAATGGCACTAGGTTTCGATCCTAATACATGAACTGGCTTTGTGGAAGCCTAGCCTGTTTGGATACTCACCCTCCTGGACCTGGAGAGAAGTGGGAGGACCTTGGACTTCCTGCAGGGCAGGGAATCTGGACTGCTCTTCATTCTCGAGAGGGAGGGGGAATGGAGTGGGGGGGAGTGGGAAAGGGGGATGGGAGTGGGGGAGGGGGCAATGTGTGGGAGGAGGGGGAGGGAAATGGGAAATGGGGAAGAGGAGGAATTTTTTTTCAACAACTAAAAAAAAAAAAAAAACAAAAAAAAAAATAAAGAAAAAAATTGAAAGTAAAGAGACTCAATTTTTATGTGTGCCACAAGTGGAATTTCATGATTTACTTAGTTATGAATGCTTTGTGTGGCATACTTTATTCAAAAACATTGCAGGGAGCAGAAAGACTACCACATCCCCAAATCCTAATGACACTTGCGTTAGTTTGCTGATATTCAAGAGGTGTGTGGAAAACTATATTGTCAGTGAAAACTCGGGTGCATTCATGGTGGCCCTACTTGAAACCTCACAAAGTGAGGTTATAGTCAGTTTCACATAGAGGTCTCAAGAGTCCCCAACCATTCCCCTATTTCCATGGGTTCCCAACAGGAAGAGGAACACTACTTCCAATTTTAAAAACAAAACAGTTCAAACCCACTGCCCCCCACACACAAATTATTATCAAAAGCGTTATTAAGACCCTAAGCAATAGAGGAGAAGGTGTGTGAACTGACCTTACCCTGTAGTCAGACTGATGATTATTTTAAATATCACCATAGAACCTTCGTCCAACAACAGATGGGAACAGAGGCAATGACCCACATTGGAGCACTGGACTGAGCTCCCGAGATCCATTTGAAGAGTGAAGGAGTGAGAGTATGAACAAGGAAGTCAAGACCATGAGGGGTCATCCAGTGAGACAGTTTGCTTGAACTAATGGGAGCTCACCAACTCCAACTGGACTGGGAGTGAACGAGCATGGAAACAACCAAGCTCCTCTGAAGGGGGTTGACAGCTGGGGCTGACTGAGGGGCCACTGATAGTGACACTGGGATGTGTCTCTACTGCATATACTGGCTTCATGGGATCCTATTCTCTTTGGATGTAAACCTTGCTCAAACTAGATGTAGTAGGAAGGGCCTTGGACTTTCCACGGGGCAGGGTGCATGTCACTCCCTTAGGATTGGAGGGGTAGGGGGTCTGTGGAGGGAGAGGGAGGGGACTGGGAGGAGGGGAGGGAGGAGGAATTTGGATTGGTATTTTTAAGTAATAATAAGAAAGAAAGAAAAAAAAAGATTACTAAACCTGATAGGGCATTGTTTAAGAGGTCTATTCCCCTCATCCTTTTGAAATCTCTGTGTTAAGCCTAACAAGAAAGGGTCCTAGAATCTAAGTTACTTTATACTCTGTAGAGATTATTCTTATGGAAGGGTCTTCTATATTAATAAGGATATCATTTGATGGACAATTCTAGTCATTTTTTAAAAAACACATAGGAAAATTTCTCACTATTCACATCATCAGGAATTGCCTTTTGTTTTTCTATAAGAAAACTAGGATTCCAATTACATGTGCTTCTTTGAGTCTTACACATCCTAAAAACCCACAGCCAAAGTAATGGCCAAATGCAGTGTGTGCACACTCCCCAGATACAAGCTCGAGTTCTTTCTTCTCTCATATTTCACAAAAATTTTCCTCTGTGACTTTTTCCAGGGATTTTTATCTTAACTATTGTGATGTTTATCTTAACTATGTGATGTAGTGCAAACAGCACATGTGAACAGCGGGATGGGTTTTCACAGGTGAACAGATCCATTCAGACAACACCAAGGCTGGGCAGAAAGGGTCACTTCAGCCTCCTACCCCTCTCAAGAGAAATCTGGAGTAGATCTCAGATGTCAGCTTTGCTTGAGAACTGAAAGCCATGCAAACACAACTGTGCCATAGCTCTGGTGCCTTAGTATTATGCTTGTAGCACATATTTGAATCTATTCTTGGAGCTCGCCTATTCATTCCCTAGTCATTTAGTGCCTTTGTCATTGCTCTTTACATGGTTTCTAAAAATTCTGAAGAAATGTGTTGCCAAAAAATAGTTAAGAATAGGCAGAATTTTTGGCTATGTCACTGAAAGCAACAAGATAAATCGTACTTCATAAAAAGCTCTTATACATTTTGTGTGGCCAATTCACTCTCCTACAACTGAAAAGTCAACACAATTAGAAGAGATTATTTGCAAAATCACCTATTTTATAGATAATCTGTATATAGAATATCAGGTGAACTTTTAGTATTCAACAATAACACCAAACAAATCTCTGGCTCAAAAATGTTCAAAGGTCAGAAGCAGAACTTTCTGTATGGCAAAACACATGCAAAGCACTGAACATCACCAGTGCATCCAGGGAATTCAAGTCCAGTGAGATGCTGTCTCACATGAATCTGGAGCGCTCTCATGAAACCATGCCCGGCAGAGATGTGGGGATATACTCCAGGGTTCTGTGTGTGGAGCTGGACAGTGATAAATGAATGGCTTCAAAGGATGGCAAAGGGACCCACATCCAACCCCACCATTCTCTCCACTTGTTATATACGAAGCAGATTGAAACTTGAGTCCTGAAGAGATCTTTGTTCACTAATTTTCAGAGCAAAATTAATCATAATAGCTAAAATGTTTAAAAAGCCATTAGCCCACAGTAAAATAAACAGATTATTAATACAAAGGAAGATGTTCTTGAATATGTTCCGAAAGGATGAAATTTGTGGACATTGTAGAAAAAGAAATAAGCTAATGCACACACACACACACACACATATGTGTGTGCGCGCGCACCTGTACAAGGCCACTAAGATAATATGAGTCATTTAGAATAACCACAGTCATCAAAGCAGAGAATATAATGATGGTTACTAAGAGCTAGAGGGCAGTTTATTGGGTAGTGAGTCTCAGTTTTAAAGAGAAATAGTTGTGGAACTTGACTGATGAAGATGGTCACGTGACAGTGTAAGGGTTCTTCAGACTGCTGCACTGTGGAATTTCAATGACAAGAATGGCACTTTTTTGTTTTATGCATTTTACCACATTATAAAAATTCAAAAATGTGAGCCACAGATAACTGAATTAATGTATCTATTCAGTAACACTAAGAGTTGTTTTTAATGTATAAATTAAAATAAGTGTTTAAATGTGCAGTTACATCAGAGCCCAAATATCCATAAGTTCTCATTAGTTGATGTTTATAGTCAACAGAATTATGTGGCTGATGAATTCTGTTTATCTTTTTTAAATACTTACTTTTATTTATTACATTAAGCTTACAGCTGGTTGGTTTTATCCCAAGACTCTATCTACAATCAGCAGAGGTTAGAGAGTTCAGCTGTTGGCCCTTCTGAGTGCTGAGTATAGTCTTTGGCACAGTTCCTCATCTTTCAAGTCAGCTTAATAATGATTTTTAAGCTTTTGAGGTTAAAGCTAAAGGGCCACCTATACTCTGTAATGAAATGTAAAGTGATCACATGTCTAAAGCAATGATGCTATTCATGCATTGAACACTGTAATCCCTGAAGTTGGGGTCTCAGTTTTCTGGTCAGCTCTGATCTCCCAGCATGAGGTATCTGCAGGAGCATGGGAGTCACTCGCTTTCATGGCTGGGCACATTATGCTATGCTGAAGAGAACACAAAGGAGTGGCTGGATATGCAAGTATGATGAAAAAAATGATCGAAATTTAAATATGTTAAGATAATGGAGTTTAAAACACATGAAATTCCACATCTTTTCTGATATCTTTACCTTTTTTTACAGCTAGTTTCATACACACGGCACAAGATATAATATACAGGTGATGATCGGCAATATACATAAACACTCACATTCCCATTCCCCTTCCATACTGACAAAATGTCAGTTCCTAATCCTTGGAATCTATAATTGTTACCTTTGTCAGTTCAGATAAGATTAAACAAAGGCATGAAATGGAGAGAGTGTTCTAGACTGTCAACCCTGATCTTAGATACACTTACTGCATCATAGCAGAAAAGAAGAGAGGATTGACACAGAAAGAAAGGGCAACAGAAGTATAAATCACAATTGATGAGGCCACAAGCTGAAGAAAGTCAAGAAATTGCTGGGTAAAGCAAGGGACAGTTTCTCTCCTAAATCCTCCTAAATAAACATAGCCTTACTTATACCTTGATTTATACCTATTACACAAGTAATAGACCTCTGGCATTTTAAGAAGCTGCTTGGAAAAATTTTCTTGGGTCAGGTTACAAGATATAAATATACAACATTCAGTACCAATGGGTAATGGATGCATAACAATTATCTTTTAAAAAAGTAATAAAGCAAATAAGAAAAACTTAACATCTGGGCTAGAGCCTGGCATACCAGTAAATTACCTATGCAGCATGTCCTAGACTCTAGTTTCAACCCCCATACACATCTTAAATACTTTACATAGATGTCTTGCTCAGTCTTTAATCGAGAGCTTTCTTAGCCCTCAATAATAGACAAAGTCACTAGAGCAGATGCATGCAGAAGTGTGCAGTTAGTTGACTCAAATTCTCAAGTTCCTGAGAAATAAGGTAAGGATTCAAACAGAGGCATTCGAGTTCTCAAGCTCAGCCCCAGCCATAGCATGTTCATAGTGATTTTTGCCAGTTCCTTTTGATAGCAAATTCTCCTGTGCATGGGAAACCTAGACACCAGAGAACTCGGCACAGGACATGCAACACTGTTCTCTTCATCCCAGGGTACTTGGATGGCTTTGGGAAACTGAGTCTGTTAATTCCTAAAAGTTGAACATAGCAGATTTTTAGAAATCTTGATTTCTCAATGTGTTTTCTACATACCTGTGCCATGTTAAGGAGTACACGCCTGAAAGGAATGACACTTGGCAAATATTTCTTTCTCTTTTCAGATGAAGGCAGAGGGAGATAAGGGAGACAGGTCCAATAAATTCTAGAGCATGCTACAAAATTTAGAGCGAATAACATTTTGTAGCTAAACCAAGCCACCAAAAGCACACTTTCTTTTTTTTTTTTAGACACGCACACACACACTAAAAAAATACCTGACCCCACATCCTGAGAAGTAACCACAAATGAAAACAGAGCACCCTACAGTGCATTATGATGACATCTCTCCCAGGCGCAGATAGGTCCAATGGGTGTCAGACACGTGAGGATCAGTACTTTCCCTAGATTGGATATGTAACTACATGAACAAGACATTATTGCAAAGCTCCCCTTTAAAAGACCTGCTACAAAATACCAAACACTTTTTGGACTTGTTACGTTTTCAGGGTAGAATGAGCAGAACTTGCTGACTCTTTGCTTGCCAAATGCAGTAAAACATTAGATGAATGGTTGGAGAACAATATATGTAAAGTGGTGAAGACTTTGAATATCCTTCCTCCTCTCTAGAACTATGTTCGATATCCTCACATTCATAAGAGAGGAATATAATACTATTCATAATATATTACCAATCTATGCAAATACTTGAAGTGGTACCAAATGACCTGACTATGACAAAAATTACATACAAAATTAGAAAAGGGCTTTGTAAAGGAATTTGATCCATGCATGTCTCTCATTACAGTTTTCTTTCACATTAAGGATAGAATGAGCCACCAATGACAGATTCACCAGACTGGACGAAATGTGATGGTCAGTCGTGACTAAATTAGCTAACACTCATTTCTGATAATTCTAAGGTTGAAAGTTCAAGATCAAGGAGCAAGAAAGTCAATGACAACCTCAGGCCCTCTAGAAGTATAGCCACTCTTTTGCCATGACCTCTTAGAGCAGAGGGGGATGGGTCTCTGATCTCTTCTGTTTCTTATGGTCACTAATGTCATGATAGGGACTCCATCCTCATATCCCAACTAACTCTTCTTTTCAGACTGTACCTCTAGGTTCCATCATCTTAGAGGTTAATCATGACTTTCAGGAGAACTCAATGTTCAATCTATCACAAGGAGCTATCACTAATTTCATCTGGCTCTAAAAGATATGAATAAATACATTTTAATGTACTAAAAATTTTTAAAGTCTCTCCAGTGTGTTATCTACTTGCTTAAAATATAAATTGGACTCGTAAATTTTGGACATGCACTCTCCATAATCTTTTTAAGTGCTATTTAAGTGTTCACTTGAGTTTCATTCAACCTGAACCCTTTATTTTATTCAAACTTTCACTTCAGGATGCTTGTCAGAACACCAAGTGCAATCTACCTATAATTCTAAGGACTTTAAACACTCAGACTTGTACATATCTTTTCAACAGTGGTGTCTTTAACCTGTGATGTCAAGGTGACTCACCCTTCACGATATTTAAGTCATCTTCCAGAGATCTGCTTCTTAGAATTATGCTATAATATCTATAGAAACCTTGGTCCTGTATTTGTGATGTGGAGTTGAAATGTGTGTAAAGTGCAATAAAGAAAGCATCTGCTCAGTGCTGGGGAGCAGCTCAGTGTACAACAGCACCCCCTGGGCAATCACAAGGACCTGAGTTGGAATCCGCAGAAAGCAGCTTTAAAAGCTGAGTACAGTCAACTTCAGTGACCTGGTGAGAAGCACACATAGGCAGGGACCTGGGGCTTCCAAGCCCCAGCCTAACACTAAGTTCAGTGAAAACCCTATCTTAAAGGAATAAGGCAGAGAGTAATGGAGCAGGACCCCTGATGTTCTTCCAAATTGCACAAGTACAGGCAAGCATGCACTACTCATGCACACACAAACACACACACATACACAGGAGAGAGAGAGAGAGAGAGAGAGAGAGAGAGAGAGAGAGAGAGAGAGCATCTTTGGGGGAAAGTTAACTATTTACAAGACTCACATCACCATAAAATGCTTTGAACTTTAAGAATTAAGATTTCACCTCTGGCATAAGTGTAAATACAGTTCCATACTTAACATGATGGCATCAATGCCAAAACATATCTGTATGCCCATTATCACTACTCTCTCCTTTTGTTATTTCTCTGCTAATGCTATGCATACTGAGAAATAAATTGTTGACAATGGACAAAATATGTGCTTTAGGACTCTAAGTGTAAAGATGAAAGAAGGACCTAAAGTCTATTTCACATGTGGCTCTTATTAGAATCCAAACTGACCCCCCCCTCGAACAAAAGAGAGACCACAGCAATACTGCGTGTTTCATGAGGAAGAGAAATTTTAGTTTTACTTAACAACCTTGGAAGCATAACAACACACAGCATATCTTTAATTTCTCAGGATTTTCAAATTCTGGGCAGGGAAGTTGGTTCAGGGGGCATTTGCTGCTAAGCCTGATTATCTGAATTCAGCCCCTGGGACCCGCAAGGCATGAAGAGAGAACTGACTTCTGCAAGTTATCCTCTAGCCTCTAAATGTATGCCTTGTATACATATTCCTCCACAAACATAGGAATATATGCAATAAATAAGTAAATATACAAAAAGATAGACTGTTTTCCAAAGCTGTTCCCACATTCGACTTTAAAAATTTTAAAGGAGAGCCTTTAAAGATTTTTAGTACATTAAAAATGTATTTATTCATATCTTTTAGAGCCAGATGAAATTAGGGATAGCTCCTTGTGGTAGATTGAACATTGAGTTCTCCTGAAAGTCATGATAATAATAATGACAATGGGTTTATCAAATTTTTATTTGGTAATTCCATTCATTTCTTTTTATTTTGTGATTACATAAAAACTCACCTACAATGAGTATATACAGCAGGAGTCTCCAAGAAAATAAAGGAGGGCATGTACTTGGGCAGGTGCATACATTTTACAATGAGGGGCAAGCTTTTAATTAAATTTCAAATAAAACAAATTCTTAGCAGAAGTGTCTGTTATTGCTATAAATAGAAACTGTCTTGTTGGGTGGCAGTCATTTTTCATTATTGAACATTTGAGGCACCTGCTAAATAGAAAATCACAGCAGGGGGAGTAATTGTTTTGAAAATACTATTGAAAATTAAAAGGAAATTTTGAAACAAGTGGCTCATACTTTTTAATAGAAATCTAACATCCTGCTGGACCTGAGCTTTGATTACAAGTGGGTGAAAATACCAGTGTCTGCAGAGACCCGAGGAAAAGTCTACAAGCACAGAAATGTGGTGTTATCAATCACAGTGGTAAGGGCTAGAGTACAGCACTATTGATTTGCAATAAGGGAACTCAAGAAGTGCCATCAAGGTGAATGCCAACACTCAGCAGTCAGTCTTCGCTGGCACGGATAGACTGAGTTATGTAACTGTTACACACAATTTTCAGCCAACACATACCTTAGTCCCACCTAGGCTACATTAAATAGCTTTACTGACTGTATACGAATCAGTTGGTGATATCATATCAGGATCTCATGTGATTTAGACAGCCAAACAACTTATTCTTTCAAATAATCCTCAAGGAGATTTTACTGTGCTTGGTGGGACTGTCTTTGGAATCTACCAGCCTCAGGTTCCAAAGCACTTATTGTTCCTGTTTTGACATCTTTAAAATTCCTTATCCTCAGCTTGGAACAGGGATGGTAAACCCAAAACTGCTATCCTGGGGACCTCAACAATCTAACTGGCCATGAAACAAGATGCACAGTGGATAAGACAAAAATTCCAGGGGTATCACTACTGAATGCTTCGAAGGCCCCATCAGCGGTCCTAGTTTCTGCCTAGGGTGTCTTTCTTCTGAAACACAACTTCCAATGCTTCATTTGCTTCCATCTGAAATCGTACATTAACTGAAGATGTTTGTCCATTTTGAGGTCTATTTTTTAAGCTTCAAAAATTCCATGTTTAAATTAATTTCTGTGGAACATCTGGGAATATTTATAAAGAAATTACAGCAACCCCCAGATATGCTGTACTATCCGCCTCTATTGGACTGAAGTGATCTACATTGAAATACTTGGGGATGGGGTAGTAGGACTTGAATTATGCAGGACAGGTCAAAGGGAGCTGCAAAATATCAAGGGGCATGCACCTCTCACGTGGTGAACCAAAACTGAGTAGATAGATCAAAGGAGGCTTCATAGACAAAATAGCAAACCACCCTAGCTTGCCAAAAAGAGACCATTACTCACTCAGATCTCCACAGAGCAAGGTGAGAATGTTAAGAACCATGATAGCTCCACGTGAAAATTTCAGTATCCCATGTCTTTCCACTGGGTTCCATGCCCCATGATTGGAAGACTCTCAAATGTTCAAGAATCTTGCCTTCCTCACGTGAAATATCACACGCACATACACATGCACAGTCAAAAAGAGACACATGCACAGCTTCCAAAACCACGAGATGAAAACAATTCTGAATCATGTATGTGTTGGTGAGGGTAAAAAAAAAAGCATTTTATATATTGTAGAGACTGCAGGTATTCTACTTCAATTCACACACACAAGAAAACTTCCAACAAGCAAGAAGCTAAGGCATGCCAAGGAATCTGCATCCTTTTAACTAGGTCACCTGGGTATAAGACACCCGATGTCCAATAAAACTAGAAATCTGGAGGGCTCCAGCTCGCCTGTGGGTTTCCAATGCCACCCTACATGCCAATGTGAACCTCCTGGATGGATGCTTCTAGAACTCTGTATCTTCTCACTCTGCCCTCAAAGTCCATTTAAAACAATCATCATTCATCATCATCATCACCTATAAGAAAAGCAGTCGGGAGGCCAGGTGCCTCCATATCCCACCAACTTCTCCAGGATTCGAGGACTGACGGCACACCCTGCACACACCCAACAGGCTATAGCCAGCCGGGCATGCTTAGAGGCAGCTCCACTTCCCTTATGGCCAAGGTAGCGCTTTGAGGACCCTCTTGACTGAGTTTTTTGGGGCTCAGAGTCTCAGCATGGGGCGACCCAGACTGCACGGAGGTGGCTAAGTCAGGGGTGGCGGAGATTTGATTGTGCCCACTGCCAACCTGAGCCCTGCTGCCCCTTCCCGCGCTCAACTCACCAGCTCTGGGCAGCTTCCTCGGAGTCCCCAGGAGCTTCTCCTGCTTTCCTCCCGCCGCGTTCTTCATCCTCTTGCAGCTCACAGCGCGGCGCCCCGGGCCCGGCATCCGGGAGCAGAGGCGGCCACCGGGGCACTAGGGTGCCCCAGAAGGCGCACAGCTGCACCACCAAGTCACGCCGAGGTCAGGGCGGGCAGGGAGCAGCGGCTGTGGAGCGAGGGGTGCACGGCGCGGCAGAGGGAGGCAGCCTCTGCCCCCGCCGGCCGGCCGCTGAGCTGTTAGCTCTGCAAGTCCAGAGTCCGAGCCGCCCCAGGTGCAGCCCCAATCGGAGGTGCGAACCCGCTGAGCTCCAGGAGCACTGTGCAGAGCGACCAGATGCCCAGACTGAAACCAAGCTGGGACTAGCGCACGCCCAGCCAACGGATATTAAGCCTGACCCGCAAGCACCAGGCAGAGAAATCCATCAGGCATTAGAGAAGACACTCCAGGGAACAGCTTCTAAGGACTCTCCGGTGTCCAGATCCTTCGCGCCCCTGCTTTAGGTGCAGCATAACACCCCACCCCGCTCAGCTTCAATACCACTCCCAGCAGCTTTGTAGAGCACAGAGGGAGACACTGAGTGAAGCCACTGCCAGGACATACAAGCTTCACAGCTACAGGACCTCCTGTTTCGCCTGGCTTTCCTATCTCCCCTGCACTCTCTAGCCATACTGTTCTAGGGCTTACAAGTGTGCTTTTCCACACTAACTGTTCTCAGGACTCATTCTGGGATCTTATTTAAGTTCAGGTGGGATAGCACAGCTCAGGAGGGGAGGGGCCTTCTGAGCTTCTGCTGCTTTAAAGGCTTGGCAGAGGTTCTGATCCAAGAATCACGTTTTGATTTTGTAAAAGACAAAGAAGCAATCAAAACATAAATACATACATACACATATACGCTCATATGCACTTTAATGTACATATATACATACACGAGTAAATAAATAAGTTAATTAGTATTAAAACATGAAAAAAGGGCTGTTCAGAGGCTCGCCAGCTGTGCCTCCGTTATCCCAGCAGCCTCTCCAAGGTTCTCAGAAGGGAGCAGGGCTACTTGTTGTCTAATACCAGCTGAGACAGTTATAATCTAAACTTAATTATAGCAGGCTGGTTCTCATGATGTTCAGGATGCTGTGGAGAAAGAGGGACGACTTATAGCCATGAACCAAGTTCCTGGGCAAATACGTGCTAAGCTTTCATTACTGTTAGCAATCACTCTTGGTACAACTCCGAGGATGACTAATGCTGATCAATTGGTGGAAGTATCGGGGAAACTGTGTGCATGTGCATGTTGTCAAGAGACGCTCGTGTAAAAAGCAGCCTCCCAGCTGTCATTTGGAAAGAAAAAGTGGTTTAGAGAGCCTGCTGCTTTTTTTTTAACCAAGGACCCAAGTTCAAATCCTAGCACTTACAAATGGCTCACCTGGAAACTGGGAAACCGAGTTCCAGGAGAGCAAGAGCAATGCTTTCTTATGACATCTACACACACACACACACACACACAGAGAGAGAGAGAGAGAGAGAGAGAGAGAGAGAGAGAGAGAGAGAGAGAATAAATCTTTTCAAGACAATGTAAATAATAACCTCAAAGTTGCAATCTGTTATTCCTCCAAACAGCTGTGGGTTGTCAAATATATCCATTGTTGTTCAATTGTTGCATTAAGCACTCAAATCACTTATCAAAAACTAAAAAAAAGAAAAGAAAAGAACCAAGAGCAACTGGCAAGAAGAAAAAAAAATTAGGAAACCAAAGATACACTGCGGCTTGACTTAGCCTGACTGCTAGGATTAGCATGCCTCATGCTCCCCAGCCCATGCTTTGACTGGGATTGAATCTAATGCACACGTGATTCAATTTAGCAAGTGCACACTAAGAAATCATCATGCTGAGGACCTTTGCTGGGGTGAACGCAGTTCATGTTTTGGAAATAAAATTGATGATATACTAAAGAATGCCCCATTTGGCAGCCTGTGATGCCAGAAGGGAACCTGGAGCACATTACCATGATGTCCCAAATGTGCTAGACCTCCTGACAGAAACCACATTAAAAATAAGCCTTATTGTATAACGTGATATGGTGTGCTAGACAGGGAAGTGGAAGGTATGGAGATTGTCTGACCCTTTATCCAAATGGCTTGAAAAAGCTGCAGAGACCATTACAAAATGAGTTATGATTGCTTCCTTAAAATGTATTAAATTGGAGCATATTATCATCTGAAATATATCAAGAAGATTAGTTGGAGAGAATAGGTTGCTAGGGTGATCCAGAACCTGAAAAGGCAAAACTACAGAACATTTAGGAGGGGCAAGACCTGTAGGGAAACGACTGTGAATATAGGCACAACAGTAGCATTTGTAGGTGATGGAATATGAGGATGCTCACGAAGCAATATCTCTGGGATGTAACCAACAGTAGTAACTCCCTGGAAGGGATAAATTTGTTCCAGATATCCAGAAGGTTGTGCCCAGGGGGCTAGTGAGCTCACGTTAGAATAGAACAGAAGATGACAGGGTCCGTATTCAAAAGGATATGAATGAAGCATGAAGATAAGTAATTGACAGGGGTCATCATTGGATATCAGAGGCTGGGATTCTGACGGTCATATTTAGTATGAGAAAGTGTGGACAACTAATCATCATCAGGAGTTTGGGGCCAGAAAAAAAACCTCAAGATTTCAGAGTCATGAAGATATGTGTTTGTTTTTTTCTAGTATTTCTTAAAATGGTGGTTAATAGTAAATACCAGGAGTAGTATAATAAAGAATACAGTTCATAAGAAGAGATGAAGGGGCCAGGGGATGAACATAAGTCATGTCAGCAGAGATGTTCACTACAATGGCTGGGTGTGAATGCAGAGCTTGGGCTTGCCCTTGGCAGGCATGAAGAACCAGAAAGCAGACAACATGGCTTAGCCATCACTGTGCAAGTGGAAGATCTGTAACTCCCAGGCTCTCAGGTAGGAAAAGTAACCCTCTCACACTTTGACAAGCATCTGTCTAGAAGTCGCTGGGGAACATGGAGCTAGTGTGGCTTTGTGAAGGAGGAAACCTCAGTGCAGGTGAGTGCAGGGTACTTCAGCACAAGGATGATAAAAGCACAACAGGGAAAGCCTAGGAAGGGCACTAACAGTGAGTCTCCTAGAGACTGAACTTCACCTGCCGGAGGCCTCACTGCACTGAGCATCTGTGTTTTTTTTAATTAATTAATTAATTTATTTCTAATTAAAAATTTCCACCTCCTCCCCTCCTCCCATTTCCTTCCCCCATCCCCCTCCCCCTCCCTCTCCAGTCCAAAGAGCAGTCAGGGTTCCCTGCCCTGTGGGAAGTCCAAGGTCCTCCCCCCTCCATCCAGGTCTAGGAAAGTGAGCATCCAAACAAACTAGGCTAAGCATCTGTGTTTTGTTATATACCATAGTGATGCTTTATGTCTGTCACCGATGGACCCTGGTAAGATTCCTTTTCTGAGATATCAAAGAAAGACTTAGAGAAATCAAGGCAGTTCTCTGAGATTATAACTGACCAGCTCCAACTTCTCTGAGGCATATATTAATTCCATTCAAAATACTTTCCCTAAAAAAGTCAATGAATATGGTCACTCCATCCCTTGGATCTTGGGTTCTTTAGGGAATGGATTCTGGACAAGTGAAAATGAGTGTGCAGGAAAACCACTGGAGAGAGTTCATGAGGTCAAGACCCATGAGAGCAAAAACACAGGCTGTATAAGGGGAAATTGATTGACAGATGAGTAAAGGAGTTCTCTGCCAGTCCTAGGAGAATCTTGAGTTGAGTCATACTTCACAGCTGTCCTGAGCCCAAGAGGGAAATAAGTAATCATACCACTGCAATAATTTGCCATTTCTAATTACCAGGGGTCACTTCATGTAGAAGCCTGCAGAGCCAGCCTACTTCAGTATTCAAATATTATGTTGTTGCTTCCTAGGAAATCAAAAATACTCATTTTTAACACACAGTATCATGTGGAAGTCATTGAGATGGATAAATCTGAGCAATACCAATGTATTGTTAGAGCACACATTTGGGGTCATGTGACTTAGAAGTAAGTGAAATATATGGAAGAAAATCACCCGCAAAATGAAAAAAAAACAACTCCCTCACAGAAAGATATGAATATTAAGTAGTCTAGCACAAAATACTTCTGAGTGTTTTCTGTTTTGCTTACTACAAAAGAAGAAGGGCTCTCTAACAGGACCTGAGCATGGCAAACATGGCACCTGCAGGTTTTGTCTGCTCCCTAGTAAAAAAATCATTAAATTACATTCCTCAAACTAGCCCTCTATTCCCCTATATAGCTACTCCCTCATTCCTGGGACCATACACCAACGTCCAACAACCAAAACTCATCATTTGGCTACAATGGCTAACCTGTCCAATCAGGACTAAGCAACTTACCCTAGACAGACTTCCCCTTTCCTTGCTAAAACCACTTTTGTAGAGATGCCTGCTGCGTGCTGTCTGCCTTTGTCTCATCCAGAGGCAGTCGCTGCCTAAATCTAGCTTCTCCAGGGTAATAAATCTATATGTTGAGAACTTGGTGTGTGAGTATGTTCTAAGTCGACTCTGAGCAGCTTTCGCACCTCTTTCTCCTGCTGATTTTTTCCTTACCCTCAAAAGTCCCCCTTCCGCTTTCATCTCTCTCTCTCTCTCACACACACACACACACACATACACACACACAAATTTCACATATGAGAGAAAACATACAGTGTTCATCTTTCTGAGTCTTTCTTGTTTCATTTAAAATGAAGAATTCTGATTTTATCCATTTACCTTCAAATAACATTTTATGTAGAAAGAGATCACATGTTCTTCAGCTCTTCATTTGTTTGTGGACATCTGGGATGGTTTCATATCTTGGCTATTGTGAATAGTTACATAGCAAATGTGGGTATGCAAGAATCTCTATGGTGTGCTGACACAGATTCCATCATACATGTGGAGGTATGTCTATGGTATGCTGGCATGAATTTCTTCATGGATGTACAGGTATCTCTGTGGCATGATGACACAGATTTCTTACATGTGGAGATATAGCTATGGCATGCTGACATTCCTTCATTATATATTGCAGTGTCTGTGATAAACTGACATAGATCCTTTTAGGTGTATGCCCACAAACAAGAGGGCTCTTTTTAAGAATAAATCTTTAATACAAAGATAATTCCACTTGCTTTGGATACGAGACATGATATCATTGATTTGCCTATTTTACTAGAAGTAGCAAAGCAGGAGACATCCTCAGAGAGTTTGCAGGGCATTTAGAGAGAAGTGCTGAACAGCACACTTTCCTTATCAAAAACAACCAGATGAAAAGCACTTCCCACTATTGGTAAGATTCTTGAAGGGCTAATGAAAATACACACAAAAGTGTAGCAAATTGAAAAGGCTCAAAATAATTCCAGCTTACATACTGAGGTGGCGGCTCATCAATATATGTGGATTTGAGCACATGCAAACTAAACCCAAGGGAAGACATGGGGATCCTCTTGGGAGATCCTTCTGGATAAATGGGCAAGAAGGTAAAGAATGAATTGGTGAGGCATGGGGCAGGGCTGGACTATAGCCCCAGAGTTACAGTGTATTGTTAAGTCCAGGACCGGCATTTCTTACAAACAGTTGTTCACACTAGTGGCCCAGATATCACCATTGGAGAACCACTAGCAAGCTCTTTCTCACCATTACTATTCTAGGCTTACTGCAGTCCCTCTGCAATTGTACACCCCACTTTGTACCTTTGTAAAACCTTTCTGAACAACCCCCCCTTGCAATGACAGCATTCACCTCTGACGCTCTTTTAACATTATCAACACAACTGAGTCTACATTTGGCAAATCCACATTGTTCTATTATAAACTCCTAGAAGCACCTTAGGGTTGACAGTGTGTGTGGAGATGATATTTAAGGAATTGTCTGAGAAAAATCACTTAGTGTGGGACAAATAGAAAAGACAAAGGGCGAAAATCAACCCAGTGTGTGGGTGGCTTCCCACAGAGGGTAGCTTCAGCCTCATTCTGCTCCAAGAGTCTTGGATCACGGAGCTGGGCTTTCATGTTCTATCATTATTAATGCTTCCCAGGAGGAGACATATTGATTGACAGGAGATTCCAAGTCTGAGTAGTGGGACAAAAAGGGTCCCTTGATCCAGGAAAAGTGTCTGAAAATGAATCACTGTTCCAAGTAAAAATTAGTATTTTTTAAAAGTGAGGGATATTCTCAGACAATGCTGGAGAATGTTGGTGGAATCAGAGTTCACTCGCTTGTAAGGGAAAACAATTATTAAGAAAAAGAGTTTGAGAAAACATTGGAGAATATTGTCGGAACGTCGCCATACATCTTCACTAGTATTTGGGAAGACTTCATGAGAACTCATCCTTGCTTCTAAAGAGATTCCAAACTCATGGCGAATCACAGATGTTGTGCCTTTCCTTAGGTGGATCCATAGGAAATTGCCATCTTTGAGGAACAAACTTGGTGAGTACGCGCAGCTCCACTGAGCTCCTAGGTCTGACCTGAGCACCTTCAACAAAGGGAAGGATGAATTTCAGAGGAAAGATTCATGAAGGTCTCCATTCTGTAAAACCCCTCTCTACAAACACTGTAACAGCTGAAGGCCACTTTTGCAGTGCCTGCAATTGTTGCTCTTATAAATTTTCCAATTTTGTTTTACTTTTATAATTTAAGTCATACTTATTAATTTAAACTCACATAAACTAATGAAATGTGAATGTGAAAACCAGGTCTCAACTTTCCAAATTAAATTTAATGCTTTTCAGATTTTTGAAATATAAGTTGCTTAAAAATAAACAAACTCTTCTAGAATAGATGTACCAGCAAGTGAGCGGTGAAACCACAGAAAGTCTTAAGAGTTGGGAAGATTTGATCACATGGAACATCTCAGTAAGTACCCTTACTGTCTAACTATAGATCAAAGAAACTCAACCTAAGAATTGTGGTGTTTTAATTAGATCCTTTTCACATGAAATATGAGAAATTTTTCTTAAAAGGCTTATGAAGAATAATAGATCCGTCAGTTCTTCTGACCAAAAGTTCTGGGGTAGAAGATCTCCAGGCCTATTAAATAGAATAACTACCATTTTCTCATATTGATATATTTATTGAAGCTATACAAGAAATAGTTTCTGGGTAAACAGTTGCCAAAGCAGAACAGGGGGACTCCTGAGCTTCACGGTCAATCTGTGCATTTTTATTAAAAAGCAAAGTGTTATTTTAAAGAAGCCTCCAAGTTTCCTTTGGGTCTCGTTGGGCAAGAATAGGTAGATGCCAACATCATTAACTGGCAAGGTAGAACTTAAGAGCTCACTTGGCATGAGAAAGGAACTAAAAAGAAGCAAAACTTTTGGCATCAGGAGAGCAGGAAAATAGCTGGGCAGACAACACAGTGAGCTGAAAGAAGACTCCGCATCCTGAAAGGAGCAAGAAAATTGATGATAAACACCCAAGCCAAAAGGATGATCTTTGTCCATTTAAGAAGCAGTGAAGGGGGGGCTGGGCAAATGATTCCAGCCAAGAAGTGTTTGCTATTCAAACCAGAAGGCTTTTGTTATTCATCTGCAGCATTTGAATAAAATACTTAGGTTGGTGATACTTGCCTGCAATCCCAGGACTGGAAAGGCAGAGATGGGAGAATCCCTGGAACACACTGGACAGATATTCTTGCTGAATCAGTGGTCTTAAAGCTCAGGGAGATACCCTGTCTAAAAGCATAATATGGTGAGAAATGGAGGCGTTCAATGTCAACCTCTGGCTTCCACACATATGTGTACACAGATGAGCACAGAAATGTGCATACACCATACAGAGAGAAACAAAAGTATTAAGTACATGTACAATCATATATATTAAAAAAGCCAAAAAGATTTCAGCTATAATACCTCTTTTTTTTTTTTTAACTTTGGCACAGTCACGGGTCTTAATCATGCCAGATAAGTAGTTAAATTATATTGTATAAAATTATTTGTAATGAAAGAAAAAAAAAGAAATTCCTAGTTATATACTTAGCCATTCTAGAAGTGTTAGACAGTACAGGTTCTTGCATACAGTATCAGGCCCATGGGTGACAGGGACAGTGATCACTGACTTTTAGTAGGTAGATCAGGAACAGAGAATGATAGGAGAAGATATTCACAGGACTATTAAGTATCTTGTCTTTACCCTAGAAACCATGACTTCGGCCAAGACAGTGGGTTCTCTATTTAAAATATTGTGGGCTTCTTACCACTAAGATTATCCACATTAATACTTTTAAAAGCCTCTAGAAGCAGAAATAATATTATGTGTTGATTAAATTATCTGTACCCCCTCTTAGAACACCAGAAACTCTCCAGCCAGCTTCCAAGCATCTAGCGTGAAACACTGACTGCAAACACTGTCCCTAAAGAGCCATCATATCTTCCAAGAGTTTTGAGCTTTTTTCTTTGCCCCTAACCCTTGCTGACCCAGTACTTTTAAACCTAATATAGAGAATAAGGAAATGCTAGGTCCCAGAATCTGAGAGAGACACACTGCTAAGCATCCTGTTGGAATGAATTCTCCCTTCTCTTCTACTCCCAAGACTATACCCACACTATATCAGAGAGCCTTGCTTCGGGAAGAGTAAGGTGTAACTGCTGCAAGCATCCTGAAACCAGGGATAGCAGCAGTGGTCTTTATGAACGTCTTCCCAGTGTGGTTCACTAGAAAATGTACCTCTCCTAGATTTTAATTTTTATGTGCACTTCGCTCTAAATAGTTACACACATTTGTGTTGTTCTCCTAAGAGGAAAAAGAGAAAGAGAGAAATTCATCACAACATGCCTTGTTATAAAGGATGCAGTTTGTTGCACTCTTCCAGGTTTATTTGCATTTTAAAGGGACTACTGAAGGACCACAATGCTTACACCTAAAGAATGAACTCACTAATGATTGAATTCCAATCATCAGAAAGAGGAAAAGTATTATTATGCAGATTAGACCATATAGGCAATAGACTGCTTCACTGCAAGTCCTAACACTAAAGAGAAATTAAGTTTACATATTTTCTAAAATAATATACTAAAATACAGCAATGGCTCTATTTACATCCCTTTTTCTACATGGATTTCAATCCACTCTTATTTAGATCCGACTAAACCAGTCTTTTTAAACTAGAAGTTTTTTAATTGTATGTATTGCCATAACTCATGAATTTTAAAATGTCTAAAATTAAAAAGATAATTAAAGAAAAGATTGCATCAAATTTAATTGTGAAAATGAACAATATTCACTAACTGTGTAATGGTCTCTGAATTGTTTCACATATTTAGAAACATTATTTTTATGTTAGTTTTCTCAATTTTAGACCAAAAGCAGTCCCAGGGCAGAAAGTATAACTTACTTTATTTGGACATACATGGAGAACTCCAAAAAAAATTTCTAGTGTTGGGATTGTCTTTTACTCTTTGAAATGGGAGACAAATTTTGCATTTATGGTGTGGCATGAACTTACAATTTATAATTAAAATGTATTTTGAATAAACAAAGAAAGAATCACAAAGTAGCTCATCTATTTCCTGAACACTATGCCTTCCTTTCTTGGTGATGGATAGTGTAAGACAGGCAGAAAAGAAAAGGGATTTTATGTGACTCACTTATGAAATCAAAACTAATTCGATCTACCCTAGTTTTGTTGCTAGAGATTATACTGTAAATGTCTGGAACTCATTTGTTCCAACAATTTAGGCTCAGTAGCCATTTCCCAATATACTCACTGAGGAGACAACAGGGGCTGGGAGATAATTATATATTGGTGAATGCTTTCTCATGAAGCATGAGGATCTGCATTTAGATCCTCAGCACCCATGTAAAAGCCAGGTGTAGAAATCCAGGCCTGTAACTCCAGTGCTGGGGAGGAAGACACAGAAAGATCCCTGGAGATTGTTGACTAATCAAGCAAAATCAAAATTAGGGAGCTTGATGGTCAGTAAGAGACCTTGAGTCAGAAAATGAGGTAGAGAATGAAGGATGAGAGAAGAAACTTAACATGAACCGCTAGTCCCAACATGCGTGTATATATCCATGAGACACACACACAGGAAGACAGAAAGGAACAATAAAACATACAGAAAGGAGATTTATGATGTATTCAATGAGGCCACACTGAGAAGAATCTTTGGAGACACAGAGGACAAGAAATTAAGCAGTTCTGCTCAGGGTACAGCCCTGCTCATCATCCACCCACCATTGCCTCAGCTGTTCTGTACTGTAAATCGTAAGACTGTGTGAAACCTTTTCCTGGCAATTAAAGTCCTCAGCATTCTCTTTCCCCTAGAAATGGGGTGCTCTCTGGGAAGCTCTAACTCTACAGGGTCCTTTGTTTTAAGAGACTCACAGCTGAAGAGAAGGGACAGGTGTGTCTTTAGAACAGTTTCTCCCTTAGCCAGGTGGTGGTGACACACACCTTTAATTCCAGAACTCAGGAGGCAGAGGCAGGTGGATCTCTATGAGTCTGAAATCAACCTGGTCTATAAGAGCTAGTTCCAAGACAGGCTACAAAGCTATAGAGAAACCCTGTCTCAAAAAAAAAAAAAAAAAAAAAGAACATCTCCTGATAAGCAGGTACATATTCAGTTTGTCTCTTCAGAGAGGACATATATGACCACCTGAACATTTGATTTCTTTCAAGTTCTTTCTTTTGTCAAGGTATCACCCTACTTCATATTTATTCCAAATGACTCGATGCTCTGGAGAGAGGCTTGCTCTACTCATAAATGACTCACTGGTGGATGCTGGCTCTCTCTCTCTCTCTCTCTCTCTCTCTCTCTCTCTCTCTCTCTCTCTGCTTCGAAGTGCTGAATTATGCCCCTTTCTGCCAAGTAAGTGCAACTCCTTGCAGAACACATGGTTGTGACATTCTTCAGTCTCCTGTTGCCATCTAAATTATCCCATTTGGCACAAATATACCCAACGAGTATCCAGAATTCCTGAGAACATTTTACTGGTTGAAAAATTGCTGCCATTTTGTCTTGTTGATCGTGTCCTTTGCTTTATAGAAGCTTCAGAGGGGATAATTCTTACAATAGCCAGTTGTCATTCAACCTATTTAAGTGACAAACTATAACCAAAAGCTATTAATAAAATGATAAAAACTAACGTCAATATTATTCTGAAAAGGTAAGAGGTAAAAATATTTGCCTGACATGTGCCTTGAATCAGAAATTCATATTCTAGATCTTGCTTTATTAGATCCTATTCTATTTATGATGTCATACTTCTGTCTCAGGTTGCTTTCTATTGCTGTGACTAAAAGCAACTTAGGGAAAGAAAGGGATTATTGTATATTACAACTCCTGAGTCATAGTCCATCACTGAGAGAAGTCAAGGCAGTACCTCAGGCAAGGTAGGACCAGAAGCAAGAACTGAAGCACAGACCATGTAGACACTCATTACTCACTTGCTTCTTGGTTTACTTTGCTTGTTGTTTTTTTTTAATTGAGAAAAAGAAAAAAAAATTTCCGCCTCCTCCCAGCCTCCCATTTCCCTCCCCCTCGTCCCACCCTTCTCCCCCTCCCCCCACTCCTCTCCCCCTCCCTCTCCAGTCCAAAGAGCAGTCAGGGTTCCCTGCCCTGTGGAAAGTCCAGGGTCTTCTCCCCTCCATCCAGGTCTAGGAAGGTGAACATCCAAGGTGGCTAGGCTCCCACAAAGCCCGAACTTGAAGTAGGATCAAAACCCAGTGCCATTGTCCTTGGCTTCTCATCAGCCCCCATTGTTCGCCATGTTCAGAGAGTCTGGTTTTATCCCATGCTTCTTCCGTCACAGTCCAGCTGGCCTTGGTGAGCTCCCAATAGTTCAGCCACACTGTCTCAGTGGTTGGGTGCACCCCTCGTGGTCCTGACTTCCTTGCTCATGTTCTCCCTCCTTCCGCTCCTCATTGGGAACTTGGGAGCTCAGTCCGGTGCTCCAGTGTGGGTCTCTGTGACTCTCTCCATCCATCACCAGATGAAGGTTCTATGGTGCTTGTTGTTTTTTTAAATACAATGCAGGACCAACTGCTCAGGGCTGGCAATGACCCTAGTGGTCTAGGTCCTCTCATATGAATCACTAACAAGGAAAAAAATGCTCACACAATCTTGTCTATAGGCCTATCTGGAGATATTTTCTCAGTTGAGATTCTCTATTTCCAAATGACCCTAACTAATTTGACTATTTGGCTCCCTATTTAACCAATTAAACCAGATTTTTTTCCATAAAATGGCTATTGGTTATTACAAGACTTATTCTATAAATTTTATAACATCTTGAGTATTGAATTTGAGTAACACATTTGGAAACATTTAGGACATGGGAATCTCTGACACAAAAAGAAAATGGTCTCTTGATCTTTGTGGGTCAATTCATTTTGTGTCCTCAACTTTTTAGAAAGAATACAATTAACTGTCCCTGAATCCTCACAATGTCCTGCATGTAATAAAATTTCAATAAAGGTCACCTATTTGATTAATTATTGGCAAAGGGAAATTCAGATGGCAGTGCTAAGTGGTACGGATGTCCAGTGTCTGCACTGGCATTCCCTGGTAGTTAAAGAATTTGAGAAGTCCTATTTGACTGCCGATGGAACATTGTGAAAGAACAGGTCAAAATCAAATAAGGTCAATTTTGCAGATATTGTGAAAAAAATGTCAGACCTCTTTCTCAGCCTCCAGCGTCAGAACAAAACAAAACAAAAGTAAAATATACAAAATCTCGAGTAGTGGACAGAAAGTGTTTTCTTTCCTCAGATCTTTACAATCTCCGAGAATGATGGAGATAATTCCAGCACATACTAACCCTGCTGCAGACCACAGTTCAGACTGGCCTTAATGTCCTTCCCCCAATCTTAGCATCTTAAGTTTGAGAAATGGCTTCTGTGGTCCCAGTGGTTATGTTCTCAATAATGACAGGAAGAGAAGCAATGAACAACAGTGTCAGGTCATATGGAACCAATGCTTTACTACAAAACTCAGGGCTCTCTCAAGAAGCCTCCATTCTTAGTTTCCTACACATGTCATTGACTAAAAATGAATTCTTTGCTATTTTGGTTGTCATGTAAATAAACAGAATGCTCAAATTCTATATAGATGTCAAGAAGAAAAGGAGGTAAAAAAGGATATTTGGTTATCCAAATAACAGTGTTTCCAATCAGTGGGGATTATATCGTAATCCCAGCACTTTAGAAGATTTGTCCTGGAAATGTAAATACATGGAAAATGAAATATGCAGCAAACAACTGAAAAATTTTCATGATTTTAGAAATGAAATACAAATTCCACATATATATATATATATATATATATATATATATATATATGCTGTGTATGTGACATATTTCTCACAACCGTTTACCCCATCCACCTTCTAGAACCTAAAAAGCATCCATGAAAACATGCCTAGTGGGCAACTTCTCAATATTTTTCTTTGAAAAAAGTTGTCCCCCAGGTGTGACTGTCATTCACTCTTTCTATATATCTTTGAGTTAAAACTCCTACTTACCTTGATTCAGTTTTATTGTCAACCTGACAGAACCAAGTGTTGCCTAAAAGGCTCACAATTGAGATCAGATCAGGTTGTTGGGCTTGTTTGTGGCGAATTGTTTAAATTTTTATTGCTTTGGTGGGACTAGCCCAATGTAGGTGTTGCTACTCCTGAGCAAACCAGACTACACAAAAAGGGTTTTTGAGCAGGAGTCACACTTTGCAAGTTAGAAAGCAAAGTTCTAACAGGCTTTCTGCTTCATTTCCTGTCCTGACATCCCTCAATGAGGAACTCTGAGCTGGAAGTATAAACCAAATAAACTTTGTTCTCCCAATTTCTTTTTCATCAGGGTGTTGATGACAGCAATGACATGCAAACTAGAAGAGTGTCACCAACACATTCAAAAGAATACATCATTATTTTTAGCTCTTGGGCTAAACCTGATAAGAGGTTTAGCAATTCATTTACTCATACTCCTAGTGTCTACATTCTCATACATATCTGACAAAGTAGATGAGAAATAAAATAGTTGGTTGAATGCATTAATGAATTTATGGCTCTCAATCTCAAAATCCCTTGTGCAACAATATGTAATTTGATTCATATTAATCTTCTGATTATTTCTCTGTGGGTGTACACTATTCTCCACTTGATAAGAGCAAAGCAAAAATAAACAAAAATCATTTGTTTTCAAACACTATGACTAATTACATATTGACAGTTTCATGCTAAGAATTGCCATATTGGCATCCACAGAGCAGAACATAGCAATGGAAAGCTGTAGAGTAGAATACTGTTCCCACTTCAAAGTTAGGTTTGTGATGCAGAAGCACACTACAAAAATCTTGAGAAGCAAACATAGTCCATTAACTTCAAAATGGAAGTCTAATATTAAAATGAAAACCCATGGGTCAGTGAGCTGCCCAGTAGATACAGGCATTTATCATCAAGTCTGATGACCTAATTTTAAATGCAGGGATCTACCTGCCAGAGGAATGAACTGAATCTAGCAAGCTACCTTTTGACCTCATCCACATGCACTTTGTGTGTCTTGGTTAATTTTTACTGCCAACTTGATACAACCTGGGAAGATGGAACATTAATTTAAGAATTGCTTCCATCAGATTGGCTTCTGACCATGCCATGTCTCTGAGAGACAGATGGTCTCGATCAACTATCGCTGAGAGAGCCCAGCCTGTTGTGTCAGCACCACCTCTAGACAGGTTAGTCCTGGGCTATATAGAAAAGCAAGTTGAGCATGACCCTGGAAACCAGCCAATAAGCAGCCTCGGCCATGGCTCCTGCTTAAGCTCATGCTCCTCTCCACTTTACTGATGAACTGTGAGCAAGAAATCTAAGCTAAAAATGAAACTCTTTGCTCCTCGAGCTGCTTTTGGTCTTGGTATATGTTATGATAACAGAAAGGAAACTAGAATTCTGTGAAACATGGACACACACATAACTATGTGTACACATGGGTAAATAAATAAAAAGTGTAATACAAATGAAGACAACAAGAGACAAAATTACCATAGAGAACTGACTGTCCGAAGGGTACAGGTGTTAAATAACCCCTCAAAAGGAGCAATTTCCTCAGCATACCTGCTAGAAATGAATGCTTCATTAATGCTGTGTTTTATAAAATTATGTAGAACAGTACATTTAGCATTTTAACCTGAGCAAATGATAATTCAGTGATATTACATTTATATAAACTGCTGTGTAACCACCAATACCATATGTTCTTAAACCTGTTTCATAAATTCAACAGTATCTGGTGCTAACGATAGTCCTTCTTTAACTCTGATGCTATAAGCATCCCCATGAGGACCATACCCTTCACTGTTAATAAGAATAATTCTGAAAATAAAGACACTGGAAAGAGAAATATGTTTTAGCTATATAAACTTAATCCTGATGACTCATAGAAATAACTGTAGTGACAGATCATGTACTAAAGATAGCTACACTAAAAATCACACGCATTATTATTTAGAAAATAATACCAATGTTGACTCTCAATTACAGTTATGTATCATTTGAGATTTTGGCAGTGTGTAAGACCACAAAGTGAATGGGGATTATGAGTCATTCTTTCAAGACTTCAGTAAAATACTCATTAAAAACAAGTTTTTCTACATAATGTGATATAATAGCCAATGCTTGAATAACAAGTAAAATTAAAAGTCAAGGCTCTTAAACAAGCACCATGTTTCTTCTGTTACTGCAAACAATGCACAGGTTCCAGGAAATGCTTGTAAAAGACACAGAGTTCTAAGTCAAAGTTCAAGTTAACAGAGATGAAATCATGGCAGGTCTTTCCCTTTGAGTAACAGTAATCAGAAATCTAGTGTTTCAAGAAGAATAAAAATTCTCTGCTCTCAGATATGAAAAGAAGGCAGACAATAACTTAGAATTTCATGCACAGAGATTGACTGTGGTATGGTTGGCAGGTGATTAAGCCATCATTCCAAGGGTATCATCAGCCTAAAATCTAAGGACAGCAAGGGAACTCCAGGTCCAACCTCTTTCTTCATCAGTTATGGAAGTTGATTATCTATAGTGCCCAAGAGGAAGGCAGTTCTAAATATTTTTGTGCAAGTGGTAGCACACCATGTGTGCACTCCTAAGATCAACATATTTCAAGATTCAGCTGTTTAGAAAGCACTATAACTCATCTACATTCTTTCCTTCACAAAGTAATATTTCTTGTTCTCCCAAGTAGCTTCTGGCTGTTTTTATATCTCACTGTTTTAGTACTACAAATACTGTTATCTTATAGAAATCTTGCTGAAACTCTATAAAGACTTAGCATCTGCCTAGCAGTATAATTAATAGAAAGAGGACATAGGAATTAGTGTATTGTTATCTTAAAAAATAATTCTAAGGCAAGACAAAAGACAGGGAGAATTATGGGGACATTGGAAAGCAATGGAGCCCTTACACAAGAGTCTGGCTGAGGCCTCTTTGCTAACTGAGAATCAAGAATTCCAGAATAGTTAACAAAATTCACTTTAAAATTGCTTACATGGAGAGAATGTTTCTTCTATGTAAAGATATGTCATTTAATATTGTTAAAAAAAACAATTGTATGACCTAAATGCATGTTTCTTTTAAGAATGCTCTTGACCCTTCCAAGATGGGAACCGGAAATGTTCTACGAATTATGCACACAAACCCATAACCTTTGTTTACAAGAAAGACATATT
Organism: Neodon shergylaensis; assembly: GCA_025134845.1. NCBI lineage: Eukaryota > Metazoa > Chordata > Mammalia > Rodentia > Cricetidae > Neodon > Neodon shergylaensis. Next base: position 8,223,306 of record JABTXL010008037.1, on the reverse strand, counting down.
TTAATTCCATTGTGCAATTCTTGTGACACGTAATTTTATCCTATCAGATGTAATCCTATCTAATAAACATGGGTAACCACTATATGATCTCAATACATTCTTCAGAAACCCCTTGCAATGTAGTTTCCAAGTCATCATAAGTATATATAGGTTATCCTAACAATATGTAAGCACCAGGCTATTTTGAGAAGACCATACTCATGCTCTTGAGTGAGAAGATACTTTTTCCAAATAACTTATCTTTCTATTAGCTTGTAGACTTAAACCTACATTGAAACTCCCTTCTTAGGCTGGGAAGATAGCTCAAGGCAGGAAGTTCTTGCCGGGTAAGTTTAAAGACCTGAGTTTGAATCACTATAATGCACATAATGCTGAGTGTTCCTGTGGCACATGTGGGGTAGGAATGGAAGAGTCCCTGGAAATTTTCCAGCCATCAGGCTTGGGGACACAGCAGGAAACAACAGAAGAGATCCTGCCTTTAATAGGTGAATGGTGAGGACCAATATCTGAAGTTGTCATCTAATATAAAAATACACCTGAATACACACACCTAATTGTGCACATCTTACACAAAAAACATTCAAGATATTTTTAAAGTATTCTTAATAAACTACAACTTATTTCATATTGACACTTCATGAAATTAGTTTTTCTGTTGTGACATGAAAACCCCCTTTGCTAGATGGATTGATGTCTCTGAAAATAAGTTCCCAGGCTAGGCAGCATTTAGGCAGCATCATAGAGCTTTGTCCCTGGTTCCTGCCTCGCTGTGGCTGACTGACATGATGTTTTCCTCAGCTATTCTACCCAGGAATTCTATCAGAGTCAGTGAGATGCCCCCCCCCCAGAATTATTAGCCCTATATGTATCAATGAATTTTAAGATTTTCTAAAATCTGTTTAATCTTAGTTTCATCACAGGGCTATTTAAACTTGTGTTTCCATATTTAACAATTCTGAGCACAAAAAAAATCTCATCAATCATTTAGGCTTTACCCTCTCTAAAAGGTAAGTTCATGTCCTGTGGTCATTTGTATTCTTAACTGTTTCTCACCTGGTATTAATTTGTAGTATAGTTATTTTCAAAACCACTATGTGAGTGATAATCTCCACTTGCTGAAAAAAAAATCTCCTTCAAGGAATGGTGGTAGTGACAATTTTCCATGGGTATAAGAATAAGATTTAGTACATAGTAAGGAATTATTCTGTTCTAGCAAAGTGGCAGTAGTAGATTCTTTCCTAAGATCCATGACCTCACTAGTCCTGGGAAGCTGACTAGGTTTCCAGTACCACAAATGACTTTCCTCTTGTTGACTGGACCTTAACTCCCATTAGACTTCTGTTGGTTGCTTCTGACATGTGAGTGCCACTTATTTTACCTATATTCATACCTTGACGTGATGAAAATTATCATAGTTCACATGTGTTGCATCTGGGTAGACCAGTTTAATTGTTTTTCTCCAGTGGCAGCACTGATATGGGATTTCCCTCTGTATGCTGTGATTACCATTGGTTAATAAAGGAACTGCTTTGGCCTATAGCAGAGATATAGGGGAACAGAGTTAGGTGGGGAAAACTAAAAAGAATGCTGGGAGAAAGAAGGCAGAGTCACAGAGAAGCAATGGAGCCTCCAGAGACAGACTCTGAGAACTTTAGCTGGTAAGCCACTGCCATCTGGCATACACAGATGAATAGAAATGGGTTAAATTAATATGTAAGAGATTAACCAATAAGAAGCTAGAGCTAAGGGGCCAAGCAATGATTTAATTAATACAGTTTCTGTGTGATTATTTCAGGTCTAAGCTAGCCGGGCAGTGGGGAAACAACAAGCGGCTAAGAGGCCTCCTCCAACAGCAGCACAGATAGTATTTTCTGGAATTATGGAAGCTAGATCAGATTCAACTTGAATTATCTGAGTCCTGTATGGAGTGTCTGCAGCAATAAGAGACCACTATCAAAGTCTGATAAGCAAACAAGGACTATCTCAATAATCCATATTGCTTTGGAAGTCATTTGGACTACCATGACTATATTAGTTAGGGTTTCTATTGATGTAAAGAGACATCATGACCATGGCAACTCTTAAAATGGAAAATATTTAATTAGAACTACCTTACAGATTCAGAGATCTAGTACATTGATATGTCAGGATATGGCAGTATACAGACAGATATGGTGCTGGAGAAGGACCTGAGAGTTCTACATCTTGATCTGTAGGCAGAAGAAAACTATCACACTAGGCCTAGTTTGAGCATATAAGACCTCAAAGCTCACATCCAAAGTGACACACTTCCTCCAACAAGGCCACATCCATTCCAATAAGGCCACAGGTACTCATAGTGCCATTCCTTATAGGTCAAGTATTCAAACAGACAAGTTTATTGGGTGTTACCCATTTCAAACCACCACAATGACCAACCACTCAATAGGAGTGTTTCTTATGCCTGGTTTAGAGTTTTATTAGTCTATTCTTTTGTGATGAGCATTTCAGCCCAAGTCACATCACAGAAAAACTAAACCTAGAAACAAGGCAAAAATTAACAGATCGTGAGGAACCCATCCCCAACATATATGTATGTATGTATGTATACATACACACACATATATATATACACATGTGAACACACACATGTGTTTGTGTTTGTGTGTGTGTTTTCCTGGATCTACTGCTATAGGAACATCAAAAACAAAGAGTAGAAAGCCATAACACCAGAAAGTTTCCTTTGAAATGGTGTCTTTTGATAAAGCTATGTAAATAAGAGCAGAACAATGGAATTATCAGCAGATATGTTAAAATGAAAGGGGAATATTTCTCATGGTCTTGGCTCTAGACAAAGAACTGCAAGTAACTTATAACTACTGATAGAAGAACTACCCTCTCCTGGGGATGAGCCACCTTATAGGTTTTCAAATGCAGAGTGGCCAACCTTGAAACTATATACACACAATAAATATATATTCAAATGCATATATATATATATCACATACATACATGTAAAACTATGTACTTAATAATAATCAAAAAAAGCTATCAATTTGAGAGTGAAAGACCACGTGGGGAGAGTTAAAGGGAGGGTCTGGATGTAGGAAAAGAAGGTGGAAGGTATATAACTTTTTCCTTAAAAACATATTTTAAATAATTACTGTTTTCGTAGTTGGTTATTAGTGTTGAAAATACTTCCTCCCAGATACTACCTGCACTTTAGTTGCTTTCCTTGTCTTTGGTTTAAAGGGGCATTCAAGCTTAGTATATTTATCAACTTTTTTCTTGTGATTAGTGACTTTATATGTTATTTATGAAATTCTTATCTACTATTGATTTTCAACAAATGTGACTAACACATCATCCAGTTCCAAATATAATTAAAATCATCCTAAAGTGTCTCTCATACCTCAATATTGCTGTGAAACCTTTCCGAGTTTGTGTGTGGGATTTATTCCCAGTTCCCCCATGCTACCTGTCTGCTCAGACCAGGACCCTCCTTTGCATGATCTTCATGGGAAGTGGAGGAATGAGCCTCATGCAGCATTTTCTAGGCATGGATTATTTTTCCTTTTGGAGGCACAGGTTAGAGAAAAGACTACTGCTTCTTTAATCCCCACCCTAATGACTCTGAAGCATCTCTCAGGAAATCAAAGAGATTGCCTCTGAGGACATGCAGAAGACGCTCCATCTACACAGCCTTCCCTCCACAGAAAAAGCTCAAAATCACCATTTACAAAATAGGTACCAGTTTCTGGAACTTTGAGAGGTTTTGTTTTGTTCTGTTTATAGTTCTATTATATATATTATATAGTTCTATTATATATATGACAGGAAATGCTGTCATTAAGGAGTGAGAAACCGTAGCCGCTCACATCTCTCACGCAAATCTAGGGCTGAGATGAGCTCTTCAAGGTGGGCAGGTGATGCATTTGGCATTGATGTTAAGGAAGGTCCCCAAAAGATTGAGCAAAGCAAGAGCCATCTAGACCACACCACAGCCCAAGTCTGCTGAACAGCAAGTCTCTTAGCATTTTATAAGTTTATCTAGAATTAGAGTTACTGAAAACTGGATCACCACTAGTGATGACTTCATCTATTTTATACAAATGGAAGTGATATATCTTTCCTAAAATCTTTGAGGCAATAACAACATCTGGCATAATTTTGTAACAAAATACCAGGTTTAACAGTATGGGGTTGGGACTTAGATAAGATCTTAATTAAACTTACATACACAAGATTTGACACTTTGACTTTTCCTATGAAAGATGTATGAGAAATCTAACCTTTTATTTCCTCACCAGAACCTTCAGGTTTCTTGTCTAACACAGAGCTCTATATGAAAGGTGATGGGGGATTTCCCTCTGTATGCTGTGATTACCATTAATGAATACAGAAACTGCTTTGGATCTATAAGAGGGCAGAACTTAGCTAGGCAGTGAAAACTAAATGGAATTCTGGGAGGAAAAATGCAGAGTCGGGGAGAACTCATGTAGCCCTGTCAGAGACAGACGCTTTAGCCAGTAAGCCACAGCCATGTGGCCATACACAGATTAATAGAAATTGGTTAAATTAAGATGTAAGAGTTAGCCAATAAGAAGCTAGAGCTAATGGGCCAAGCAGTCATTTAATTAATACAGTTTCTGCGTGTTTATTTCAGGGCTAAGTGGCGGGAACCAACAAGTGGCCTCCTCCTACTACAGAAAGGAACTGCAAATGTCAAGATAATAAACTTACCAGAGTTGGAGGGATGCCTCAGCTCCTCTCTTTCAGGACCCAAGTGCGGCTTTCAACACCTATGTCAGCTGACTCACATCAGCTTATAACTCTGGATCCAGGATATTTGATGCTCTTTTCTGTCCTCTGCAGATACCTGCATACAGGTCAAACACAGACACACATACATTGGGAAGAAAGTTAACCTGCTTTGAGCAACATCAAAACACAAAACAAACCAAACAAAAAAAAAGAAAAAAACAGAGTATTGGAAACTGTAGCTAACTGGAGTTAAGAGCATTTGCTGCTCTACCAGAGGACCAGTGTTTGATTCACAACACAAACTCAACAGCTTACAATTGCTGGATAACTCCAGTTTCAGGAGATTTGATGCCCTCTTCTGTCCTCAGCTGGTACCAGGTTCACTCATGGTGCACATATATACAATTAGGGAAACACTCGGATACATAAATTAATGTAAATAAATTTAAAACTAGAATATTTTCCTGGCACAAATCTTGCTAAAAACTACAAGATTAAGTATGAAAAGAAAAGATCTGACTATCTTTTCCCTTAAAGCTTTTTACATCAAATATGTTTTGTGGAATTAATGTTGATAAAAATCCACTACAATTAAAAGGAGAAATGTAAAAGTCAAGGCAGCATTAGGATTTATGCCAATATTACTGACCAGCAACTTTCCAAGCATCAGTAGACTTCTATGGAAAATTAATTTCATGCTTGTCTGCTCTGGTAAAACCCCTTACTGAGTTGTTATAAAGAGAGAAAATTGAGATCGCCCACAGGAATACCAAAAAGAGTTGGTGCAGCTAAAAAGAATTGTCAGGTTTACATGTCTTACAGCTTTAGGGTCCTATCTACCTAGAACCGTCCATAAATTGTCTTGTCTAATCTAAGAACCCAGAATGTCACATTCATGGATTCTCCCCAAAACTCCAGGAAGATACATCCATATCAACACTAAGTAAATAACAATAAGAAATGGGGTCTGGAGATATGGCTCAGCCGTTGAGACTGCTTACTGCTCTTGCAGAGGACATGAGTTCAATTCAGAACATGCATGTCAGGCAACTCACAGCCATATGCAACTCTAGCCCCTGAGATTTCAATGCCTTCTTCTGGCCTCTTTGGGCACCTGCCAGTATGTGGTACACACACACACACACACACATGCACACACATACACATCCACATGTACATATTAAAAATTAATCTAAAACGGAGAAATGATAAGGAGTCACTTATCAAGCAGGTGGGCAATACTTCTATATGGAAACATTGGCCATCTTTGGCAAGTCTGTGCAATGCTTGTCATTCACAGTTCTTGCCTTTCAGTTGTAATACCTGGCGTTGGTACTCTTCATTGAACACGACTAAGGGCTTTGTACACTCATCTCGGTTAGGGAGCTGCTGCATCGTTTCCTGAATTCTGTAGGGAAATAGTTGAGGAGAAAATCAACATCTTCTTTTGTTTACCTTAGGAAGCAATTTGCTTCAGGGAGGAATTTCAAAGCCTCACCTCCAAAATGATTTCAATTTTTGCTGCTGTCCTGGGTCAGACATTTGAAGGCAGCTCAGGCATGACACGACACCCACCTTCTGCTCTTCTAAATCAGACCAAGGAACAGATGGCCGCTGACCTTTAGCTTCAGTCAGGTTCTACCTGCTTGAATTTTATCTTATTTGTAAAAATAATCTTTATTATTTTCAAATATATTTCAGTTAAGTCATTTGCATAATTATTGAAACCTTGACACATAGGCAATTTCTGCCTCAAATTCCTCTTTTTGAAAAGAGCTGCTTCAGACTTTAAACAATCCTATCCCAGGTGGAGATCTAAGCAAATATAAACTATTGTATCCATTCTAAATCATCTGGTACATTTATTAGGCAAGTGGACAAATACTTCTAATAGTAATGGAAAAAAGCCACTTCATGGTCCAAATTGAATAGAAAGATGAACTCTTGAGAAGGAAAGGCATTAACCTTCTTCTAGAGCATGTGATCATTTAACAAAAAGACCTTTTATGAATGAAAACGTTTAGTGATATAGTCTATTTCTTTAGCAATTAAATGTAGAGGGAGCTGGTGGGCTGCATTCTGCCACCCAGCTCCCAGCTGCCTGGATAGCTTAGCCCCAGAAATAACAACACACAAACTGTATTCATTTAAACACTGCTTGGCCCACTAGCTCTAGCCTCTAACTGGCTAATCCTCATATTTTGATTAACCCATCTCTAATAATCTGTGTGGCTTACCAGGAAAGATTCAGCATGTCTGACCTGGTGGCTGGCTGCATCGAGTCTGCCCAGGAGAGGAGCGGCATGGCGTCTGTCTGAGGTGTCTTACCTCACTGCCTTCTTCCTCCCAGCATTCTGTTCTGTTTACTCCACCCACCTATGTTCTAACCTATCAGGCCAAGCAGTTTCTTTATTAATTAACCAATGAAATCAACAGATTGATATATGACACTCGAACATCAATTAAACACAAGTTCTACAAAGATAAATTTGATCGGTTATATTGGAAAAATACCTCAATTCTTGACATTTATGTTAGCATGCCTGTATAGCACACAGTGGCCAAAAAATTCACATGATTATTATATATATCACAAACTCCTTCACATAGAGTTCCTCACTTCATCTTCACATATGAAGTGATGTAGACAGCATTCTGTTAGTTGGACATCTAGAAAACTGTTGAGCAATAATCTTTACCTTTCAGAAGATGCTTATGTAATATCTTAAACTTCATGAAATTGTGTTTTGTTAATGAAGGTCCAGACAAATTTTACTCTAGTCCAAGGGTGATCAAAATAACAATATAAACTTTGGAGAGAATGACTGTTTAAGAGTTGTGTAATTTGGGGATAGCAAGATGACTCAGCAGTTAAGAGCACTTGCTGCTGTTGTGGACGATCAGGGATCAGTTCCCAGCATTCACATCAGGCAACTCACTTCCATCTGTAATTCCAACTCCAGAGGATCTGATACCCTCTTTAGAGGATCCAATGGCATTGCATGAACATGAACTTAGAGTAATAAATAAGTAGATAAATGCAAAGACGAGCAAATAAAAAAACAAAAAGTTATAAAGGAATGGTGGGAGAGTTTAACACAAGTTGTGTGTTCAGAAAACAGTCTTTCCAATCATTTCTTGGGAAATGCTTGAAAACTTTCTCCTTATATGCAAACACGTGCTTTGTTAAATAAGTGAGCCAGACTAAAAGACTAACCGGTTTAGAAATGCTAGCTGTTGTGCTATTTGACTATATGATCCTGCGCACGAGTCTTGGGCTTTTTATTATATATAAGTTGTTTCCAGCACCATTATTATTATCCTGATATTTTTTATTTGAAAAGAAAGCAAGCTGTTTGTTTCTTGTACAGTGGATATTTAATCTCTGATCATAATCCCTAGACATTCAACCCAGTTTGAAGGCTTACAAACAGCACACACCACAGTTCACTAACTGGATAGTCTATTAGAGCTTTTCCTTCTATTTCAAAAGTAATTAAAATAACATAGATTGACAAAATGAGAGTTCAAAATGCCTCCTGATTACATTTTTCTGAGAATTAAGTAGAAACAATGAGAAGGTAGTTATCATTGTTCCCCTCTCCTGCTTTCTTTTTAGCTAAAAGCCAAACTCACCAACTGAAGCTTTCATTATAAAAGGAAAGTAATGATCTTCCTCCTTTCCTTATGCATGACTAGAGAGCAATAGTTTATCATTAAAAAGACAGTGATCCAGCTCACGTAATTGATATTTTATGAGTAAATTTAATTGGACTTTTAAAATCTTATATAAAAGTATGGAACTTAAGAAATCATATAACCAATTTTTAACAAATTTTTTTGTTGTCTAGAAGAACAAAATGAGAATGAATAATATGATGATTAATCTTGATTAATATGGAATCACCTAAAACCCAAACTGCCGGATATACCTGTGAGTGATTTTCTTAAGTCAATTACTTGAGACAAGAGACCCTCCTTAAGTCTGGGCTGTATCTTCTGGTTGGCAGCACATATAGAAGAACATGGAAGAAAGCATTTTTTTTTTTTGCCTGCTTGGCCTCAATCTCTATGGCAAGTGCATATAGTCCTATTGCTGCTGGCATTCAATCACTCTTTTCAGGCTTCAACATAGACTGGAGTGCAGCAGCTCTACAGGAATCCTCCAGGACTCCAGTGCCAGACAGGGGCTGCTGAAACATCCATCCCTGTGGATTGAACAACTATTGGATGTGCGGACCTTCCTATTGTGCGATAGCCTTTGTTGGACTAGCCTTACCACAGCATGCAAGCCAGTCTAATGTATCCTCTTTTAACATACACTCACACACACACACACACACAGAGAGAGAGAGAGAGAGAGAGAGAGAGAGAGAGAGAGAGAGAGAGAGAAGGGGAGAGAACACACACGGACAGACACATAGGTACATTCTCGCTCTCTTTTTTCCTCTCTCATTCTATCAGTTCTGCTCCTTTAGAGAACCATGGTTAATATAAATAATATGTCCAAAATATTTATTTTTTATTTTATTTTACAAGGATATTTATCCTAAACCACTTTACAAAAGAGTATAGCTTTACAAATGACAACTAACCTTTCACTGATTCTCTGAGAGTCAGGAATCGTGAGAGAATGGCATTATTAAAAATGCATAAAGTCGGGTAGTTATCAAAACAGGCATTGTAAAATCAAGGAATCATAGCTTATCAGGCTCAGAACTATTCAAATATATCAAGTATATTTTCAAACATATCACAAGGTCTAGAATTTACTTCAGAGCAGAGGAGGAATGAATTCAAAAGAACAAAAACAATAATTTCAAATACCTTTGAAGTCATTGTTATTGCTTCAATATCTAATAAAATATATCCTGTTATTTCTGAGAGTTTTTTTCTACAGTCTTTGTGAAAAGAGAAATCCTGAATTACCCATATGTTGAAAACTTCAGTTGGTTAGATTTTGACCAATACAAGCGGCAAGCTACATGATGGTTGCTCTAAGATAACACCTCATTTCTTAGCTTGTAGTCTGTGCCTTGAACTTTGATATCACATCTTTCTCCCATGAACTAGTTACAATTGTGCCATGAACTAGGCACAATTAAGGATCTATAAAGTCCACTACAGTGTTGCTCACTATTATATAGATCCAGATATTCTGTAACCTCATAATAATTCCAATAACAACTTCCCATAATGAAGAATGGACATAAAGTGCCTGAGTAGAGAAATAAGATTCAATACAGAGTGGTACCAGACTTGATGCTTCTGGGATGGTTCTGACTGTTACATATAAATACGAAGAAGAGGAGAGGAGAGGACAGAAGAGGACAGAAGAGAAGATCACAATAAACCAAAAGGAATGAGGTCTTTAAGAAAAAATATAAACCAATATTTTGTTGAACTCCTCTTTCTACTAATCACTTTTATAAATATGCTCTGAGAATCAGTTTTTCTGGCACTCATAGTTAACTTTTAAGGTTATTGCTAGTAACAGCCTTGATTTTTTTTCATAAGAAGAGATTAGGAGAGTTTAGGTCCTCCTATGAGAACATGGGCAAGCTAAGCAATGAAAATGTAATAGGTAGGGATTGAAACTCCAGCCATCTCGTTGCTGAGTACAGAAACTGAACCACCCATATTTGAATCATAAAGATTATCACATTGTACACTACAGGCTCTTTTGTCAAAACCTCGACACTCGCCACCATAAGGTGGTCAACAAGAAGTCATAGGTATTTCAGGGGAAGATGGAGAAGGATGGAAAGGAGGAGGAAAAACATAGACATAGGATGAAGGAGTTGGAGAGTTAGACTGAAGTGGTATCAGGAATATAGATTAAAAATCCTAAGCCATACATTTAAAGTTTATTTGAAACTTCTACTTTAAAAGGGCTATCAACAATCTTAGGGTTTTATCTTTAATTTTTTAAAATTATTTTCAGTGTCTCATTTTCAGAACCTCAGATTAAGAACACACATTCTGCTATTGCAACACAAACTTTTCCACTGTAAACGAAGCAATCCAACATGAGTAGACACCTTTATAAATTCAGTGGTAACAGTGAGAACATTCTAGACAAGTTGCTTTCTTCTGCAAATTTTGAGTTTTATAGCACCTGCAGACACGTATTCTCTTTAGTATTTATAAATTATTGCATCTATGTTTCATAGTTATCTATACGATTTTATTTTTAGTCATGTATGTATGTGTATGTGTACATGCACATGTGAACACATGAGCGCAGCACACATGCAGCCAAGAAGAGAGTGACAGATCCCCTGGAACTTGAGTCACAGACAGTTGCAAGCTGCATGTGTACTGGCAGCTGAACTCAGGTCATCTGGAAGAGCAGAAGCATTTTTAACTGCTGAATTGTCTCTCCAGGGCTGTGTGCCATTATTTAAATGACAACTATACTGTTGGAAAAAATAAATCAGGATTCTCAGAAAGAACAAGTTTAAAGGGAGTCTTGTAAACAAGAGTATCAGAAGTTCATGATCACTGAAGACAGTAACAGAGATGACAGATTCAGAAATGGTCCCCAGTGATCTTGGCTGGTGGAAGGTAAGAAGTAGTTAGTCTAGTAATAACAAGTGTTGACATCAGAGTCTGCATCAGGTCCCCTAGAAACATGAGTGACAGTGCCTAGAACTATGTCTCAGAAGTTGAAAACTGAAGCCTTTGGGTTACATCCTTCCAGAGGACATATTTTATAAGGAATAGAAAAGTGGAGACAGAGACAGAGTCCCACATTGGAGCACCGGACTACAACCCCAAGGTCCAAATCAGGAGCAGAAGGAGAGAGAGCACGAACAAGGAACTCAGGACAGCGAGGGGTGCACCCACACATGAGACAATGGGGATGTTCTTTTGGGAACTCACCAAGGACAACTGGACTGGGTCTGAACAAGCATGGGATAAAACCGGACTCACTGAACATAGCTGTCAATGAGGACTACTGAGAAGTCAAGAACAATGGCACTGGGTTTTGATCCTACTACACGTACTGGCTTTGTGGGAGCCTAGGCTGTTTGGATGCTCACCTTACTAGACCTGGAAGGAGGTGGGAGGTCCTTGGACTCCCCACAGAGCAGGGAACCTGGTCTGCTCTTCGGGCTGATGAGAGGGGGGAATTAATTGATGGAGTGGGAGGGATATGAGAGGCGGTGGTGGGGAAGAGACAGAAATCTTTAATAAATAAATAAATAATAATTAAAATAAAAAATAAATTATTAAAAAGAAAAAAGAGTGTACCCCACAAATATATATGTGTGTGCATGTAGACATAGGAATCATGTGTGTGGTCATAAGAATGTCACAAAGAGAGCATAAAGTTTCTATGTCCATGTCAATGTCATAATGATGTTCTGAAATATATATATTTCATTCTTGTTCCTAATATTCATGTTCTGGTTCTAACAAAACAATGGAAAACTCTGACTGCTTGCCAGAGCCCATTCTCAAGTTCATTTCTGTGCATTTTCTGTCAGTATCTCTGCCAAAAAAAAATCCCTTGGAGAACCTTAAGAGCCTAATACTTTTGCTGGCTACACGTCTATGCACAGCATTATCCTACAATATTGAATCACTGGCCCTTCTGATTTGTTTACATTTTCCAGGAAGCATGCCATTGGGAATTCATATCCCTAATCCTTTCTTGTGTCATACATTTATCTACACTTACTAAATATCTGTTCATGATACCAAGGCACTATCTGCAACCTGCATTGTTGTCCTATAATCCTGATATTTGTATTTCTAACTTCTATGCCACAATATTCTCTCTCATGTGTGGTTTTTAACTCCATGACTTCAGATGTTAGTATATGCACTAGAATAACTCCAGAAATCAGGAAAGTAAAATGGGACCAAGTGAGGAGAGAGAAGAAGCAGAGAAGGGGATAGCAAGGTACAAGTGATTTGAACCAGAAGATGGGGAAAAATAAGAGGACTTTAATTAGGGGGAGGGAAAGGAGATAAATACAGAAGAACAGGAATATCCTTAATAAGAGTATGGATGTCTGAAGAAACACATAAGTAATTATTATCTACCTGCATAAAATCACACAGAAATCTTTTCATGCACATATAATTTAAATAAAAATATTTTCTGTAGGTTGGCAATGCCCAACAAAGTCTTGAAAAGGCACCTTTTAAGTTGTTGACCAGGATTTTCCAAGAAACTCAAAATACAGGCTACTAGTGTAGCCCTTGCTTGGCTCCCAGAAGTTTAGGGGAGTCCCTACTGCCGAAGACACCACTAACTTTGGACAAAGAATACGGATATCCTGAGCTAGACTTGACCTGGAAACCTCCTTCATGAGTACTAGCTTTCATGGTACCAGAAGTATTTAAGCAAGTGTCCAAGGGAAGGAAGCAACCAATAGTCTTATCCAGCAAAAGTCCCTATGAACTACCTCAACAATAAGTATGGCACAATAACTCTAAGAGTGTCACAAAGTCACACACACAAACACCCTGGTGTCAACCAACAGCCATATAATTAGATTTAAAATCCACTCGTTACAACAGGATAGTCATACCAGGTACTGAAAACCCGACTAGCTATCTAAGACTAGAGAAGTCATTATTCTTGAAAACATGACTATCTAAGGCTAGAGAAGGCATGGTTCTTGAAAGAGAACCTATAATTGCCATTTTACTAAACCATCATAATTCCTTACTGCATTCAGTACCAAAGGATAAGTAGAGTTCTCCTCTAGCATCAAAGAATCATCTTTTTCCTACAGGTGCAGACCATCACAAGAAAGGAAAGCCAATCATATTCAGAGAACAAGAGATGATATGGGGCCCAGTGGAACTGATACATCCATATCAAATCCTGCATTTAAGATCCAGGGATCATTGTAGAATGGGGGCAGAAAGACAGTAAGAACCAGAAGAACATGAAGTTTTCTCTGATAGTGTGTCTCCTAGACATGTAAAAGAAGTTACACCCATGAAATCTCAACAAAATTGTATGACTAAGACCTCAACAATACATCAATAGTCATGCTAGCATGGAAGAGGGAAGCACAGGAGTCTTCAATCCTAGACAAAGAACTATGGGTAATAAAGAAAATACTCCCAATTGGTTATACAAAGCCAAAAGGTCAGCCCGAAAACCATACACATGAGAGTAACATTTTACAGACTGAGTAGATTGGATTTATAGATTCAGGAATACGTGTGTGTGTGTGTGTGTGTGTGTGTGTGTGTGTAACACAAATTAAAGAAACAAATAAATCTGAGGAAAAGCAAGGGGTACATATATGGAGCTTAGAGAAGAAAGGGAAGGAAGGAAGTTAATGGTACAATTATATTATGGCTTCAAAAAAAAATTTTTTTTTTGGTATTTATTTATTTATTTTTTTTTTCATTTTTTTTTAAGGATTTTATTTATTTATTTATTTATTTATTTATTAAAGACTTCTGTCTCTTCCCCACCGCCACCTCCCCTTTCCCTCCCCCTCCCCCAATCAAGTTCCCCTCCCTCATCAGCACAAAGAGCAAACAGGGTTCCCTGTCCTGTGGGAAGTCCAGGGACCACCCACCTCCCTCCAGGTCTAGTAATGTGAGCATCCAAACTGGATTAAAACTGGTCTCGCTGAACATAGTGGACAATGAGGACTACTGAGACCTCAAGAACAATGGCAATGGGTTTTGATCCTACTGCACGTATTGGCTTTGTGGGAGCCTAGGCAGTTTGGATGCTCACCTGGCTTCAAAAAAATTTAAATCACCAATTTAGATTTGCCTTAGCTACATCCAAGTTGTATTGTCCCAGTGTAAGCCTGCCATTACAAGTTAAGGCAGCCCCTCCTAATTATTTTTATTTGTTTTTTTTTTCTTTTTTTTTATTGAAAAAAAATTTCCGCCTCATCCCAGCCTCCCATTTCTCTCCCTCTCGTCCCACTCCTCTCCCCCTCCCCCCACTCCTCTCCCCTTCCCCCCACTCCTCCCCCCTCCCTCTCCAGTCTGAAGAGCAGTCAGGGTTCCCTGCCCTGTGGGAAGTCCAAGGTCCTCCCCCCTCCATCCAGGTCTAGGAAGGTGAGCATCCAAACTGGCTAGGCTCCCACAAAGCCAGAACATGAAGTAGTGAACATGGGATGTACTCACTCATAATTGGTTAATAGCTATAAATAAAGGACATTGAATCTATAATTTGTGATTCTAAAGAAGCTAAATAAGAAGGACCCAAAGAAAAACATATAATTATCTTCCTGGATATGGGAAGTAGACAAGATTGCCAGGCAAAAATTTTATTTGTTTTTGATGGTCCCCCAAGCTTATGCAGGAAACCATGCAAGAACCATCTATGATGTCGATGAGCATCAAAGAACGCCACACCCAAGAATAGGCTTTGAATCCATTATTGCATTTATATTGAGGCAATGAATAAATCTTGAGGAGCACTGAAGGAGCTCACAAGAGTTCCCATGTTATCGTTCATCTGTAGACAAGAGTCTCTTCTGATGGCTGACTCTACCTGGAGAGTGTCTTAAAAATCACCCTACAGAAATCGCTTCAGACTTTATAGCTGTCTGGGACAAGTGTGCCCAACATTCTCTTTCTGACCTTTGTTTGCTATGGCTTAGACTCACATCATGACCAGTCAACACTACTCATATCCCTCCTAGTTTTCTCTCAAATAAGTGATCTACTTAATATTTTTTCACATTTTAATACAACAGTTGCATCTCCTTTTCAACGTTTCTGGAAAAGCATATTATCTTTTTCATCTTATGTAAGTCCTGTTGACCTTTTTTTTTCCCTAAATCTAATTCCATTGTATTTGATATAGAAGATCAGGCCACCAGAACTTATTAGACTTGTTGTTTTTTAATGTGAAAGTTCTATTGAGATACACATAACATATCATGGTACTCAGTGACAGGCTGTAATAACATGACATTTTTAGAGTATTTTCCCCTCAAGAAAGAAATTCCACACTCAGTAGTCACTGTTATCCCGTTATTCTCTGGGGCATACTCTTGGAAATCTTTAACACGCTTTATTTGTCTATTGATCTTCACAGCACATGTCTACCATTTAAATGAAATCACACAACATGCACTTTTGGGGACCTTTCATTAAAAGTCTTCAGGTTCATGTACTTTGTAGCATGTTTCAGTACCATATTCTTTGTTGCTGATGAATACATTTTCATAATGAACATTTTATTTATCTACTCATAAATTGATGCATTTTAAGGGTTTTATGAATTTTCTTTTTGTCAGTACTATGAATAATTTTGCTGTATTTATGTTTAAGTTTTGAGGGCACACATTTTATTTCTCATGAATAATAACGAGAAAGGAACTATAAACATCACATGATAATTCTGGTAGGAGTACCGGATTTTTATAGTGGCTCAAAGATGAGGCATCTCCAGTGTGTAAAGGTTCCAATCCTCACCAACAGTAGTTAATGATCGTCCTTTTGATGATAATCATCTTTTTTATTTGAATTCTCCTAACAAATTAACTGTTATCTAGCACCTTTTCCTGTGCTGTTTAGTAATTGGTTGTATATGCTTTGGAACAATATCTATTAGGACCCCTTTCTTATTTTTTTCAGTTGTTTATTTATTTACTTACTATCCATGTGTCGGTAGGGGCCATATTTGTCTCAGTCCTTGCAGGTGGACATCAGAAGACAACTTGCAGGGACTGTTTGATTCTCTCCTTCAGTCATGGGTGTGCTGGGGATAGAACTCAGGCCATCAATCTTGCAGCCAGAAACTTGACATGTTGGAACATTACAGTACACCTCTCTTCCTTTTTAATAATATTTTCTTTGATTTTATTGAATTTTCAACAATTATAATACATCCTAGAAACCAGTAATCATGTATAAACATTTGCAATATTTTCTTTCAGCTTATGATGTTCTTTCTCTAAAGTTGTCCTTTGACTCACAAAGTGTTAAATGCCATTTTCTTTTTTTCCTTGGGACATAGTGTCATATCATAAATACATTGTTACTCCATGTTTACAAAAATGAACACATTACTATGTTTTATTTGGAAAATTTTATAGTTTTACCTATTATGTTTAATCTTCAATTTACTGTGATTTTCAAATACAGAGTGAGGAGCATAACCAACATCCTTGTTTTAAGTGTGGATATCCAGTAATTGAGTTACATAAAAGATTATTCATTCTCCCTTTGAATTGTATTAG
This sequence comes from Neodon shergylaensis, assembly GCA_025134845.1. Lineage (NCBI taxonomy): Eukaryota > Metazoa > Chordata > Mammalia > Rodentia > Cricetidae > Neodon > Neodon shergylaensis. The sequence goes on along the minus strand of JABTXL010008037.1, from coordinate 8,206,375 downwards.
CATTCTCACGGAAAATCAGTAAATCACAAATGTGGGACTTTATTTCCAAATTCTCTATATTATTCTATTAACCTAAATCTCTGTCCTATATTACTTTAAAAAGTCTTGGATAATGTAAGGTTTGTATTAAGTTATGAAAACAGAAAATAAAAATCCCCTAATTAGTTAAATTTTGAAGATTGATTTTCATATGACTTTTGTATCAGTTAAGTCAGCAGAGATTGTAACAGAACTGTGTTGAATCCACACATTCATCTGAGGGCTATTGTTAGACCTTCCACTTGTTAAACCCTCTACTCTTTTCACCAATATTCTACAGGTTTGTGGGTTTAGTTTTATAATTATCTCATTAAGTTCCTTTCTAAATATTTAATGTCTTGAGATGTTGCTGCAGGGGAATTTTAAATTTTGATACCTAATTGGTCATTGAAATAAAAACATTTGCCTTTTGTGCATTAATATCATATTCTGTGACTTTATTTATTATACTGGCTTTTAAAAGTGTATTTTGAGCCATGCAATGGTGGCACATGCCTTTAATTCCAGGAAAGGACTTGGGAGGCAGAGACAGGTGGATCTCTGTGAGTTCAAGACCAGCCTGTTCTACAAAAGCTAGTACCAGGACAGGCTCCAAAGCCACAGAGAAACCCTATCTAAAAGGAAGATTATATATATATGTCTGCAATCATTGTAAAAACTAAAAACTCATGCATAGTTTAAATAGTTCATACTAATAAAATTCATTGCTCCAAATTCACCCATTGGAAATACGTCTAAATTTAGTGGGCTACTGTTTAGAAGTCCTTAGCCAGTCTTTGTTGATCTTAAGATAAAATCTAAATATCTCAATTCATTTTTAAGACTGCCTCTAAACATGATTGTTAATGCAGTTTTTGTCATACTGCCTCATCTTTATCTCCTAGGCTTATCTAATTACACCACCTTTCTTGACTCTTCCTGGTCTTCTTATTAGAGGATCACACAGGGTGGTGCTTTCTATTATGCACTACATGATATTTAGGGAACCTATAATATTCTCCTAATTTGAGCATTTTATATGAGTTAGTTTTGCACAGCTGTAACCAAAACAGAAAAGATCAATATAAGAAATGAAGATCTTATTCTGGTTTATACTTTCACAAGCTTCAATCAGTTTCTTTGTGCCATGTGTTGGACAAAGCATCATGATGGAGGGATCATATGACAGAGGAAAGACGTTGGACATCAGGAAAGGGCCAGGGTAAGGCATTGCTCACAATGACTTATTCCAAGAAACCTGCTTCCTCAAACTAGGCCTCACCTCCTTTTTTCCACCTTCTTTCAGTAAGACCAGCCATCTACTGATTAAATCATAGGCCCCAAGATGCAGCTGCTCCCCAAATCCCATAATCAAGTCCTCAGCATATGAGCCAGTGAGGGATAGTTCACATTTAAACTATAAGAAGGCCCCTCAACAGAATTTCCACTAGAATTTTTATTGTGTCATAAGTGTTCCAAAAGAGCCCTTACTCCTCCTTGTCTGCTTTTATATAGCTGAATATCTTCCACCGAAAGTTTTATATCTGTTTTTTAACATTTACTCCACTATTATTATTAATTATTAAACAAATATTGTTGGTGCATATGTGAATCTGTAGAATGTAGATCCATGACATCTATAATCTGGCATTTTTACAATGAAACTATTATTAATCCTAGCATATAGTATACAAAGGTAGGGAAATCTCTGTGAGTTTGAGTCTACATAGTAAGTTCCAAACCAACCTAGGCTACAAAGTGAATCCTCGTCTCAAGAAAAACTAATCAGAATACTGGGGTATTATAATTCCATGTACTTTCACTAATATCCCCACAAAGGGGTTTGTGTCTCTTCTAAAACACAGGTCCCAATGTTTCAAAACAAGAGCTAATCTTGTTTTGAAAACAAAACAAAAACACCAAAACCAAACCTAGAGAAACAAGAAACAGTTAAACTATTAAAATGGATCGTTGATAGTTTTAATTAAAGCTCCAAAGAAAACTATTCATTAGAATAAAAAACACTCAAGCTCACTGTCATGTGTTTTTAACACATAGGACAGACCAATTATTGGAGTTCAATATCTCTTTACTAACTCAATTGTATGGAACACGAACAGAAGAATATTGGGGTAGACAGATACTGACAGCATGCGGAGAGACACAAAAGTTAGCAATGTTAGAGGACAGACTGGGGAAAGCCTGTTAAGGAATGAGGAATGTAGGCTGAGAACTAAATGAGATTAGAAACTGTCAAAAACATCAACAACAAATTGAAAGGACACAGTATTCTAAGTAAATACATTAATAAGAGTAAGTTCCCTATAGAGGATAGACTCATCCAGACAGGCTCTGCCTTGTAGTAATGACCCGCAGGTGATTGGTTGGCCCTTAGCTTCAACAAGGTTCTTTGAGATCACACAACTCAAGTTAGACTGATGGAGGAGGAAATCAGACTCCTGGTCTACCTCTGTATGTTCATATGTAACAAGTTGTATTAACCAAATTTCTCTTTTTGTACCTCACGCCTAGTGCTTCCCTGTTTTCTTGTTTTGTTATGTTTTTGTTTTGTTTGTGTGTGTGTGTGTGTGTGTGTGTGTGCACCTACATCTGCTCACTTCATGAAGGGACCAGAATCTAGACCCTGGATCATATGCTACTTTCTTTTTTTTGCCCATGGATTTAATTTTTTAATTGCTTATTTAAAAGTTTTTTTTTCTTTTTATACACCAACTGCAGTTCTCCCACCCTCCCATTCTCCCTCCCATCCCCCTACCCAACCACCCATTCACTCATCAGGAAGAATAAGGCCTCCATGGGGAGTCAACAAAGTCTGGAATATCAAGTTTGCTCATGGATTTAAATAGTGTCTCCTTCTGTGGTGACCCACTCATCAGATAATTTTTAATAATAACCCATTATGGACTTATCTTGTAAACACACGCATTTAGTATTGTTGTATATGTGTGTCTATGTGTATGAGTTTATGTGCACCATGGGCATCTTGGAAGCCAGACAAAGGAATGTGGAACTGGAATATAACTAGCAGTTGTAATTCACCCAAACTGGGTGCTGTGGACCAAACTTGGGTCCTCCACATGGGCAATGAGTGATCTTAACTACTCAAACATCCCTCTATCCCCAATAAATTAATCTTAAATTGAAAATGTAACTCAATGCATTTAGTTCATCAAACTCACCAATGCAAACTGTCTAACAACTTCAAATGTGCTCAAAACATGTGCATGAGCTGACAACTATAGACACTATAAAGGTAAATATAATGCACAGCACTGAACAGAGGGTATCCTATGATTCCAAGCTGATCAGAAGCAGTGAGTCACTGCTACTGCCCAGGATTGAGAGACAGGATCATTATATTGTATATCATTATCCAGGGAAGACACCACCATTCGAAATCACGATGTGTTTCTACTGAGTGTAGCTTCCTATTATACTATCATAAAACAGTAATATGTTCTGTTGAACTAGCCACGTTCTAACCACATACTCTGCAACATATTGGCAACACCTGCTCATTGTCATAAATTCAGAGCCAGCATCCTCCCCCCTCTCCCCAAAAGGAGGACACTTCCAGGGGCTTGTACACACAGTAAGGCATGAGACGCTCTGCTCTATCTTCTCCACTTAACTTCTACTTCTATTCCTATCCAACAACTTTATTCTTCACATTGGCATTTCTATAACCAATTCTCTTTTATCACTTAGGAATAACATGTGTTGTCATGGTTATTAGCCTTGGGGAAGAATTTAAATTAATAAACAAAGACAAAAACTGAAAGTACAGTATTGATGAAAACTTGAGTTGTCCTTATTACTCGAATTGGTAATATAACCCACTTGTAATGCAAATTAAGGAAGGAGACACTACAGGGTTAATTTTATAAAGATTTCTCTATATCTATGCTGGGACCTTGTTGTCATTGTTTCAAAGTTTGGGCCATGTTAAAGTTTTGGGAGTTACCTTATGTGCTTGGAGGAATAACTATTAAAAGTGTTGCCACATATTCCAATCATGTCTGCGTCCCAATGCCTTCACCACCCTGCCCTCAATGTGAAATAGTTCTTTGATAGATGCATATAATTACTTACAAGCTGTCACCTCCACCATCCGTTGATACGTTCTAAAGGAGAAGTTTACTACTTTCTAGGACAGAGAAAGTTCCAAGACTGTCATCAGTTTGCACCAGCAGAGTTCCATATCTCATCATTCACACCAAGATCACCATGGAATGCAGGAGCAAACTACAGAACAAGGGAAACCCACAGAAACACATTTTTCATGCACACATTGTCTTGCAGTGCTGTGCAGTCAAACACAGGCCTGGAAAAAGGCCAACTAAAAGAAGGCATTGATAATTTCACAATCTTATTCTTTCATGCCCCTATCTTATCCTTTCATCTCCATAAATTATGCCACCAAGGAAATAAGCAAGTTTAAATCCCAAATCCGATGTTTCATGGATACAATTACACACTAGCTGATAATAGCTCACATTTTTTTTCTTGTTCATAGTATGTCAAAGCTTGTTCCAGGACATAATCTTAATAATCTTTATAATCACTATATTTGCTTTCAATTAAAAATTTAAATATGCTATCTTATCTTCAGTTTAAATATGATATCTTCTCTAAGTTAAATATGATATCTTCAGTTTAAATATGATATCTTCTCTAAGTTAAATATGATATCTTCAGTATAATATGATATCTTCTCTAAGTTAAATATGATATCTTCAGTTTAAATATGATATCTTCTCTAAGTTAAATATGATATCTTCAGTTTAAATATGATATCCTCAGTTTAAATATGATATCCTCAGTTTAAATATGATATCTTCTCTAAGTTAAATATGATATCTTCTCTAAGTTAAATATGATATCTTCATAAGCTGAGCTTTAAAGTATTGCTATTTTATTTATAAACTTGGTGATATGGAAGTTAAAATTTTTAAATATTTTTTGCCTTTTCTTTAATTACCTTACAATTGTACAGTCCTATGTATAGTTCTATATTCCTCAACGCTTATAAGTATTTTAAATATAGTTACTAAATTTAAGAAATTATGAGCAGCCCAGGTCACATGACACATTCTTGTAATGCCAAACTCAGGGACCAGCTAGGATGACATGGCATGTCTAAAAGTCTAAGTGCATCCTAGGCTACATAGTAAATAAGTAAGTAGTACTAGATTAAGAAAGGCAATTGCTGCTATGAGAACCAACCTTCAGTAGCTTGGGAATTGAAGAGGAGCCACAGAATAAGCGAACTAATCACTCAATTTGACTTTTCTATCTGAGGGAGAAAAAATTAATTCTCTGGGGCCAATGAGTAGGGCAAAGCTTAGCTCTCTAGGTGGAAAAGGGAAACACACATACACACACACACACAAACCTTTAGGGCATTTCTATCATCTCTCCCTCATATCTTTAACTCTTTTTTTACCTCTATCCAGTTGTTTCCTTTCTATGCATTCTTAATTTTTTTACAACTTATATACCCCAGCAAAATCTTTCAAGCAGTATAAAAATTACAATGTTCTTACATTCTGTTTTTTAAGTGAGTGATTACAATAAATAAAAGTAAGAAACATCATGTTTTCCATATTCCTTACAAGATTCAACTAAACATGTTACATATTGCAAGAGAAAACCAAATTATCTCTAAGAACCCATATGCATTCATGTCCAAGCAACTTGTTGTAGATTAACAGAGTATAAGCAAGCAAGGCATTTTCTCAGCCATTTCTTTTACTAGCAGGTTGAATTTTTCTGTTACAAAGAAACTTTATTATTTATCTGAAAAAGTAATCTTATAAAAAATTTCAAAGAATCACAAATCTAAACTTTTATCTATCATCTCTATTCTAAATCCTTGGGGTGCATACCTGGTCATCAACAGTCTGTTGTGTCAGGAAGCTGAGGACAGAAATGAGTACAAGGAATCGATCGTCACCTTTGATCACCAACCCATCTTAGCAAGAAGGGCACATCGGCTAATAATAACCAGGCTGTCTTTGTTCTTGTTTCTTAACTGCAGCGAGCCCCTCAATCAACTATGTGCCTTTCTACATTAAATTGTTCCCCAAGATTTTCTACCTCAAAGTCATTAACAAAATATCTTAACCTAACCTTAAGTCGTGATTTAAATAAAGTTTTGTGTTAGCTATGATGAACACTGAAACCTGTGAACACATCTCCCAACATTAAGATTGAAAGAACTCAAGCAAGTCTAGCTTCTGGGACATAACGGTTTTTCTTAATCACTAATGTAAGCTACGCTTAGTAGTCTACGGGTTTTCAAGAGAAACTCTTAAGTCCTAGCTGCGTGTCGCTTTCTTGTTCTTATTTTCTATCCTCTGCAACCCAGAATTTATCAGGGCCAGGGACAACATTACATCCTGCCTTTACCTGTATTAATTTTCCCATTAAGCTAACCTCTTTTATAATCCCTTATTATATTTTTAAAAACCTTTTATCATCAAAATTCTATTTAAACTAACACTTTTATTGTATTAAATCATTACTTCAGTCAAACAGTACCGTTTAAGAGAAAATCATCTTCATAATAATCCATAGGTAAAACTGTCCAGTAGAACAGGATATTTCCTTGAGATAATCACCTATATTAAAGGCAGTGGGGTTACCCCTCATATTCATTCATGCCCATGCCAGATACCAGACAAAAATAGCAGTGGCAAACATGTAAAGGCACAGCAGTAACAAGACACATTCAGAAGCTGAAGCCCTTGCGGCCTTGCCTGTCAGAGATTCAACCGTAAGTGTTTTGCTTTCTTGGTGGGTTGATCTCCTGAAGTTCAATTGCTACTTGCTGCTCCTCTAGCATGCTCACTGGCAGGAAGCCAACATGTTGCCACTGAGGCTGTACTAATAAGGATGGCCTGTACTGCTACCCAGGTCCATGGTAAAGTCTGGGACCAAGCTGAAGCTGAGGGCCATGCCTGGTGCATAGCCCTGTACCAGCTGGTGTCTGAGTTAATGTTCATGGTTCTTGTTACCACAGAGCTTCTCCTCATCTTGTTTGGCATGTCCATTGGTATCGTGCTTGTCCCTCTCATGTTAGGCAGTCATGTTGGTAAGAATTTGTAGTGTAGCTTCTGATTTTAGATACTAGGATACACAAGCTCATATCAAACTCTCTGTTCCTCTGTCTCTAACCGTGAGCCTTAGGTGGGGAAGTATTTTGTAGATGTAACCATGAGACTGGGCTCTACAACTCTATATTTTGTCTGAGGTTAAAAATACTAAGTAAAAAATAATCTATATAAATCATAAGTTTTTTAGTTATTAATATGATCATATATGAACCAAATGAGTTAAGCTCATATATTTATCATGTTCAACCTTAATGTCATGATGACTGTGGGCTTATCCCAAGTTCATGGAGAACAAAATTGACAGTCTCCAAGAAAACAAAGTCTGGTCAGCATAAAACAACCCATTAATTACAGCTGCATAATCAGAACTTTCCGGGATTGTTGGAAAATGGCCAGCTTACAGCTAGTGCTTTCCCGGACTTCTCCTTCTAGCCTGGATCGTCTCCTCAGACACTTCCTGCATTATCCTCAGGTCATTGTTGTATGGAATTACCACTTTGTCTTCAATAACATTTTCACGGTTTGATTCTTTTACTTTTATCAGAGCATACAATTCATTACCTTGGCTTTCCAAGACGTTACTAATCTAAACCTTGGCTACACTAGTTTACAGTCTAAAACACACACCACTAGTTAGCTATTACCATCCATTCAACCTTCCTTGTCCCAAGAAAAATTCAGGTTTGTTCTCGAATTCCACAAAGTGGGCAATCAGAAGAAATTGTCCCACTCTTGGATCCAAGTGCGTTTCCTAATGAGTTGCAGTCAGTTAAGGCAAAGGCAGACACCTGAGAGCATTGCTTTGCATCACACCAAAGAACTAAAGGTATCAAAGTTGAGTGGGGGAGATTCTGCTTCTTCCAACCACCAATAGCCCATCACTTCTCATCAGGAACTAATCAATATTGTTGGGGAACACATACTGTGAGTGGCTCAATGAATACAAAAGGACATGAGCATCTGGGCATGGGATAATAGTATTTCCTTATGTAAACACCATATGCATCCCCCAATACTAAGGGTGCCATAGAAAGCTCTACCATTTTGCAGGGTGATTCACTTGAGACACTTGTCATAATGTTAAGGTAGAATGCACCTGCTTCAAACTCATAAATATAAAACTTCTTCACAATGATTCATTGGAAATTTATGAGTTCCTTCCCTTTAACATTATTATTTGCATATTTTTAATATTATTCAGAGCTTATGGCTTTTAGAAAATATTGGTTTCTATGTGAATCTCAAATTATAGCAGTTGAGTCTGTGGGAAACTCTTCACGTTGACTCCTTTGTTATTTCAAGAATGTTCCCCAATTTCTACTAATAGTATTTCTGTCTGGAAAGAGTAAGAACATAAGAACATAATCATGCATTCCCTATTATATGAAGCCCCAATTCCCTTAGGTAAAGGTCAGAATAAGACTATCAAAATCTGAGTGTAAATATAGTTATTCATATATGATTAATGATGATTTAAAGAAAAAAAAACATATGACACCTATTGTAAATCTGCTTACAAAGAAAATATTGTAATGATGATAAATTCACATTGACATTTATGATTTCTTTATTGACAAACTCCATCAGTTAAACAACAGCAACAAAGCCTTGTTGTGCCACTCAGCTTGACCCTGAACTTACCAGGATGGCCTCAAACTCATAATCTTCCTGCTTCATATTTCTGAGTGTTGAGATTGTTAAAAACAAAACATCAGCCATGTCTGGCTCAACTGAAAACGTCTTAAGGAGTTTACTTCAAAATAAAACTATTTGTACCTCGGTAGGCTCTAAGAAAAAAATCCTCATTTAAATTGCACAGAGGACACTTTTGCAAACGTTTCATCATCCTCTGAAACATGCATTTATAGAAACTCTAAAAGCAGATAATCTAGAGTGGTGAGTTACAGGAGAAGATAGGAAAGGAAAGCTGGGAAGGAAAAAAAATTAAGCACAGTGTTATAGACACATCTGTAATCCTAGTGCTAAGGAGGCAGAGAAAGGCAGATTGGGGGGGGTGTTATGCTGGCTAGTAACCACTGCCAAATTGATGAGTTTCAGGTTTATTTAGAGACCATATCTCAAAAGATTAAGTGTACATTGATAAAGGGAGAAACCTAATATAAACCTTTGACCTCCACACACACACACACACACACACACACACACACACACACACGCACACACACACAGGCATGTACACACACACACAAACACACACAGCTTTTATAAAAGTATATTTTAGGGGCCTGAAGAGAAGACTTGGCAGTTAAATATTCATCTTACTCTTGTAGAGGATCTGTTTCTAACTCCCAGATCAGGTAGGTTACAACTCCATTAGTAACTATAGCTCTGAGGGGTCTGACACCCTCTTCTGGTTTCTACAGGCACCCGTACTCATACCTGCACACAGGCATACATACACATATGCACAGAATTCAAAATAAAATGTCATCTTAACTATTTTAGAAGAAATAATATTTTTTAACTTTGGAAAACATCAGAGAATAGAAAGAAAGCTGCGCAACTTTGTTGACTAAGTTCATCCTAGTGTTCCTGATAAGTTTGAATATACAAATCTTCAATGATTAATATTGGCTTAATATATTTAATTCTCAACCTATTAGACTTCATCCATACTACATGAATAAACACTGGAAACTGGAGGAACTCTAGTGATGAAAGGAAGCTCTTGTGGAATTACAATGCAGCTTGCAGCATAGTTCTCTCTGATATTTATAATATCCCATAAAAAGCACCAGACAGAAAGGCTGTATCTTAATGTGCCAGAAAAAAATTTAGAAGTGGCCTATACCACAACTGTGCAATAAACAAGCTTGCAAACAGCTAATCTATGATGGTACTTGTATTTACAGGAAATTGAAAATCTGGATATTAAGGGCTGCTCTGCAGAGCATTTGTCTTGTACAACATCTCTCTCATTCTTTAGTTTCCGAAGGAAAACATGTAGACTTGTGCATGGAAGAGATGATTTAAGATACTAGACCTGTGTGACTGCATTTGAAAAAATACCTTACAAAGTGGGAGTTTTGTGACACTTCGTAGAATACTGTTTACATTGTAAACACGGCGATTCTATGATTTCTGAAAGTATAGAATACTCAGAATACATACATACACACACACACACACACACACACACACACACACACACACACCAAAACCAAACTAATTTAACAGAGATACTGTTCCTTTTCTTTAAGGACTCCATCAACATGAATTCACATAGTACCAATTCTGGGCTACATCTAATACCAACATGAAGCTGTTGCTGGGTCCTGTCTTGGAATACAGGTAGAGTGTATTTCACCTGTCACAGCAAAGGCATTCATAGATATCTTTATAGATAAAAATATTAGTCTAAAACAAGAATAAAAATCAAATTACAAGGCATTTTGTAATTTTCCAGCCTTGACTAAAAGAAACCCTCAAATAGATATCAGAAGCTCCAAGGACTCAAAGTGGTCAAGGAATCAAGTACACATTCATATGTGTTGTACTCTGAAAGAAATTTATATGAACTCAAAGAACATATGTGATTTTTTTCTTTTCTTTTCTTTTTGGTGGTGGGAGGTGTTGAGACAGGGTTTCTCTGTAGCTTTGGGGCTTGTCCTGGAACTCGCTATATAAACCAGGTTGGCCTCTAACTCAGGGATATCCACCTGCATCTGCCTACTGAGTGCTGAAATGAAAGGCATGTGCCACCACTGCCCAGAGATTCTTTTCTTAAAGAATGCTTTCTGTTTAATTTATATTCACTCCCAATACCAACATGTGTGTGTTGGGGAGAGGTGGGGAGAGAGAGAGAAAGAGAGAGAGTTTGGTTTCCATTCTGTGATAAACACCATAAACAAATCAACCTTAGGAGGAAAGGATTTTTTACATGTTACAACTCTCAGTTCGCAGTTCATAATTAAGGGAATTCAAGCAAGGAGTTTAAGCAGAAACCTGGAGGCAGGAATGGGAGAAGAGACCATGAAGGGATACTGATTACTGGCTTGATTCTCATTTGTAGTGGCATTTCAATTATATTTTAATAAATAAAGACTTCCTGAAGAGCTGAGATTAAAACAGCCCCATTGGTAAACCTTACAGACCAGATTATGGTAAAACACACCTTTAATCTCAGTAGCCATGATGACACACATCTTTAATCCCAGTAACCACACTAGTTGCCATAGAAACTGAATGGTGCGTGCCTTTAATAATGGTGGTGCATGCTTTTAATCCCAACCCTAGAGAGGAATATAAAACAAAGAAAGACAGCTCTCAGGCACAGTCTCCTACTGAGATTCCTGGAGGTAGGATCACCATTTTTAGACTGAGGTTGAGGTAAGAGCCAGTGACTGACTGTTTTGCTTTTTGGATCTTCAGGATGAACCCCAATTTCTCTTCCTGGGTTAATCATGCATCACCCATTGCTTTCCCAGTTTGCTTTATTATATATGACAAGACCACCTATGCAACGGTGACACAGCCTACAGTAGGCTAAGCTCTTCCACACCAATCATCAATCAAGAAAATGTCCCAATTGTTTGATTAAAAGTCAATCTAATTAGGGCATTTTCTTAACTGTGTCTCCCTATTCTCAACTCTAGCTTGCATCAACTTGATAAAAATATAACCAACACAGTGTGTATGCCAAATGATTGCAAGAGCCTACAAAATCCAGAAGAGGGCACATGATACCCTGGAGCTGGAGTGCCTGCTAAAGTGTCAATGGTAAATTACCTACATGGATACTGGAAAGTAAACATCTGTAAAAACAGGATGTATTCTTAACTCCCCAACTATTCCAGCCCCACCTATGAGGTTCTTGAAGGAAGAAAAGTGAAGACTACTTTGAGCCTCAAATCAAGCAGGGGACCTTTTGGATAAGTTATCCTTGGAAACCATAAGCATCTTTCCTAGGAATTCTATCTCAGGTGCTGCATCTCGGAACATTTAGCTAATATGGGCTTTCGGGAGGCTACAAAAAGAAAGGGCAGGTCCTTAAGAAGCACACAGTTTCACGGGGCTGTCTGTGTTCAAACCTTTCTATTAATACTTCTTTTTATAGTATCCTTTTTATTTATTTATGTCTTATTCTTTGGAAACATAATATAGTGTATTTTATCATATCTGTCACCCTTCATCTATTTCCCCCAGGTCCATCTCCCCTCCTTTACCCACATAACTTTGTCTTCCTCTCTTTTTAAATCAATCAAGTACAGTGCCCTGTCTCTATAGTCTTGGATGTGTTAAGCTTCCACAGGAGCAAGGTCTACCACCAGGAGTCACACTGTGAAGAAAACTATTACTAGATTTGCCACCAGATGTTAACAGCTAAGAGCTCCTTAGCAGGGTTTGGCATCTCACGCCCATCCTCCTTTCTGTGTTTGGGTTTTGTCTAACTTGAGACTGTTTAGGCCTTCTGCATGCTACCACAACTGCTGTGAATTTTATGCAGAATCGACTCATTGTTTCTGGAAAATGCTTTTTTGTGTGTTCTAATAACACATTACAAAGATTTATTCTTATTATTTTTAAAACTATTTGTATGTATGTGTTCTCAAATGGGTAGGTACCTGTGAGTACAGGTGCCTTCAGAGGCCAGAGATTTTTATCCCCTGGATCCTGAGTACTGAATTACAGATAGTTGTGCACTGCCTGCTGTGGGTGGAGGTAACCAAATTCAGGTCTTCTTAAAGCAGCGAGTGCTCTTAATCTCTTGCTCCATCTACGAACACTTTTAAACTGTATATGTGATGAGAGCTGTAAGTGTCTGAAATTAATTTCCATGCCTAAGTAAGCATGATGACACTCCTTAATAGCATGGTGTGAAGAAACTAGAGCTAAGGATATGATACACAGAGGCAAATGTCACAGCAGTTGAAGAATTCAGGCTATTAATAAAACTAGCACAATTTGCCCATCCAAAAAAGTTCTGTAAAAATAGACATGCTTCCCTGCGGACTATTCACCCTTGTGCTATAGCCATATAGGAGGGAGTTCACCTGAATTTTTTGTTTTTTTGTTTTTGTTTTTTTTTTTTCATTTTTTATTGATTTTATTGGGCTATACATTTTCCCCTCCCCTTCAACCCTTTTCCATGGTCCTAATGCTCCCAATTTACTCAGGAGATCTTGTCTTTTTCTACTTCTCATGTAGATTAGATCCATGTATGTCTCTCTTAGGGTCATCATTGTTGTCTAGGTTCTCTGGGATTATGATTTGTAGGCTGGTTTTCTTTGTTTTATGTTTAAAAACCTCTTATTAGTGAGTACATATGATAATTATCATTCTGAATCTGGATTATCTCACTCAATATGATGTTTTCTAGCTCTATCCATTTGCCTTCAAATTTCAAGATGTCATTTTTTTCTCTGCTGTGTAGTACTCCATTGTGTAAATGTATCATATTTTCTTTATCCATTCTTCAGTCAAGGGGCATTTAAGTTGTTTCTAGGTTCTGGCTATGACAAACAATGCTGCTGTGAACATAGTTGAGCAAATGTTCTTGTGGTATGATTGAGCATCCTTTGGGTATATACCCAAAAGTGGTATTGCTGGATCTTAAGAAAGGTTGTTTCCTAATTTTCTAAGAAATCACCATACTGATATCAAAAGGGGCTGTACCAGCTTGTGCTCCCAACAGCAATGCAGAAGTGTTCCCTTTACCACACACCTCTCCAGCATAAGTTGTCATCAGTGTCTTTGATCTTGGCCATTCTTCAGGTGTAAGATGGAATCTCAGAATTGTTTTGATTTGCATTTCTCTGATGACTAAGGATGTTGAGCATTTCCTTAAGTGTCTTTAAGCCATTTTAGACTCCTCTGTTAAGAGTTTTCTATTTAGGTCTATAATCCATTTTTATTGGATTATTTGTTCTTTTGATAACCAATTTCTTGAGTTCTTTGTATATTTTAGAGATCAGACCTCTGTCTGATGTGGGGTTGGTGAAGATCTTTTCCCATTCTGTAGGCTGGAGTTTTGTCTTATGACCATGTCCTTTGCTTTATAAAAGCTTTTCGATTTCAGAAGGTCCCATTTATTAATTGTTGCTCTCAATATTTGTGCTACTGGGGTTATATTTAGGAAGAGATCTTCTATGTTAATGGGTTCAAGTGTATTTCCCACTTTCTCTTCTATGAAGTTCAATGTGGTTGACTTTTTTTTTTGAGGTCTTTGATCAATTTAGACTTGAGTTTTGTGCACAATGATAGATATGGATCTATTTTCATTCTTCTGCATTTTGATATCCAGTTATGCCAGCACCATTTTTTAAATATGCTTTCTTTTTTTCTATTTGATATTTTTTGCTTCTTTGTCAAAAATCAGATGTTTGAAGGTGTGTGGATTAATATTTGGGTCTTTGATTCTGTTCAATTGGTCCTCTTGTCTTTTTTTATGCCAATACCAGCCTGTTTTCAGTACTGTAGCTCTGTAGTAGAATTTGAAGTCAGGGATTGTGATGCCTCCAGAAGTTCTATTATTGTACAAGATTGTTTTGGCTATCCTGGGTTTTACATATGAGGATGTCCTTGTTTTAGTGATCTTAGCCTTTCTGACAGATGTTAAATGAAATTCTCAAAGTAGTGTTAATTTGCAATTCCCTGACTCAGGGTGGTTCAGTACTTGACTGTTCAGCTACAAACTTGCCTTCTTATTTTTTAAATTTATTTTATTTAATTTTAAAAGGAATACAAACTATCTGTTTTCATTTTACATACCAACCCCCAATTTCCACTCCCACTCCTCCTCCCATTTCCCCCACCTACTCCCACCCGACCCTCCATCCACTCCTCAGAGAGGGTAAGGCACATTGATTTGAGGAAGGTCTAAGACCCTCCCTTCTATATCTAGACTGAGCAAGGTATCCATCCAAAAAAAGTAGGTCCCTAAAATCCAGTACATGAAGTAGGGATAAATCAGTGGTCCCTCAGTCTTCCCCAGCCAAGTAACTGTCAACAACATTCAGAGGGACTAGTTTGGACCTATGCTGGTTCTTTCCCTATCTGGATGGAGTTGGTGAGCTTCCATTAGTTCAGGTAAATCTTTTCAATGGATAGCCCCATCATGGTCTTGACATCTTTAGTCATATTCTCACTCCTTCCACTTTTCAACTCAGCTCAGTGCTCTGCTGTGGGTCTCTGCCTCTGTTTTCATCAGTTGCTTGATGAAGGTTCTATAATGATATTTCAGATATTCACCAATCTGACTACAGGGAAAGGCCAATTCAGACATGCTCTCCTTTATTGTGTAAGGTCTTACCTGGAGTCATCCTGGTGGATTTTTGGAAATTTCTCTAGTGCCAGGTCTTGCTAGCCCCATAATGGCTCCCTCAATCAAAATATCTCTTTCCTTGCTCTCATTTCTGTCCTTCCTCCATCTTGACTACACTGTTTCCCCAAGTTCTCTTTCCCTCTCCCCTTCTTCCTGTTCAATAGCCTTCATTATTTCTGGTATGTTTGGTTATATTGTGCACTCATTTTCTTTCAATTTTCTTCATTTCTGTCATGACCCAGTTTTAATTCAGTAGAGAGTTGTTTGATTTTCATGAGTTTGTAAGCTTTCTGTTGCTTCTGTTGTTGTTGATAACCAGCCTTGCTCTGCAGTGGCTAGATAAGATGTAGGGTTTTATTTAAATTTTTTTGTATCTATTGAGAATTTGTGTGTGTGTGTGTGTGTGTGTGTGTGTCTGAATGTTGTCAATTTTAGAGAAAGTTCAATGAGCTACTGAGAAGAAGCTACATTCTTTTGTGTTTAGGTGAAAAGTTTTGTAGACATTTGTTTTATAATTTCAGTAATCTCCAGCATTTCTATAATTTAATTTTTCTGGATGATCTGCCTATTAGCAAGAATAGGATACAGAAGTCACCTAATATCAGTGTATTGGGATCAATATGTGATTTATCTGATATGTTTTGGTTTGAAGTCTATTTTGTCAGATGTTTAAATGGCTGCATCAGCTTGTTTCTTAGGTCTCTTTGCTTTGAATGCATTCTCCCAGCTCTATCTTGAGGTAGTGCTTGATTTGCATGTAGCGAAAAAGAAGAATCCCTTTTTTGCATCTGTTCTATTTAAAAAAAATAGAAATAACAACAAAACAATATAAAGTATCAAAGTAAGAAGGTGTTGTTGTTGTTGGCAGTGGTGGGGTCATGGTGTGTGTGTGTGTGTGTGTGTGTGTGTGTGTGTGTGTGTGTGTGTGTGT
>JABTXL010008037.1:8177171-8188646 GCA_025134845.1 Neodon shergylaensis | reverse complement strand
TGGGTTCTGAGGGGATGGCCACTCACATTGGGAGCTGAAACAAAGCAACGGGTGTGGAGATGGAAGTTTCAATTGGAAGATCTGTGTGGTCTACTAGAGATTGGTGCAGAACTGTAGATGAGACCGGACAATCGGATTTGGAGGAGCAGAGGGATAGGTGAAAATCTGTACTTAACCTACCTGTTTCTCTGCACAGCATGGCCTATGGATTCGTGGAAAGTGTCTGCTGGGGCTGGGGTTAGTATAAAGCAATAAGCTTGGGGAAGAATGTTAGAAGGGGGAGATCTGTGGGGCCCATTAGAGACGGGGTTGGGCAGGAGGAGGAGGCAGGCTGCAGTCTGTGTTCTGCTGCAGAACTGGGGATGAGATGGGGCATTTGATTTGGAGCAACTGAGGGAGAGGTGGAGCTCTGGTGTTAGCATATCTGTTTTCTTTTTTTTAATTAATTAATTTATTTATTTAAGATTTCTGCCTCCTCCCCGCCACCGCCTCCCATTTCCCTCCCCCTCCCCCAATCAAGACCTCCTCCCTCATATACATATTAGAGTACTACTCAGCAGTAAAAAACAAGGACTTCTTGAATTTTGCATACAAATGGATGGAAATAGAAAACACTATCCTGAGTGAGGTAAGCCAGACCCAAAAAGAGGAACATGGGATGTACTCACTCATATTTGGTTTCTAGCATACCTGTTTTCTGTACTTAACTAGCCTGCACGTTCCCAGGGAACACCTGCTGGAGTTAAGGGTTAGGATAAAGCCATGAGTGTATATGGAGGTGGTGGGTTAAATGGAGAAGATCTGTGGGATCCACTAGAGATAGGGGGCGAAACCGGTATAGATTTTCTGTTGCAGAGCTGGGGGGGGGGAGTAGTATCTGGAAGAGCCAAGGGAAAAGGAAAGGTCTGTAGTCAGCCTACCTGCTTCCCTCCTCCTTTATTTCTTCCTAAAGCAATTTGCCTCTCCTTTGAGCAGGCATATTTTTCATGAGGCATAGACCGCCATCTTTTTGTGCTTGTACAATTCACACCTTAAAGAACACTATTTTCATTTTACTACTAATTGGCTGGAAGAGTTTGAATTATTGTGCCAGGTTTTCTTGTCCAGAAATTATAGTTTGATAGTAAGTTGACCCATTCATAAGCTGTATCAAGTTGAGTAGGCCACCAGAAGCTCATCCGGAAAATTACTGTTTAAATTTATGTAGCTTTCACAATGCCTAATTAATTCTCAAGATGTAATTTATTCTCTGGAAGAAGGTATCTTATTAAATTTATGCTCCTTCAAATTAAAAGATTATTTTAAAATAAAGGCTACTGCATGCTCAATATCTCTATTCTCCAGATGAAATGTCCTAAGGTGGCTGTAATTACCTTAATAAGCTTTTCTGCAGTATTTTCTATCTTCCAAAGAACTTCCACACTTGGCCCACAATACAAGTCCTATGAGGCAGCCAGACTCAGTATTGACTTTGCCTGCAGTATGAAGCAAGTACTTGAGAGAGTAAAATGTGCCTATGACCGACCAGAAGCAACGTTGGCACTGGTCCCAACTCATTCTTCATTTCCCTTTTCCATCAATATTCTTGCGCTTTTGCAGACTCCACAGGAGCTTACGACTCTCACAGCTTAGCTACTGTTCACAGAATGCCAGTATTCTGAGGCTCTCCTTTGTAGAGGAGAGAAACCACTTGTCTTTACCAAGTACCAAGGTGTTGACTCTAAAAATGATGCTCAGACAACAGGCTCTGAAGGCAGTAGAGGAGCCTTAGAAGACAGGTGCTCTTCCAGCCTGCCTTCAGGGATCAGCATCAGCAGCTACATTATCACCAGCCGTCAGCAATCAAATATGACACACCTGCCCTGCTGGCCCTACTAGTCTGGGTTGGTGCTGCCACCTGGGGCCACAGAGGCATCTGGGCCCAGTCCAGTTCCTAGGCTGGGTTCATGGCCTTGCAGCAGCCAGGATCTAGGGTGATAGTTTTTGCTCCTCTTACCACTGAGGGCTCTGCACATGCCAAGCTTCTGGTCAGCAACCTGAGACCATGTTGATGCCCGAGGGCCATACTGCCACTAGGGTCATACTGATCCAGGTGACCTGTGCTAGCTCCAGGGCCACGGAGATGCCCGAGCTGAGCTGTTGCTGAGGGACATGTCTAGGTCCACAGTCCTACTGCATCTGGGGTCTGTTTTGATGTCCATGGCCCGTGTTAGCACAGGGACTCATTGGAACCACATTGTACTGAGCTATCCTAGAGCTTCACTGGTCCTGGGGTAGCTGGTCCTACCCTCCTCACTTGATGCTGCTGCAGGAGAGCTGGCCCCTCCCTTCAGGGGAGAACTGGACTGCCACACTCAAAAGAGATACCCCCACCCCTCTCCACAGGCAGGCATGAGCTTCACCTGTATACTAGAGCTGACCCTGTGGTTAGGGGTGCAGGTGAGCTGACACTGAGGGCATCAGAGCAGGAGAGCTGACCCCATAAACCCCTCATCTGCCATATCGTGGCATGGGTGAGAGAAAGATGCCCTATCCCCCTTTGTTCATTACCACCTGCAGCAGGTAAGAAAGTTGGCCAGAATCCCAAAAAGCTGGAGAGCTAGCCCTGACCCTCACTGGATGCAGCACACAAGAGAGCACGAGTGAGCACTGCATAAGGTCTTGGCATCACACTAGAGCTTACCTTGTTGTCAGGGACACAGGTAAGCCAGCCCTGAGGGCATGAGAGCATTAGAATTGACCCTACCCCCTCTCTGCCATGCAGTGGCAGGAATGAGGGAAAGATGCCCTCCTCCCTCCAGCCCTTGCTACCTGTAGCAGGTAAGAGAGATAGTCCCTGGTCTGAAGAATGAGAGAACTAGCCTTGCCCCTCACCAGCTATAACACACAAGAGAGTGGGCCCTGAACAGCACACTAGAGCTGACCTGGTTGTCGAGGGGGAAAGGGCAGCAAGCAGGTGAGCTGCACTCCCCTCCATCACCTTGTATGTCCTCTACAGCAATTGGGAAAACAGACCCTGCACAAAACTAGAGTTGGCCTTGATGGTGTGAGTGTGGGTGACCTGTATCTGAGGGCCTGCCCCTACTCCTTGCTGTGGGTTTCCTGGGGTGCGCCGCCTGAGGCAGTTCTGGAGAGCTAATCCAGGGGGTGATAATGGGGGAAGTTGGTGAGCTGGCTACCCGGGCCCAGGACCAGGGATATGAGTTGGCCCACCCCAACGCCCACCTCATCTGTGGATTGTTGGATGTTGGAGCAGGTAAAGTGACGAACCTACAAATCAAAAAAAAAAAAAGGATCTTCACAACACCGGATAATAGGATATCCAAGAGGAGCCCAGTGAGAGCCCATTATCAGTGGTGTCCCCCTAGTCAGAGACTTATCCTCGGAAAGAAAGAGAAAACTGTGCGACTCAACAGGACACGTCACAGCTTCCATGACAAGATTCTTCTCTCTTTTCCTTTCTGTTTGTTTTGTTTCTTTATTTTGTTTTGTTTGAAATTTGTTATTGGTAGGGGAGGGCTGGAAGGGCAGAGGGTGGGTTTGAAGGAACAGGGAGCTAAGTGGGATCTAAATGCATGATGTGAACTCCACAGAAAAAATAATAAAAATTAAAAAATAGTAGTTTCTCATCATCACAAACTTCTCTCTTGCCCCCCCCTCTCTGTGTGTCTCTCTGCTTGTCTGTCTGTCTGTCTCTTACCCCTGCTCTGAGGAAGCCTTTCACTCTCCCTGAAAATCTCTTGTATGAGATCTGTTTCATGGTGTGATTTTTGCAGCATACCCTGACCCTGACCCACCACCAAGTTACTTCCACAAACCCTAATAAAGAGGAAGAGTCCTCTGCCATTTTGATGGACACTCTTCTCTGACTCTTGCTTCCTTCCAGGAGATACACCCTGCAGACTGAGAAAATGCATGAGAACAGGACACCATTCACATTGTGTTTGCAAATTAGCCAAAGCCAAGTTGAGAACGATTTGTTGCCCTCCAGAACTAGAATAGGTGAAAATCTCACAGCCAAGAACAGTGAGACAGAACTCTGCAACCCCCTGTGCTGTGTGCTGAGGACTCAGCTGGGAAGGGGCACAGACAATTCAGCAGAGCTTAATCTGAGTTTGCATCTTGTTCTCACCGTAGACACTTTTTCCTCAGTGAGATGAACAATCAGGGCAGGAATAAGGGTGCAAACAACTAATCCCAGCACAGCCAGGTTTAACTCTGGATTGGGGGCCATAGCCATCTAGTAGTTTCCCTCTCATGAAACCCAACACTCAGGACTGATTCCCACCCGTATGTGACCCTGGCCAGCAAAACACAGAAAGGGGAAGTAAAGCAAAGACTCAGATAACAGCAAAGTCCATCCAACTGCCTTTTTGACTGGCTTCATGACATAGTGCTATGATGCTATGTTACAGACACCTTAATATTTTTTTTAATAGAGTATTCTTTGCTATGGAAGACAAGACGTTCTTCAAAAGGGCCAGAAGTGTAGCAGCTGGAGGAAGATAATGGCAGCAACAAACACCAAGCTATGAGCAAAGTAGGCTAGCCTCCAAATTTTCGCAGGTTGCCAGGGATACAAGAGCATTAACAATAGCCTATGTACAGAGCTTGACACTTGGGAGCTGACCAACAATGGGTGTACCGTGGATAAAGCCAGCACAATGAGGAGCCTAATGTAAGACAGATCCTAGCTGCATTTCAAGTGCTTAGCAGACATGTGGCTAGCACTACCACTTGGACATCTGTTGTAGGAAGCTCTACTGGACAGCTCTCATTTAGAAATGACCTTACCTAGCAAAAATAAGCCCCCCTTTGATGGACACTTTTAAAAACTATTTATTTAATTTCATGTATATGAATGTTTTATTTTACATGTATGAATGTGCATTCCATGCCCAGAAAAGGTCATTAGATCTCATGGAACGAGAGTCAAACACTATTGTTGATCACTTTGCTGGGATCAGAACCCGGGTCCTCTGCAAGAACAGCAAGTGCCCTAAACCACTGAGCCAGCCATCTCTCCAGCCCCTAGTGGGCACTTTTGTACAACAAACAGGAATTCCAGGGAGAAAGTAGACACCCTGCACTTCTTAGAATCCAGATAGATGAGAGAAGAGTGAGGTGGTATTTGAGAAGTTACTAGGAACACGGTAGAAACAGCATCCCAACGACTGCACAACACATCACAATAGTAACCACTAGTGCAATCTAAAACTGTAGGCCCATCTACACAGTTCCATTCCCATAGCTAGAATGATTCATGACTACATCTCTATTTTTGGTTATTTATTTATATTTTATGTGTATGAGATTTTTGCCTGCATGCATATCTTTATATCATACGTGTGCAGCACCAGAAGAGTCCAGAAAACAGTGTGTGATAGCTGGAATTACAGACAGCTGTGAGACACCATGGGGATGCAGAGACCTGATCCTAGTTTCTATAGAAGAGCACCAGTGCTTTTATCTACTGAGCCATCTTCTCCTCAGCCTGATATCTGGATGACTTTTAAAATTGTTTGCAGCCAGGCGGTGGTGGCACACGCCTTTAATCCCAGCACTCGGGAGGCAGAGGCAGGTGGATCTCTGTGAGTTCGAGACCAGCCTGGTCTACAAGAGCTAGTTCCAGGACAGGCTCCAAAACCACAGAGAAACCCTGTCTCGAAAAACCAAAAATAAATAAATAAATAAATAAATAAATAAATGAAATGAAATAAAATTGTTTGCATTTACAAATTTGTACATGGCTGTGCACTACAGTCATGCGCTATTTTGGAATGGAAAGAAATCAAAACATTTTTTTTTAAAAAAAGCTAGAGTCCAGAGCATCTTAGCCATCAATCACTTCCAGTCCTCAAACTTTCTACCCACGTGTGTAAATGTTCCAATGCCATAGTATTCCCAATAAATAAAGCTTTGAAACTCCCTTCTCCTTGACAGATTTCTAACAGCATTTAAGTAGCCTTAAATAACTATGTGAGTAAAATTTTATATTTTGCTTTAAAATTATTTGCCTAAGGACATTTTTTATGATCTCTAAAACTATTTTCTGGAAGCACAGTCATTTTCTTTGTTATATGTTAAAAAGAATATGGAGTCATTTCTTTTATGCGACAGAAAACAATGCAATTAAATAATAGTCAGAGAAGGCTTTGGAGTGCTCTCAACTACTGTTGATTCTCATGCATTAGCTAAAAGAACGTGTTAGTAGTACAGTATATAAATCTACTTCTTTTTTCTTTGGAGCTATTGCGTTTGACATGTCAACACAAAAGAAGTAGTTATTAAGACTATGTGATAGCAAGAATCTCTAGGGCTTGTCTAGAACTGGCAGGACCTTTGGTCAGAATTTCATACATGCTAAATGGGAGTCCTCATGCTGAACCAAGGGAAACAAACTATGTGTGCCTTTTATTGTCAAGGTGTGTAGCATGTCCTTCTCTCCAGTGCTCCACACCCATCCCTATGCTTACACATTGCATGCACAATCCGATTTAAGATGCACAACAAAGCATTACTGATTTGTGGCGGTTAGGGATTAATGCAGACAAATTGTAATAAATATATACAACTTTAATGGAAAAATCAGACTCACGAAACCAAGGTTCCCGCGTAGCACAGGAAACAGGAAGAGAGCACGCAGGCTTCTGCATGCCCAATTTATAAGTAAAACACTCACCCGAGGCAAGCCCGCCCCCATGGGTTGGCTTAACCCTACATCTCCCCCTTTTGTCTAAATAAGACAGAACTAAACCAAATACAACTATAAACAATAATAACAAATAATAAATATAACAAACAATATTGAGAACAAAAGTTTTGCCAGAAATGATGGAGGTGGGTCTTGTATCTTATCTGTTGCTTTCATTGGTTAACTAATAAAGAAACTGCCTTGGCCCTCATAGGACAGAAAATTAGGTAGGCGGAGTAAACAGAACAGGATTCTGGGAGAAAGAAGCTGAGTCAGAGAGTCGCCATGATTCTCCCACTCCAGACAGACGCAAGTTAAGATCTTCTCTGGTAAGCCACCTCGTGGGCTACACAGAATATTAGAAATGGGTTAATCTAGATGTGAGAGCTAGCCAATAAGAGGCTAGAGCTAATGGGCCAAGCAGTATTTAAATGAATACAGTTTCTGTGTAATTATTTCGGGGCATAAGTTAGCCATGCAGGTGGCCGGGTGACGGGGACGCAGCCCAGCCGCAGCTACTACAACACTGATTTATGAAATTATTTATTTAAAAGCTCCTAATATAGCAAAATTAAAGGGGTTTATATTGCAAATATGTAACAGAAAGAAAATTCCATAGTACACCCATATAATAAATGCTCTGTCATGCTTCTTTGAGGGACACATATTAATATATTGACCTAATTCAACAACTATGAATTAAGTATTTGTTATTTAGTATAACAGATGCAAAAGAAGAAACAGTGCAGAACCTAATAATGCTGTTGAGGGAAAAGAGGGGAAAATTTTAAATACAATGGCCAAAGTGACCTTCTTGGGGTTGGTATTTTCCGCAAAGCCTCAAATGTAGAAGGTGAGGGAGGTACTACGTAGGTATTGGGAAATGAGTGTCCCAGAAACAAGGCAAATGCAGAGTAGACACTTCTTGATGGATGCAATTGCAGTGTGTAACGGAAGAGGAGACTGGCCTAGCTAGTGTTCACTGGTGGTGGGAAGCAGATTTTACAAGGACAATAGGTGGCTACCTCATAGGCAGCTCTTAGGTGATTTGAGATCTTCTTTACTTTTAGGAAGAGATGAAATGTGTTAAGTGTTGCCTGTTTTAGCAGAATGAAAGCTACTAGATACACCTTTTAAAATGACCAATGTGGCTATTTTGCTGAGAGGAGCCTAAAACGAGACAGAGGAGAAAGCAGGGTGCCCAGCCAGACTGCTACAGGGATGGCTGATGGAAATAGTAGATCGATAACAGAAGCCAGATTGCCAATCTACTTTGAAAATAACATTGTTGGGATTTTCTGATGGCAAGCAGTTTGACAAAAATATGTATTCAGGATGGACACTGACATCTCATTCCAGATAACATTTGGAGGAGGAGATTTTTCTCTTCTTCTTAGTCCATAAAAACAGTCTTTCATTCAGAAGAGAGGACAGGGTATAAATAAATCGGGAAAACTTGTGCAAAGGTTGACATCTCACTGTAGGTTTTTTTCAGATATTCTATGTGAATCAGAGGAAGAGAGTACTTGCCTTTATACTCCAGCTGCAGTTGGTCCTGGAGTATTATAACAGTAAGAGAAATTATTTCTCATCTTTCATCATCTTCATCTAAGAATATTAATAGCTATGCCTCAGTATTTTTTTAACTGAAGCATTTCTTGCTCTAAAGATGCAATGGTTTCCTAACTGACCATTTTTCAGTTTGTGCACTTCTTTCCACTTTGATATTTGTTAATAGCTGAAACTGTTCAACATTTACCTCTGAATCTCCCTTCCATGAAAATGTCTAATAATCGTCCTGAGATCTTAATCCTGAAAAGCAATATAAAACCTTTAAAGAACTGTCAGGTATAGACCCAAAGGGTGCTCATTCATACCACAAGGACATGTGCTCAACTATGTTCATGGCAGCATTATTTGTCATAGTCAGAATCTGGAAACAACCTAAATTCCCCTCAACTGAAGAATAAATAAAGAAAATGTGGTACATTTACACAATGGAGTAATATACAGAGGAAAAAATTATGGCATCTTGAAGTTTAAAGACAAATGGATTGATCTGGGAAACATCATACTGAGTGAGGTAACCCAGACCCAGAAAGTCAAATATAGTATGTACTCACTCATTAGTAGCTTTCTGACATAAAGCAAAGAAAAACTAGCCTATAAGTCACAAACCCAGAGAACCTAGGCAACAAAGAGGACCCTAAGAGAGACATACATGAATCTAATCTACATGGGAAGTAGAAAAAGACAAGACCTCCTGAGTAAATTGGGAGCATAGAGATTATGGGAAAAGGTAGAAGAAGAGGGGGGAAGAAGGGAGGGGAGAAAAATATATAGCTAAATAAAAACAATAAAAAGAATTGTCTATGCAGTAAAGAACAAATGTTTTAAGGTCTGTTATTTATATAAGCTCTTGTATAATAAAAACTTTAAAAAAACTATTTTAAACTAATAAAATTGGAAAAAATGTCTATATATTCACTGTAATCACAGTTGTTTCAGAATGAAATGATAGCTATATAAGATACCCACTTGAAAGCAAAGAAAATACAAAATATGTTTTATGACTAAAGTTATGAGTACCTAAAGAAATAGATCCTTTGGTTGATAAAGTAGTAGAACCCACATAAAAAGCCAAGAGTGATAGTCAATACCTGTAATCCCAGTACTGGGGGAGTAGAGGCAGATGGAGCCCTGAGGCTGCTGCTATCCAGCCCGGGAGAACTGGTGAGGCACAGATCAAGAAGAGATGTTGGATAAAACAATAAGGTAGAAAGCACCTAGGGAATTACACCTGGCATTTTCCATGCCTACACACACATATTCAAACACCCCTCAAACACATACACACATATGCACACACTCATGCATGTAAGAGATAAGCTAACATATAATGTGTTTAATGTAGTATAAATTTTGGAGAACTTTTAAATAAGCTACAAAGAAAGTAAAAGTCTGTGCAAATGACTTTCTCTACAAAGATAAGAGTAAATCAAATAGCTCATATAACAAGAAATGAAACTGTCGGGGCTGGAGAGATGGCTCAGTGGTTAAGAGCACTCACTGCCTGTTCTTCCAAAGGTCCTGAGTTCAATTCCCAGGAACCACATGGTGGCTCACAACCATCTGTAATGAGATCTGGTGCCCTCTTCTGGCCTGCAGGCATACATGCAGACAGAATACTGAGAATACTGTACAAGAAAAGACACTTAAGGTCATGCTCAACCTCCTTAGCGATTAGGGAGATGCAAATCAAATCAACTTTGAGATATCATCTTACACCTGTCAGAATGGCTAAAATCAAAAACACAAATGATAGCCTTTGCTGGAGAGGCTGTGGTGGAAGGGGTACCCTCATCCATTGCTGGTGGGAATGCAATCTCGTGCAACCACTTTGGAAATCAGTGTTTCGGTTTCTCAGGAAATTCGGGATCAACCTACCCCTGGACCCAGCAATACCACTCTTGGGAATATACCCAAGAGATGCCCTATCACATGACAAAAGCATTTGTTCAACTATGTTCATAGCAGTATTATTTGTAATAGCCAGAACCTGGAAACAACCTAGATGCCCTTCAATGGAAGAATGGATGAAGAAAGTGTGGAATATATACACATTAGAGTACTACGCTGCGGTAAAAAACAATGACTTCTCGAATTTTGCATGCAAATGGATGGAAATAGAAAACACTATCCTGAGTGAGGTATCCCAGACCCAAAGAGAGGAACATGGGATGTACTCACTCATAATTGGTTTCTAGCCATAAATAACGGTCACGGAGTATATAGTGGTGAACCTAAAGAAGCTAAATAAGAAGGTGAACCCAAAGAAAAACATATAACTATCCTCTTGGATACGGGAAGTAGACAAAATTGAGGGGAGAAAATTTGGGACCTTGGGGGTGGGGTGGGATGGGAGTATCGGGGGATGGGGAGAGAAAAGTGAGAAGGGGAGGATGAGGGAAACTTGGGGAAACAGGATGATTGGGATAAAGGAAGGGTAGATAGGGGAGCACGGAAGCTCAATTCTTAGTTAAGGGAGCCACCTTAGGGTTGGCAAGAGACTTGAACCTAGAGTGGCTCCCAGGAGCCCAAGGCGAGGTCCCCAGTTAGTTCCTTGGGCAGCTGAGGATAGGGAACCTGAAATGACCTTATCCTACAGCAATGCTGACGAATATCTTGCATATCACCATAGAACCTTCAGCTGGTGATGGATGGAGATGGTCACCGAGACCCACACTGGAGCACCGGACTGAGCTCCCAAGTTCCCAATGAGGAGCGGAAGGAGGGAGAACATGAGCAAGGAAGTCACGACCACAAGGGGTGCACCCAACCACTGAGACAGTGTGACTGATCTATTGGGAGCTCACCAAGGCCAGCTGGACTGTGACAGAAGAAGCATGGGATAAAACCAGACTCTCTGAACATGGCGAACAATGGGGGCTGATGAGAAGCCGGGGACAATGGCCCTGGGTTTTGATCCTACTTCAAGTTCGGGCTTTGTGGGAGCCTAGCCACCTTGGATGTTCACCTTCCTAGACATGGACAGAGGGGGGAGGGCCTTGGACTTTCCACAGGACAGGGAACCCTGACGGCTCTTTGGACTGGAGAGGGAGGGGGAGAGGAGCGGGGGGAGGGGGAGAAGGGTGGGACGAGGGGGAGGGAAATGGGAGGCCGGGAGGAGGCAGAAACTTTTTTTTCTTTTCTTTTTCTCAATAAAAAAAAAAGAAAGAAAGAAAGAAAGAAAGAAAGAAAGAAAGAAAGAAAGAAAGAAA
>JABTXL010008037.1:8095766-8177161 GCA_025134845.1 Neodon shergylaensis | reverse complement strand
AAAGAAAGAAAGAAAGAAAGAAAGAAAGAAAGAAAGAAAGAAAGAAAGAAAACCGGACTTGCTGAACATAGAGGACAATGAGGACTACTGAGAACTCAAGATCAATAGCAATGGGTTTTTGATCCTACTGCACGTACTGGCTTTGTGGGAGCCTAGGCAGTTTGGATGCTCACCTTACTAGACCTGGAAGGAGGTGGGTGGTCCTTGGACTTCCCACGGGGCAGAAAACCCTGATCACTCTTTGGGCTGATGAGGGAGGGGGACTTGATTGGGGGAGGGAGAGGGAAATGGGAGGCGGTGGCGGGGAAGAGACAGAAATCTTTAATAAATAAATAAATTAAAAAACAAACAAAAAAAGAAAGAAAGAAAGAAAGAAAGAAAGAAAGAAAGGAAACTGTCTACATTAAGAATTAATAATAGAGAAACAATCAAAATTAAAATAGCCTCAAGAATTAAAGTATTTCAAGACCTCACATATAATTGGAAGCAGTTTATATCTTGGATGAATTAAGGTAATAGAGGGAAAGAGCATGACCCTGCTGCCTACTTACATTCATGTACTATATTCAACAGAAGCAGAGAGGTCAATATCCCAAAATGATGAAAGGGGAATAATAAGCTAAGTACCACAGTTAGAAATTTCAGCAACATAATAAGAGCAAAGATGATTTCAATGTCCTCAGAATTGTTTTCTTTGCTAATTAACTGGTGTTATGTTGCTTAACTAATGTTAATTAAAAAGCAAATGTGGTAAGAGTAGATCAAGGTTACTACTCTCTGCCTGGGATTTTAAAGAAAAAAAACCCAGCTCATCAATGCATTAACGCCTGAAGGCTTTGTGCTTGTAGCACACAATAAACTCAGGTAACAGATCAAGGGCCACCAGACATTCTCCTGTTTTAGAGGACACAGGTTCAGGTTAAAGCAAAGATGTCAAGAAAACAAAATGCTGAGGACTGGTACTATATACTATAGCAGCCAGACATGCATGTGCACAATGTTTTTATTTAATTCTCAGTGTGTATTCTGGATAGCTGCTAAAATGCAGCTATGGAATCATTTCTCCCCTATGAGACCCATTCACTAATATTTATTGTTCCTGGGTAATGAAGAATTTATCAAAATAGCTCATAGGTAGATGTACAGCATAGATTAGAAAACAGAGCTCTCCCCATACTAAATGTACTTCAGTAATTAATTATCACCCGATAAAGGAAGTCAGCCCGAATGTTTTTGCTGTCCTTGCTACCTGCAGAAAACAATCATTTCTACTCTAGCATCCTGAGTCTCAGCTTAATCCTAAACTCCATTGTATATTCAGCTAATTGTCCTGTGAAAGGAAAACAAACAAAAATGCCCTTCTATGAATAGAAGATGTCTCTTCTTCCTTAGAAAATAGCTTACGACTGAGTAAGCTATCCCCAGAGAAGTTTCACCTCCTCCCTCAAATTCTGACACAAGTAATTTCTTCCCGTAAAAATTAGGCTTTTCTTGAAAGAGGTCTGCTAAATGACACCTGCTTTATCTCATTCTGTGTCATGGAAAAATGAACAAACAACCTAATGTGTTACTTATGGGGGTGCCCAGTGGCATTGAGGTGGGGGCTCCACATGGGTTTTCACAGCTTAACTGTCCTGCTTTACATTTTTCAGGCGTGACTCAAGTATTCAGAAAGTCTGAAGATCGGAAGACCTCAGGGGAAGACGGTAATGACAAAATAAATGACACCCATTTGTGAGAAGATCATAGCAAAATTATTTTTTGCAATGAATATATACTCATTAAAAACAAGAAAGTACAAAATTAAAGGAAAATACTGCAAGTTAAGAATCCAAGTGTGTCTATTAGTGGTTTATATGAGACTGGCGGCTAACATAATCTTTTTTTAATTTATTAAGTTTTAAAAAAATACCAATTCAAGTTCCCACTCCCTTCTCTCCTCCCATTCCCTGCACAAACCCTACCACCCACCCCCATTCTATCCTCAGAGAGGGTAAGGCACATTGCTTTGGGGAAGATTCAAGGCCCTCCCTACTTTATCTAGGCTGAGCAAGATATATATACATCCAAATAGAATAGGATCCCAAAATGCCAGTACATGCAGTAGAGATAAATCCTGGTGCCACTCACTGCCAGTGGCCCTACAGTCTGCCCCAGCCATGCAACTGTCAACCACATTCAGACGGACTAGTTTGGTCCTATGCTTGTTCCTTCCCAGTCTGGCTGTAGTTGGTGAGCTCCCATTAGCTCAGGTAAACTGTTTTAGTGGGTGAAACCATCATGGTCTTGATCTCTTTTCATTTCTCCCACTCTTCAACTGGACTTTGGGATCTCTCAGTCCAGAGCTCCAATGTGGGTGTCTGCCTCTGTTTCCATCAGTGGCTGGATGAAGGTTCTATGGTGATATTTAAGATGTTCATCAGTCTGACTACAAGGCAAGTCAAGATCGGGCAATGTAATCCATCATATAAATAAACTGAAAGAAAAAACATATGATCATTTTATTAGATGTTGAAAAAGCAGCATTTGACAAAATCCAACACCCCTTCATGATAAAGGTCTTGGAGAGATCAGGGATACAAGAAACATATCTAGATATAATAAAAGCAATATACATCAAATTAAATGGAGAGAAACTCAAAGTAATTCCACTAAAATCAGGAACAAAACAAGGCTGTCCACTCTCTCCATATCTCTTCAACATAGTTCTTGAAGTTTGGGCAATAGCAACAAGACAACAAAAAGAGATCAAGAGAATACAAATTGGAAAGCTTTCATTATTTGCAGATGATATGATAGTGTACATAAGTGACTCCAAAAACTCTACCAAAGAACTCCTACAGCTGATAAATACCTTCAGTGATGTGGCAAGATACAAGATCAACTCAAAAACATCAATAGCCCTCCTATACACAATGATAAAGAAGCTGAGAGGGAAATCAGAGAAACATCACCTTTCACAATAGCCACAAATAATATAAAATATCTTAAGACAACACTAACCAAAGAAGTGAAAGATCTATTTGACAAGAACTTAAGTCTTTGAAGAAAGAAATTGAAGAAGATACCAGAAAATGGAAACATCTCCCATGCTCTTTGATAGGTAGGATCAACATAGTAAAAATGCAATCCCCATCAAAATCACAACACAATTCTTTACACATCTTAAAAGAACAATAATCAACTCTATGTGGAAAAACAAAAAAGCCCAGGATAACCAAAACAATTCTGTACAATAAAGAAACATCCAGAGGCATTATCATCCCTGACATCAAGCTCTATTACAGAGCTAAAGTAATGAAAACAACTCTGTATTGGCATAAAAACAGAGAGGTTGACCAATGGAATGGAATTGAAGACCCAGATATTAATCCACATACCCATGAACACCTGGTTTTTGACAAAGTGGCTAGCATAATCTTAACCACCCAGCTGCCCGTGATAGCCTGCATTCTCAACTTTAGGTGTATTTCATCAAATTCTGATGCCAGGAGATTGCCAAACTGAGCACACCAAGCATGACACTGTATCTTTTAGAATAGGGTCATGATTAAGATAACTCATAGAATGAATGAAATTTCTGCTTTTTGATACTGTTGTGCCCAGACTCTTGCCCCACAGAAATACCACCAGGCATCTGGGACTTGGATGCAAAAGCAAGGTTTATTCCAAAGCACAGTACGAGCTAGGCAAGGAACTTGTCCAGGACACTCAATGCAGTGATGGTGGGAGGAGCTCCCTTCCAGAATTTACAGGACATTTTATAGACAATCTTGCAGGACCACCAGCTCTCACCTAATTTGCATACCTGGACCTAATTGAGGACAGCAAATGATTACAAAAGGGTGTTAAATTCAATACGCATGCTATCATCAGGCAAATGAAGTATGGACATAAGTATGTTCTCAGTTGGCTTGTTCCTATCTGTCCTTGGGGTATGTAGATAAAGCATACTATGGTCACATTTTTAGTTAGTCAGTTCTTGGCTATCTTTAAAGCAATGCTCTCCCACTTGTTATCGGCTCCTGACCCTTGTGATGTATGAAATGTTTTAGTCTAGCCTAAATAGCATGATTCAGGCAGAAAACAATTAGGTCACTCTGACCAGTTCTTCATTTCTCTCAATACAAATTATAGAGTGAAAGAAGAAAATTTAGAAGATTTCAAATTCTTGTGGAGTTAATGTATTTCTGCCTTTTAAAGCACTTCTTCGCTTTGCTCATTATGCCTTCCTCAAACAGAACCCAATTAAGGACAAATTCACTTTATCAAAAATTAAGTGGTTAATACACAAGGCTTTCCATATCTATTTAGAGCTGCATGAAAGAAATCCCTTGTGTCAAAGGACAGACTCCGCCCTAACTGTGAGCTGTATTTGATGTGTATTTTCCAGACCAAAGAAAATAGATCCCTGTTAAGATAGCTTTAACAAAAAAATGGTGAGAGCAAAATTTGGAAGGAAGAGAAAGTAGATGTAACTTAAAATTCACTTCAAAAAGACTTTATTCCATCTTAATTGTATAACATTTCTATGATTCAAAAGAGGAAAGACTTTATTTAGTTGCATGATTGCATATCTCTATAAGATTCATTAAAGGAAATTTTAGCAAATCAAAATATTGTAGTAACTGCATGTTTCTTTAGTCGAAAATTTCACAGCAGCTGTTACAGAAAGAGGATTGTTGCTTCTCAAACAAATTGTTTAGATAATAATTGCTATCATTTAATTTCATCATTTGATTCTTTCATCAGACAGAGAATGTTTGTGTGTTGTGCAATATTGGAAATGTAGCCTCTTTGATCAAATTGAGTTTGGAGGTCCTGATGTCAGAAACTGCTTTGTGTTCAGTCAACTCATTCATTCAATTATTTATTGACAATATTCACACAAGCATTAACTTAGCAAATTGACATTGTTAATCTCAGTCACTGAGGGAAAAACAGTATCATCACTGTCAAATTACTTGGCAGCATGGTGTCTGGTCAAATTAAGTAAGTTTTCTGTTTCATAATAAATCAAGTTAATGGCTTGCTTTGCAAATCTAAGTGTTAAAATTAATCTTTCCAAAGATATAAAACCATCATATGAGATCATTTGAAATGACATGGTTTAATGACAAAAAAAAATTAAGTTTTACCTAAACCTCTATGTGGATAAGTATACGGAGGCAATGAGGAATCATGATATATAACCTAAAAAATTATACATTTGGGTTTTCTAAACCCACATTTTCAGACTATCATGTGTGTACATATGCATACGTATATGTGTATACATGCCTCTGTGTGTATGTGTTTGTATGTGTGTGAGAAGAGCAAGAGCAAAAGAAAAAGAAAGAGAGAAAGAGCAAAGGAATAAATATAAATTAGAACTGTACTCATGAGATGGCGTGCATTGCTGTAGCGACTGCACACTTCCAATATTTTAGCACTGAAATGATGAGCTTAATCTGGTGTTAGAGATGGTAGGGGCTTGAAGAATGCTGCAAGAGGACATTTTTGTTGTTGTTGTTGTTGTTGTTGTTGTTGTTTTGTATAGTCTAACAATCACGGTGAGAGATAGAGCATAGCGTCTGCCTGGAGTGGGAGAATCATGGCAACTCCTTGACTCAGCTTTTTTCTCCCAGCATTCTGTTCTGTTTACTCCACCTACCTAATTTTCTGTCCTATTAAAGGGCCAGGGCAGTCTCTTTATTTAACCAATGAAATTAACACAAAACAGAAGACTCTCCCCCATCAGCTGAGTCCCCAGCAAAATTAAGTATAGGTGGATAACAGTGAATTCTGAGAAATGTTGCCTTAGTGACTGTCTGGGATGACCAAGTTAAGGCAGATGAAAGCTTATCTCCAATCTCCAAGGTAAATTTAATCAATTTCAATATGAAAAAGTGCATCGCCCCTGCCCAGCAGAGCTCAGGGAATCTTGTGGAAGTGGGAGAGGAAGGATTGTAGGAACCAGAGGGATCAATGACACAACTAGAAAACCCACTCACATAATTGGCTAACCTAGGCTCATGGGAGCTCACAGAGACTGAACCAACAAATAGGGAGCCTAGGGGCAGGTCTAGGCCTGGGGCATGTATGGTATAGTTCTGTGTCTTATTCTTCTTGTGGGACTCCTAACAGTGGGTGTAGGGGCTGACTCTGATTCTTTTGACTGTTTTTGGAACTCTTGACTTCCTGCTGGGTTACCTTATACAAGGGAAACTTGATATGCAATGTTTTGTTGGTATCAATGGAAGCCCTGCCCTATTCTGAAGAGAAATGAGGAAGAGGAGGAAGGGAGAAACTGAGATGGGAAAAGGGAAGTAAAACTGCAGTCAGGATATAATATATGAGAGAATAATAAAAAATTAAAAATAAATGAATAAATTTTTTGTAATAAAAATAAAGATAAATAATTAAATACAAAACTATGGAAATTGCTTTGAATGTGGTGTGAAAGAGGCAGGAAATAAAGACAAAGCTGGGGCCAGTTTGTAACCTTTACAGTTATTTTCCATAATCCCCACACCAATACTAACTTAGGTCTACAGTGAAATGAATCCTATGATCACAGGTCCTCAGCCATAGTCATCTGTCTTCTGGGTGGATGGTTATGGTCTAATAGATTCTTTGAGAAAAACTGAAACTCTCCAAATTAATTACTGTTTTTACTTAGCAATCTATTTGGTTTAAACATAAAAGCTCCAGGGTATTTTTAATTTTGTTAAAGATGTTAAAGGGTTCTCAACACCATTTTCTTGCTTAGAGAAGCAAAGGTCACATGAATTTGCATTGCTTAACATGGCTATTTTATTTAAATTTGTAAAAAAAAAAAGTGCCCATCTTAGGAAATTCTGCCATTCTAGAAGTCTCAAAAATTAGGTCTGTAAATACAATGGGTAAAATTTTAAGATTACCAAGAAAATATAACAGTCAAAAGTGATTTTTTAATAAGGGCCACACTAGAAGATAATACCAGAACTGTCAATTGAGTTAGTAGGAAATAAGTCTCAGAACAGGAGAAAATCTTTACCAGATATATATCTGATTAGGGAAATATTTTCTAAAATATACAAAAAAAGACCCTAAAATTTAAACATCAAAAATCAAAGGTTTTCTAGATATATAGAGATATATTTCAGTTAGTTAGGGATTCTTCAAATCATTCAGAGACCTTCAAAATATAACATTTAAAATGTTTAAGAAGTTAGGACTTTTCATGACAATGGGACACATCTGCTCCTAACAGCACCAATTACTTCAAGAGGAAAATGGGCATCAAAGAGGCTCCTTATGGAATTGATTAGCCATTTGGGAAAGAAACTGCTATTGCCTGGACTGCTGAACAGAACATGCAGTACCTACAGAGAAATGACTGCTAAACTTGCCTAAAGGTGAGCTGATCCTTCGGGGTTACTGCTTCATGAAAATGTCTGAGAGACATTCTGCAGGATACAAAAGAAAGTGACTGAACCATCTTTGAAATTTCCTGCTTCATGAAAAAGTCTGCTGGATACTATGGGCCTGTAGGCTAAACATGAATGCCCCAATGGTACAGAGAACTTTGGGTAACTGTCCAAGCAGCAAGATGTCTCTGTCAATTCTAGAGTTTTGGAAGTTGCTTACAATGCACTTCCTGTTAACTTAGGTAATATTATATCCTTCTGGAGTCTTTGATGGAGTTGAAAAATTTATACTTATAGTTTTAGTTTTCCTTAGTTATGATAAAAGATACAATAGATATAAATATTGTAACTGTAATTCTTGCTTGATATGTTTTGTTTTATGTAATTTTACAATGTCAGAGTTAAAGCCTTCCTTTTTTATAAAAGAAAAGGAGAAACGGTGTAGGAGGTCTTTCTGTCTATGTGTTGCTTTCATTGGTTAATAAAGGAACTGCTTTGGGCCTAGAGCAGAGCTATAGAGGAACAGAGCTAGGAGGGGAAAACTAAACAGAATGCTGGGAAGAAGAGGTGGGGAGGGATGCCACGGATCCACCACCAGAGATATGCTGAAACTTTGCTGGTAGGCCACGACCTAGTGGTGATATACAGATTAATAGAAATGGGTTAAATTAAGATGTAAGATTTAGCCAATAAGAAGCTAAAGCTAATGGACCAAGCAGTGATTTAATTAATCCGGTTTCTGTGTGGTTATTTCGGGGCTAAGATAGCTGGGCAGCCGGAACAAACAAGCATGCCCTCTTCCAACGTATTTGGAAGCCATAAAATTAGAAACAGATCTTTGGAAAGGGAGATGCTTTTATAGAATGTAATCATAGAAAAATAAAATAAAATAGAAAGAAGGAAAATGGGAGCAGAAAGATGCAAGCAGGTAGTGTCATAAGGGAGATAGGGAATGAGGAAAAGCACTAATCAAAATCAAATGTAAACAAAAATAATGTACAGAAGCCCATAATCATGGTAGCTAAGTGCAAATATAATATTATGTAGAAAAAATCATTTTATATGAAAGTACAGAGAGAAAGAAGATATTGAATACTGAAATTTTAGACTTGG
Source organism: Neodon shergylaensis (assembly GCA_025134845.1). Taxonomy (NCBI): domain Eukaryota; kingdom Metazoa; phylum Chordata; class Mammalia; order Rodentia; family Cricetidae; genus Neodon; species Neodon shergylaensis. The sequence goes on along the minus strand of JABTXL010008037.1, from coordinate 8,168,657 downwards.
GGCAGGAGAATGCATGAAAAAAGAAGGTAGTGTGGGATAAAGAAAGTTAAAGATATATGAAGAGTTCTTATAAAAAGCCCACTCTTTTGTAATTAAAAATATAATTTCTTTTGTAATTAAAAATATAATTTAAAGCAAGGAATTTGAGCAGTAGTATCATAACAAGTGAACAGTGCTGCTTCCTGAAGACATAGGCTATTAAATAAATCCAAGTATCAGACATGTGATATTTCTCAAGGGGCACCTAAAACAGAATGGGCTAATGCCATTGCAATTGGCTAAGTACCATATATAGGAAGACCCCCTTGATGAAGTTACATCACACTTTGGTTGCAGGACACAGAAACATCAATCTTGAACTAACAAAAAAAAAAAAAAACTCTATGCTGGCTAGTTTCCACAGTCTGGTAGGTTGCTGTGCAAGCTTCCATGACAAAAAAAAGCCAAAAAAATAAACAAAAAAAAACATTAATGATCTTAATGTCCCAGTGCAGGTACCCTTTAGACCATAACACAAACAAACTAGGCAAAATGTGTCTCCTAGTGCAATAGTGGTAAGATTATTTATGGAATAACCAGTTGTTCTCTTGATTATATTTGAGGCCTTCTCCAAAGGAGAAGTCCAATGGTTATTACTGCAAGCATAGGAAGCAAAAATAACAACAAGAACAAGAACAACAAAACAATAATCAAAACAAAGAGACAAACATGGCTTGGAGCAAGTAGGCTCTGGGGGAGAATTTACTGATGTCATTTGCTCTAAATGTTTCTGTTGACAAGCCATCTTCTAAATATTTATGTTTATATCCACATATTTGTGATGCTCTTAACCTTAGAGAAGTTTCTTTTTTTTAATTTTTTTTTTGTTTTTGTTTTTCGAGACAGGGTTTCTCTGTGGCTTTGGAGCCTGTCCTGGTAGAGAAGTTTCTTATTGCAGTGGGTCACTGTTAATAGGGAGACTCTCAACTATTAAAGTATAAGAATTAGTGACTGTGAGGGCTCAGGTAAATATTAGCCATCTATATCAATCTCACTCTTTTCCCCAAGGCCTAAACATACCATGGAAGAATGGGCAGAAAGAATATAAATCCCACAGCATGGAGGAGAAGAGCATGGTGAAATACTGCCTTCTGAACCTGACTTGGCTGTTACCTAATTTGAACTCTCAACAGCAGTGGTTACCTGCCCCCTACCCTGCACAAGATAAAGCCAACTGAAAATTCCAGCATATAAGGAAGATGGAATACATGAGGCTTAACTCCTGGCTGAAGAGCTATTGATAGTTGCTGGTGGCTGGGAGAAAGAGAGCCAGTTTTCTTTTGGAGTTAGCCACCAGTAAGGTGCCCAGGCTCCAGTGGATGTGTCCACACCCATTTACAAAGGGAAAGCACTAATTGGATTCAATGGATTTAAAGTAAACAAACAAACAAGAACAATGAGTTAGAAGGGAAATGCCTTAGAGGAGTCTTTGGCATAGTTGGGGTTGTGTTTGGAAGTAGAAGAACAATATGGTATAGCTATATTCTGTTTATGAGTTTATCATATGATATAATGTATTTATGAAATTTTCAAAAAATAAATAAAATGTTATTTTAAAATAGAAAAAAAACATAAGACAAATAACAGATGCTGGTGTAGATATTGTAATAAAGGAACACATATGTCTGCTTTTTGAAAATCTTAATTCAGCTTCTATGAAAATTATTATGGAGAAAATATATGTCCTATATCACTTCTGAATATATTCCTGAATGAATCTAAGTCACCATATACTAGAAACAGAGGCATATTTTTTGTTTATTGCAGCATTATTCATAATAATAAAGTGTAGAAAAATTCTAGGAGTTCAACAATAGATGAGTGGATAAAGAAAATGTGTGTGTGCAACCGTATAGTTAAACATGGACACAATATGCAGTTTTATTCATTTCTAAAGAATAAAAGTATGTTTTCTGGTGAAAATGGATGCAGAAAGCATGCATGATATTAAACAAAATAAATCATATTCTAAATTTTTTTAGATATCAGAACTCAAGTTCCAAATGTCTATCTATATATGACTATATATCAGAATTGAAAATTTAATATATTATATTCAGAGGGAAGGTATATTCAGATGAATTATTTATCTTTTCATAACCAATATTATTATCTCTCAGCTCTTTATTATATGAGCTTTTCCAGATTTCCATGCAAAACATCCATGACACTCAAAAAGAAAAAGAAAAGGAAGAATTCTTTATCTTAGTGTGAGCTCTTTCACTGCAACATGCTCTCAAGGTTGAGAAAGAAGTTGAGTTTGTGCATTTTCTTCCTAGGACTAAAGCCTAAGAACAATGCCTACATGTGTAGCATGTGTGTGTGTGAGTGCTTCAGTCACAGAAAAACAGTGCATATCCCAGAATGAAGCCTTCACATTCCTGACAATTTGTGGAATAAGATAAACAATGCAACTGAAAGCAAGAATTTCTGGAGCAGTGAGAAAGACACAGCACAGCTACTAAACCCACTAAAATCTTCAGTGCTGGTGATGGCCTGTACTGGCAAAGACTGAAAAAAAGGAAAGTTGTACCAATTCTTGGCCATGTTGGAAGACAGTTTCATAGTTTCTTATAAACTAAACAGTTGCCAGGCAGTTGTCCTCCTTGATATTGAATCATTTGCTTGGAAAATTAATATTCATCTAAAAGCTGGCACCTGAGCATCAATGCTAGTTTTATTCATTATTCAAAATTTTGGCTGTCATGGAAGCACACATCATGAGCCCAGCACTCAGAAGGTAAATTCAGACAAATCACATGTTAAAACCAGTAAATTTATGGAAAATCTTTTCTTTAAGGAAACATATAGTCTATACTCAGGGTGTGAACAAAATGTTTCTTCAGAAGAGAGTGAATTCAAATGTCCATGGCACCAAGCTATGAAAAGCTAGAGAGAGGATAAATGCATACTGCTAAATAAAAGAAGCTACAAGGAAAGACTATCGACTATGCTATTTCCACTCTGTGACATTCTGGAAAATACAAAACTATGAAGACAGAAAATCATAGTCATGATCGCTAAGCACCTTAGGGGTAGGAAGAAAAAGAGAATTAGGCAGAATGTGGGATGGATCTAGACTATAGGATGTTCTAATGGTAACTACATGGTACTTGTTAAACTTCATAAACTGGAGAAGGGACAAGTTCACTCTTCTTTCTTATTGAATTATTGAGTTATTTATTTATGTTGGATCTGACCTCCTTGTCAGTGTATAGTTTACAAAATACTTCCTTTAATTTTATGTTAAAGAAGCCAACTTTGTGAAGTTTTCTTACAATGAAGACATGAGAAAAAGAACGTGATGTCTCTGGTAATATCAGTAACAGGATTTCACTCATATTAATGCTGTTCTCTATTTCATTCAGTGAGCACTAATGCTAGACATAGATAGGATATTGATGAGGACAGTAACGGGTGCATAGCAAGATAGAGATATGTGCTATGCATCTTGTGGTGGTTTGAATGAGAAAGAACCCCAGAGGAGGCCCATGTCCATCTCACTCTCTCTCTCTTTCTGTCTCTCTCTCTCTGTGTCTCTCTCTGTCTCTCTATCTGTCTCCCTCTTTCTGTCTCCCTCTTTCTGTCTCTCTTTCTATCTCTCTTTCTGCCTACTGGCTGCAAATTAGGATATAATGCCCTTAACTACTGCTCCATTGGCATGCCTGTTTACAACCTCCCATGAATATCATGGACTTAGCCTCTAAAACTGTAAGCAAGCTGTGGTAATATTTTATTTGTGCTTTAATAAATAAAGCTGGCGTAAATATGAGAGTGCAGAGGTAGCCACAAAGACCAGACAGTGGTGGCACACGCCTTTATTCCTAGTACTCAGGAGACAGAGGCAGATGAATCTCTGAGTTCAAGGTCCTCATAGGCTACACAAGATCTTTAAAAGAGAAACATAGCCAAGTGGTGGTGGCTCACAACTTTAATCCCAGCACTAGGGAGGTGGAGATGGGAAGTAATATGGCTGGAGAGAGAGAGGAATATAAAATAGGAGGAGACAGAAGCTCATATTCAGTCTAAAGTTTTGTAGAGACGGCAGACAATCTGAAGACTTGTAGAGACAGGATATCATCTGATCATCAGTCAAGCTTTATTTGTAAAGCAAAGCAAAATATCACTACAGCAAACCAATTAAATGTTTTATTTATAGGTGTTACCTTAGTCATGGTATCTCTTCACAGCAACAGAATAGTAACTAAGAGAGGTGCATGCATGGCTAATAGACAGTAGAGTGAAAAATGGTCAATTTTCACAAGAAACCTATGGGTTAAAAGAATAAAAGAAATATGGAAAATGCACTAATTTGCTAAGGTTACATAGTCCATGATTTCTGCCAGGTTTCTAACTCTGTGTTAGAGTTAGTCCATGTGGCTTTTTCTGATGATGGGGACAAGCAGACAGACTCTCTAGATTGCCCAGGGTAATTTTGAGGTTTTGAACTTGAGAGTCTCCTCCCCCCGTCTCTTTAGAACTGGAATTATGGGCAGACATCACAGCACCTGGACAAATCATATGCTGTTTACACAAATATCTGTTGAGATTCTTTTTACTTTTAACCAAGATACAGGCAAAAGGATTAGGTAGCAGGTTGTTGGTGAAAGACTGTTTTTTGTTCCCAGCTTCCCAGACCCGAAATAATCACACAGAAACTACATTATTTGCAATACTGTTTGGCCAATAGCTTATATATATTTTTAACTAGTTCTTATATTGTAAACTAATACATCTCCATTAATCTATGCATCATATGAGGTCGTGGCCTACAGGCCAAGTTCTAGCAGGCTCAGGTGGGGGTATCTGTCTCCTGCAGTGAATACATGGCTTCTCCCCAACTCTACCTACTCTCTGTCTACATCTCTGTCTGGATTTTCTATCTGGATTTACTCTGTTAAACCATTGGTCAAAGCAGCTTTATGAACCCATAAGAGCAACACATATACAGAAGGACCTCCCACACCAACAGGTCCATAAAATAAATGTATGCCTTAAATTCTCCTGCTTAAAGATGCCATAGAGTTCTAAATAAGTATGTATAGCCACTCATAGATGCTGGATCCTTATGAGTACCCTAATGCAAACTGGAGATTTACCTAGAAGTGAGGATGTAGAACTGGGAAACAAGCTTGAAGATGGTTAAAGTAAACAAAAGCACAGGGAATTAGCATATGTCCAGAGTGAACTTCTGTTTCATGCCAAGAATGGATATTGAATCATGATAGATGTAACAAGAGACACTAAGTATCTAACCTCAGTATCTTCAGTTATTAAGAGATTAGGGCTACAGGCCATGATAGGAAGTACGAACAGAGGCATTTGTACACGGTATAAATATCCTTAGATCTTTGAGCATCTCTTGTAAGCTGGCACACATGGTGCAGGATGGTTTTAACTTTTTAATTCTCAACTGGCACTGATTTAAGTCTCTTGGTTGTCCAAACTTTTGAGCAAGGGATGATACATGCAGGCAGTGAGTGAAGGTCAGGCTGCTACTCACTCTACTACAGGGTACAGGCACCCTTCAAAACAGTTTTAAATCACAAATGTCAATGATGTAACTGTCCAAAAATCTTGCAATTGGGGATCAAGTATCTGTGATTTTTAGACTGGTCATTGATAGGGAAAGTGGGACCAAATGGGATGAAATGATGACCATTCACTTTTCAGTGTTTCGAGTATATTTCCAAGTACTTGGAGAAAAAAGTTAGCAATAGAAGCTGACAGAGCTTATTTTAAAATAAGCCTTAGAAGCTTGAGAACAATAGTTATGTTGCCTCAATTTCAGGGAACAAAGTTCAACTGAGGACAAAGGAAAGGGTGTTTTCCTCACTTCAGCTAAGATTCAGATATGGATCTGGTTTTACAATGATGTCTTTTCAATCAGCGTTTTGATTATGGCAGCCATCAAAGTACAAAGCTTCTTCAGCATGTCACAGGAGGACTGCTGAAGTCAAATGGAGCACCACAGAAGTAATGGGTAAGTAAGCTGTCCATAGTCCTGTCTGAACATGTGGGTAGCTTCAGTTCCATATTCATGTTCGGTAGATAGGAGAGATGTGTTGGGTGACTGAAGGACTTATATGGCATGCAAGTGATAGAAAGAACCTTGATTTGTGTGTAATTTTGAGACCAAAATGTTAGTACATGCTAAGGGAGTGTTAAAGTCTTTTTATTACATGGTATACTAAAATAAGATGCATATATACCAGAAAACCCCCATGTAAGACTTTCTTTGGATAGTCAGACAGATCTAAATCTCTTCCTCCACCTATTCCCATTCAGGCTAATTGTAAGTTGTTATTAATGGACACTTAGATTTTTATGACATAGCTTCACTATCATTCAGGAAAACTTTCTGGAGAAAGATTAAAAGAGCAAGAAGGGCTCAAAAATTGATGAGGGCTTGTCAAAAAATCCCAAAGTCATCTTGAAGGATCTGTTGACTAAACAAAGAAATATAAAAATCACAAAGATATTGGGGCAAATGAACTATTATTGGAATGAAATTATCCAGAAGGACACGCTATTATAAATAAATATGAAAATCCCCTTTCACATAATTCAGCTGCCAATTAATAAGTACATATTAAAGATGGGAATTAGGGAATTATAATTTTGTAAACAACATCTTTTTAAAGAATTTCAATGAAGAAGTATCAATGTATTCTTAAGCTAATGGGAAAAAGCTTGAAAGACAAGGATCTTTGAAATATGTAAAATTGTGACTCTGAAACAATAATTACCAAGGTAAGTTAATTACTTTAAAATGGAGAAATGTGGCTAGGATCCTAGCACTGAGAATCGTGGCTACTTCTATAAAGAGCTACATGTACTTTCAAAGGATGGTGATGTACCAAACAGTACAATACCTAGACTTGTAGATGCTGCTATCAGACAATAGTCACTGCTTGGGAAATAGCTGCTATGCTCTGAACACAGAATTCTCCATCTTCACAATGAAGACAAACAGCACCATTGCTGAGAGGAAGGCAAGAAGAGCAGCAAGTCCAGTGACTGGCATGTGATATCCATTATTATTTTATTTCCACAAACATCTATTCATGCACTTTCTTAGAATTAACACAGCTTAAAGAAAGAAAACAATGATCTTAAAAGAAGAGGGCAATGGGAGAAAACACTTACTCATGAAAAATAGAGGAGGTGACTTCTTGGGAAGACTGTAAAGTTTCATCAGCAGACACAGTAGAGTATGCAACACATGGTGGGACCTGGTAGTGCAAAGCTTCACTGCTTCCCAGGAATCCCGGGAACAAACTTAAGTTGTCATGTTGGCCTTATTGTTTCTAAAAGGCCATATGGAGATACTAAAGAAATGGCATAATAATAACAGGACAGTCCTTCCCACTTATGGAGCACCCTACCCAGGACTGGAAGTTTTGCTTATCTTACATACATTAGCTTCTTATGGAACCTCATTGAGGTGACTATTAAAATTCTATTTCTCAGAAGGAACAGTTGGACTTTGCCTCTTAGTAAGATTTGATAGCCTTTACTCATAACCACTGTGCTACATTACCACTTTGATTATGTTCCCTGTGAACAACCAGAGAAGACTCATGCAACTTCCATGCAGGAAAGATAAAGTTCCAAGATATTACAAGCCAATAGCGAACATCAAATTAAATGGAGAGAAACTTAAAGCAATCCCACTGAAATCAGGGACAAGACAAGGCTGTCCACTCTCTGTATGTCTATTCAATATAGCACTTGAAGTTTTAGCAATAACAATAAAAAAGAGATCATGGGAATACAAATTGGAGGGAGGAAATGAAAGTATTACTATTTGCTGATTGTATAATAGTGTACATAAGAAACTCCACAAATACGATCAGGGAACCCCTACAGCTGACAAACACCTTCAGTGAGATGGCTGGATACAAAATAAACTAAAAAAGCAATAGCTTTTCAATATACAAACAATATTTGGGCTGAAAAATAAATTGGGGAAGCACCCTTTACAATAGCAATAATTAACATAAAATATCTTGGTATGACTCTAACAAAGCAAGTGAAAGTTTGGCAAGAAGTTCAAGTCTTCATGTTCTTGGGTAAATAAAATTAATATAGTAAAAATGGCAATCTTATCAAAAGCAATCCACAGATTCAATGCAATACCCATTAAAATCCTAGCAAAATCTTCACAGACCTCAAAAGAATGGTATTCAACTTCATATGGAAAAGCAAAAAATCCAGGATAACCAAAATAATATTGTACAATAAAGGAACTTCTGGAGGCATCACAATCCCTGACTTCAAACTCTACAGCAGAGCTAAAGTACTGAAAATACTTTAGATAGAATAAAAATAAAAATAGATAGAAGGACCAATGGAAGAGAATTGAAGACAGATATTAGTTCACATACCTATGAACACCTGATTTTTGACAAAAAAAGCAAAGAAATATCAAGTGGAAAAAAGAAAGAATATTTAACAAATGGTGCTGGCATAACTGGATATCAACATGTAGAAGAATGATATCATCATGCACAGAACTCAAATCCAAATGGATCAAAGACCTCAAATAAAGCCAACCAAATTGAACCTCATAGAAGAGAAAGTGGGAAGTACACTTGAAAACATTGCCACAGGAGACCACTTCCTAAATATAACCCCAGTAACACAGACACTGAGAAACAATTAAAAATGGGACCTCCTGAAACTGCAAAACTTCTATAAAGCAAAGGATTTGGTCAACAAGACAAAATGGCAGCCTACAGAAAAAAAGAAGATCTTCACCAACTCCACATCAGAAAGAAAACTGATCTCCAAAATATACAAAGAACTCAAGAAACTGGTCATCAAAAGAACAAAGAATCAAAATAAATAAATAAATAAATAAATAAATAAAGTACAGACCTAAATAGACAACACTCAACAGAGGAATCGGAAATGGCTGAAAGACACTTAAGGAAATGCTTGACATCCTTAGTCATCAGAGAAATGCAAATCAAAACAACTCTGAGATTCCATCTTATACCTGTAAGAATGGCCAAGATCAAAAACATTGATGACAACTTATGCTGGAGAGGTGTGTGGTAAAGGGAACACTCCTGCGTTGCTGGTGGGAGTGCAAATGGTACAGCCTCTCTGGATATCAGTGTGGTGATTTCTCAGAAAATTAGGAAACAACCTACCTCAAGACCCAGTAATACCACTTTTGTGTATATCCCCAAAGGATGTTAAATTGTGCCACAAAGACTTGTTCTCAAATATGTTCATAGCAGCATTGTTGTCATAGCCAGAACCTGAAAGCAACCTAAATGTTCCACAACAGAAGAATGAATAAGGAAAATGTGGTACATTTACACAATGGAGTACTACACAGCAGAGAAAAATAATGAGATCTTGAAATTTGGAGGCAAATGGATGGAGCTAGAAAACATATTGAGTGAGGTAACCCACACCCAAAATGACAATGATCATATGTACTCACTCATAAGTAGCTTTTAGACATAAAGCAAAGAAAACCATCCTACAATTTACAATCCCAGAGAACCTAGACAACAATGAGGACACTAAGAGATACATACATAGATCTAATTTACATGGGAAGTAGAAAAGGACAAGATCCCCTGAGTAAATTGGAGCATGGGGACCACGTAATACAGTTGAAGGGGAGAGGAAAGAAGGGAGTGGAGCAGAGAAAAATGTACAGCTCAATAAAATCAATTTTAAAAAAGTCTAATTGCATCTTTGTGTATTCTGTGTGGAAACTGGTTTATTTATGTGGACTGAAAATAAAGTTGAAAATATATTAAAATGTTCATTATCTTCCCGGAAAAAAAAAGAAAATGTGATGTACATCTATAATGGAAAAAAATTTCAACAAAAAAGAAGATTTAAATTACATCATTTCAGGAAAATAGATGGACTAGAGTTATTAAGGAAATATAGTCACTATTAGAAAGACAAATTTTATGTTTTTTTCTGATTTGTTGTTCCTAGATTTTATAGACACATAAAATGTGTATGAAATTATGACTATATGACATGAAGATAGAATTAAAACTGTCTATGAAAACAAAGGAACAAATCAATGGGGACATTTGAGAACAGAATTAGTAGGGGAATATGTGTAGCATAAAATATATACTGGTATGAGAACTTTAAAAATAATACTCTGAAAGAAAAAAAGAAATTAAAAAATAAAGACCCCACTTACTGCCCAATACTATAGCAGGTCCTTGAAAAGAAGAAAAGCAGTGCTAGGTAAACATGGGCATCAGAGCAGCCCAAAAACAATATTCACACAGACACAAAAACTATTTATACAGGAACAAAACTTATAAATGGGTAGAGACTAATGGAGTTGTTGGACAATCAAAAAATCTCTAAGAAATGCTCATCTCGTTTTAGTAAATAGTTGAAAATATCTCAAAAATTAAAGACTGTTTAAACATGAGAGAAAGAGACATCTATAAAACAAAAACCTTGACACAGGAGAGAAACAAAGCTACTTGGTAAGAACCTGTGGGGCAGAGCCCAGAAAGAAAGGGTATGTGGTACAGAGAGAAAATATTCTGGACTAGAGACAGAGTACTATGGGAATGTCTACTCTGAGAAAAAAATTTTTAAGAATTACTCAAGGTGAGGACCAGTGAAGATGAATTTGAAACAAGTAAGCAAAATTTCCAAGCAAATCCTTAAACCTTGACAAAACCAAAGTCAGGTTATTATTAGTCCTATTTTGAAAAAAGAAATTGAAGAAGACACCAGAAAATGGAAAGATCTCCCATGCCCTTGGGTAGGCAGAATTAGCATAGTAAAAATGGCAATCTTACCTAAAGCAGTCTACAGATTCAATGCAGTGCCCATCAGAATTCCAGCAGGACTGTTCCCAGACTGTGAAAGAATAATACTCAACTTCATAAAGAAAAGCAAAAAAAAAAAAACCAGCATATCCAAAACAATCCTGGACAATGCAGGAATTTCTGGATGCATCACAATCCCTGACTTCAAACTATACTACAGAGCTACAGTACTGAAAAGAGCCTAAAAACAGACTCAGATGTTAGTCCACACACCTATGAACTCCTGATTTTTTACAAAAAGCAAAAAATATAAAATGGAAAAAGGAAAGTATATTCAACAAAATATGTTGGTGTACAAAAAAGTTCCACAATAGCCCAGAATGGAGCATAATAAAGATTTATTTATTTATTTGGGGTTAAATTCACAGAAAGGGTAGTGATCCACAAACCTCTGTATACACTGGGAACTGGAACAGAATCCAGCAGCCAAAGGCCCACACAGAATTTTCATCTACATTTATAGTACATGAGACCATGCCCAAAGTGACTGATTCTTAAAGGCTATTGACTGAAGGAGTTTCCACAACACCTCCAACTTTGTCTAAATAAGAGAGGTCTAAAGCCTAATACAAAACTATATACAGTAAGAACACTTGATATTTGTCTTAAGTATTGTCCAGGGAAAAGAATTGGCAAAAACATACATAAAAATTAGAAATACAACCAGCATGAACAACATCAAGCAAGAAACCTGTGCTAAATGTTTCAATAGTTATTCTATCCTAAGTAGTCTAAGTTTTACATTAAAATATCTTGTCTAAGTCTTGAGAGGAAAGTAACTAACTAGTCTTCAAGAGCATCAAAAACCTGAGAAGGGAAGTAATATTACTTGAGTAAACAGGAAGTGCAATCAAGCAATTTTCAAAAGGTGCAAGAACAGAGACAACTGAGTACCTGGGAAATTACCCAAAGTCTCTTTTGCAAATTTGGGAAACAAACTTTGGCTAAGGCTTAAAGTATCTGACAGAACATTTTCAGAGGCAGGAAAATTTGAAAAGCGGTCTTACCCTGTCTTAGCAAGGTTTGGCAGTCTTTTTGCTTCTGTCGTGCTTGTCCAGACTGGACACCATGCATTTTGTCAGTAGCCAAGACAGAGGCAGTTCTTTGCCCAAAGGTCAGTTTTGCCAGGAAGAAAACAAGCTCCAAGTGGAGTGTCTTTGGTGCTCAACATCCTCTTGGGAACAGATCAGTGCTGCCAGGAACAATTGTGTCTTACATCAACAGAATCCTAAGTTATTTAAATGTCATACTCTACAGTTCCTTGAAGTGTTTTAAGATTATCTATCTATGTGAAACACAATCTCTATGCACCTAAAGAACCTGATTAGTCTAAATATAAGTATGATAAACATGGATGACTGTTGACTTTTAATTCTTGATACCTATATAGCTTAAAGACTAAGGCTTTGTATTAAAAGTTAAACAAATGTGCAGCAAGTGAGGATAATGACCTCAAAATGTAAACAATGTTAAAGTATATTGATCAGAGGTAGAAATGTATAGTGCAATAATAAATATATCCTAAAATTCCATCAATATACAAAATATCTTAAGCAGAGGTGGAAATGTGCATGCATACAATATAACAAAATAATTTTGCATATGTGCACAAATATAGTAAACAGAAATAGAAACATATTTAATATAACAAATATAATTTTAATTTGTATCAATATACAAGAATCTATGCTGATGCAAATTGTCTATAAATAATAACTCACAAGTAATCTCACTATTACTCACTATTATAATTAGTGTAAGTTCACACCAATCTACCTATTATTCCATCCCATTCATTTCCTGTTTTTATTGTTTTTTTAAGAGAAATCCATGAGCCTACTTAATTTCCACCCCCAACCCTATACCAGTCATAACCAACCGTTAATAATGTCCCTAGCCCTGAGGACAATCATTATTGGAAGAGGGGATGTCGTTTTCTAGACTCACTTCCAACTGACATGGTGGCAATGTTATTCTACGGGATCTGTAAAAGTAAAATGAAGGTTAAGTTTCAAGATAACTATCTGGTATATTTGCAGATAGTTTCTGAGTAATCAAAAGGTTTTTCTAAACATCTTATTTGAAGTTCTGACCAGAAAGTTGTAAGAAGTTGCACCATCTCAGCTAGTCAAGTTGGAATCATCTATCTTGAGAAGTTTATAATCCAAATCTGATTGTAAAGTGGTACTATTAGCATAATGGCATCAGATCAACCAGGTGGAATCATTGTTGTGGAGACCCATCTTCATTGGGAAAGACTACTTATTTATATTTAGCCATTTAGACTTGAAACAAACACACAGAAACTGTATTAACTAAATGATTAGTTGACCTATTAGTTCTAGTTACTTATTGGCTAGTGCTTACAACTTAAATTAACCCATTTCCATTATTTTGTGTATTGCTGCGTGGCTTTGGCTTGCCAGCATGGTTCCAACACATCTGTCTCCTGCAGCGGCTACATGGTGTATCTCTGACTCTGCCTTCTTTCTCCCAGCATTCACTTTAGTTTTTCTTCCTGGCTCTACTCTGCCCTATCACAGGCCAAAGAGGCTTCTTTATTCATTAGCCAATAAAAGCAACACATATATAGAAGGACTTTCCATGTCACATCATTTTCCTGGAAACTTCAATGATTACTGCAGGAAAATTTATTGTTCATTGTGGGAAACTTAAAAATTTTTCATATAGACATATATTTAACAAAAGGTACCAAAAAGACAATAATAGGTATGGGGAGAAGTCAAATATTTTAAAAGCAGGATTTTGATAATAGTAGCCCCAAAATTTTATCTTCCTTCTTTCCCATACCAGATGGCTCCAGATATGAGAGAGAAACTCTGAATTTTTCTTTTAACTACATGCTTAGATTGTGAGTATAGCCATTGTCCTACTCCAAAACAGCTTTGATTTTTTGATAAAAAAAATCTTACTTACTCTGCAGATGATATTGACATCATAAATCAGATTTTTCTTTGCTTGATGATTCTTTTTGGATAGCTATCTTTTCTTCTTTAAGCATTTAGATGTCCAAGGCCCCTTGACTTTTCAAAGATGGGTAATTTCCTGCAAAGACAAGAACAGAACACTGCCCCAACCCTTATGAGATTTCCTTACAGCCTGGAGGATTTTCACCTTTATGGGTGAACTATCATTTCTCTTTATTAAGAGGTTACTCTTTTTCAAACTGAATCTTTATTAATTTTGATGGTATCCATAGTTTTTCTTCTACTGTGGAAACAGGAGCAAAATCCCTTCCCAATGTAGCACGTCTCCTGATTTCCATTCTGAGGTCAACACATCCTTGAAATACACTGAGCCTATAGTACCCTGCATTAGAGAAGCTAAGTAACAAGGTGAACCCTAAGAAAAACATATATAGATACTCCTGCGACAGGGAAATGAACAAGATCTCCAACAAAATTGGGAGAATGGGGTGAGTGGAGAAGGGAGAGCAGAAGAGAAGGAGGAAGAAAAAAGGGGAAGGGGAGGAGAACGTGAGGGAATGTGATAGAACTTGAGGAGAGATGGAGAGCAAAGAAAGAGCTATTTTGATTGAGAGAGCAATAGTGGAGAGGGTGCCCGAACTGGTCTTGTCCTGTAGTCAGATGAATAACTATCTTAAAGTGTCACCCTAGAACCTCTATCCAGCAACTGACGGAAACACAGGCAGAGATGAACAGCAGAGCACTGGGCTGGCTTCCTCTGTATCTGGGTGATGACTGCAGATTGAAACTTCCCTCTTCCCAGAATTCTCATTGCCCTGCCTCTACTTCCTGCCTGGTCACTCTACCTATACTTCCTGCCTGGCTACTGACAAATCAACATTTATTTAAAATATAAGTTGCAGGATAGAGACCATTGTCTCACAACACTCCCCCCCCTTTTTTTTGAAACAAGAACTCTGAATCGCATCTCCTTTGTTTAGCTTTTCTACTGACCATTGTTGATAATAACTTTTAACCAACATTCTAAACAACGGCAAATATTCATAATCCTCTCCCTCCCTACATGCATGTATCCATATCTATGCATCTCTACTTTTGTCTGTATGTGTGCTGGTATGTATACATATATGCATGCATGTGTGACTCTGTGTGTGTGTTTGTGTGTGTGTGTATGTGTGTGTGTGTTGAGGCAAGTTCTCTTTATGTAGCACTGGCAGGCTTGGAATTCATCATTTGAATCATGCTGTTCTTAAACTTAAACAGTAATCTTCTTGTCTTTTCATGCAGGGATGTAGGATCACACCTGGTTTGACCTCAGCTTCTTTATATCATGTAACCAAATGTGGAAGAATCACAGAAACCTGGCAAAGCCAAAGTTTACTGAATGTGTGACAATAAGATCTTAATTCAAATTTAAACAAGTTACTGAATGTGAGCTGTTGCAGCAAGCACCAAGGATGTGTCTGTCACATGACTTCGCTGTGGTCTTGGCTCTGAACATGCATCAGTATATTGCTCTGGTGCATTCCAACATGCCACACATACTAACAAAACCTGTTGAAACTCTTTGAGACTATTGTGTGCGGTGAATTGCAGGATTTTTATTCAACATACAGAGCTTATTCTCTTACAGAAATGTGTTGTGTTAATTACAGACAGAAAGTTTCAATGTTTTTCTGTCTTCATTCCTTAGCATGTATCATTTATCAAATTAGTTTACCTCTGGATCTTAGTGTCTGATTTTAAAAAGTGCCATCTTATTCACTGATTTGATTTTCATTAAACGTTATTAAATGAATTTTGGGTTGGGAGGAGGACAGACTTTTCCATCACTTCTGAAATGGCCATAAACACGCGTCTGTCATTTTGTGCTGTGTTTATTTGAAGTGACAGGCTCAGCAATGATGAGTTGCTATGCCAATCAACATTGAGAAACATGAGAAATGCTATGTCCTGCAGTACCAAATAGTCAGTTGGGGGTTAATTGTATGAAAATATACAGTACATCTACTTCATTACTTTGCAAATATGCTTTCTCTTCAATAAATTGCAAAATTATATGTACAGTAAACTTTGCTTTGAAATACATTTGTTTATAATTTGTTGTCAATATTTGATTGATTTTTATACTTATGCCTATACATGTGGGGTTATATATAAAAATCTCTCAGACCAAAGGCATTCACCGATTGAAAAATCTATAACTAATCTTGTTCAAAACTACCTTTACATTTTCTGCAAGTCATAGCTCAATTAAACTCTAAGTAGGATCACATCCGTACTGAGGTTTTTTGATGCAAGGACTCCAAAGAATAGCATCTCCCATTTCCTTTTGCATTTCTAATAGCAGAGCAGGGAGCTCTGTTTCCTTTCAGAATGTGCACAGTTTTAATGTCTTCAAGCATAGGGAGAGTTTCAATGTTATCATCCAAAAGAAGAATTACCACAATTCTGAATTCATTGGACTATCACCCTCCTGTGTCACTGCAAGGCTGCAAAAGCAAAAAAGAACAATCAATATTTAGAAGAGAACAATAACAAGAATGAAAGACAAAGGAAAATTGTTGAGTAAGCAGCGCTCCAGGCTCCTCTTATGGCAGACTGCTGGATATTGGATGGAGTCAAAATCACTCATTTGAAACAGCAGCCAATATCCTTAGAATTGCCATGGGCTGAGAAGCAAGCACCAACGTACAAATATGAGATCTGGGCCATTCACGATGGGAGCATTTTCCCACCTAAACGTGAAAGGGGAAAATGTAATTTCTAATTACTCTAAGAAAACTCACTGATCACAATCTATTCAGTTCATTGTTATTTACCACACGCTTTCCTTCCCCTTTTCTGAGAACTGGTCTGAAGAATGTTTCCTATCCCCTTGTTCCGCAGCATATACGTTCTGCTAGTTCAACGTGCGTTTCTATTTAAACAGTTCACTGGGCATTTTGTGTGAACTACTTCGTTTCCAAAACAACTACTTCTTTTCTGACAGGGCTGACTTTGGGTGCTTAACGCTGTTTACACACTTTGCTGTGCATTCTGTATTTAGAAGCCATCTTCGGTCACAATTGACAAAGTGCCTGGCGTTTAATGGCTTCTTAAATACTGGCGCTGCTATGTGAAGGGACTTCTGGTTGTTATTCTGAGCATCAAGCAAGAAGGGAGGAAACCTGCGCAGGGAGCCACACGCTGAGTGATTCTCTTCCAGGTGTGTGGAGGCTGGCCTTGGGAAGAATGCAAACTAGAAGAGAGCTTAATTTATTAGCTCGGTGAGTCCACAGCTGCGGGAGCAATGGACTTAAAACCCGACTTCTGCACACAGCAGTCGTGTCAGCTGGCAACAGCACGCAGAGCAGTGGAAGAAAAGGAAAAGATTATCTTGGAAAGAAAATCATGTGGCATTTTGCCAGGTGTGACTAGCTGGTCATAGCTGTCCATTCTAGTTCTCATCACGTGCAGAGAGAATTAAGTATGGAGCAGCAGATCATTTCTGGTGTTGGCAAGACAATAAAATAGCAAACAAGGTAGGTGTTATATTTAGATTTAAAAAAACAGATAAGGTGTACTTAAGGTAGCACTGGAAATCATAACATTCTGAGATAACATGGCAATCCATTGAACATGGCGTTCTTTCTCCCTCTCATATCTCCTATCACCTTATTTTAATCCTTGAGAGAGCTTAGGGATCAAGACTGTTTGTTCCCCACAGAACCTTGATCCACAATTCTCCCACACCAGGATGCCACTTCCATTTATGCCACACTCAAATCTTCTAATAAAAGAGATTTAACAATATATTTCCCAATTAAATTGGCATTCTGGATGTGACTGTACACCAGAGACTATGTATAGAGATACAGTGTGCCAGTTAATCTTCATGGTTGATGTGATTGGTTCTGGAATCACCTAGGAAGCACACTTCTGGACACGCCTACGAGATAGTTTCTAGAGATTTAACTGAGGCAGGAAGACACACTGTGATGTTTTCCAGCTGCATATCACTGCATTCATGAATCTGCCATGCCTTCAAGGCTGCGATGGACTATACCCTCTCAAACTAGGAACTCAAGTAAATCCCTCTTTCTCTAAGTTGCTTTTGGTCTGGCATTTTGTCACAACCACAAAAATAGTAACAAATCCAGATAAGATAAATCTGAGTATGTGTTGTGTGCTAGGGTACGTCTTAGAAGCAAGCTCAGTACCAACCTGGTACTGGTTTTGCCTGCCTTGAAAAGAGTGTTCCATTTGTCACTTGAGTCTTGATAGTTTGGCGTGCCAACATGGGGCTGACCAAATACACTTAAAAGTATCTCCTGAGAGAGCTTGGGGAGTTATTCCAGAAAGAAAAGAATACAGTTAAGCACGGCTTCTTGATAGCAGCACTTTCTCGGGTGAGCTCTGCTTGCTAGACGCAAGTGCTCTCATTTAAGAGAAGCTTCCTAATTCAGCTTTAGCTGCAAAACCTTGCAGCTCTTTTAAGAAGTCCTGCCATGAAACACTTAAATGGCATTGATAAAAAGCTGACTGCATACTTTTCGGTGGTGGCAGGGACCTTGAAATGCCTTAGAGTTGTGGCAATAAACATGGCTCTGGCCAGTACCTCTGCCATGAGGCTATAGTTTCAGAAAAAAAAGCTAAGGAAGGGGCTGGATCCAGTTGTCACAGCTATGGCTTTAATCCTAGTCATATCGCTGAGCAAATTAAAGACTCATGTGGTCAGAAAAAGAGAGATATACAGTAAAGATAGAGTCAAAGATGTAGAAAACCTCTAAACAATTTACTGTATGTTTAAAAATATATGTAGGCTTGGGAGAAAAAAAAAACGATAAAGTCCTTAAAAGAAAATAGTTGAGTGTGGTGGCACACACCTTTAATCCCTACACTTGGGAGGCAGTGGCAGGTGTATCTCTGTAAATTTAAGGACAACCTAGTCTCTAGAGTGAATTCCAGGACAGTCAAAGATACACAGAGAAACCTTGTCTCAAAAAGCCAAACATTAAAAATAAAAATAAAATAAATAGAGGTTAAAATAAAGCCACATAACGTTAGAAAATACACAGAGAGTCTGGACACTGTATGTTATTGTGTGGTCTTTAAATTGATGACTGAGCAAGGAGCAAAAGCTGCTAAAAGACATTTGATTATAAATGCTGCTGGATTAATCAAATATATATACTTTGAAAATGCTTGACTTTAAAATTTTAGTCAAAAGATATGTTACTTTTGAGAAGAGGTTTTGCTTTTATTTCCACAGGAAATGAGGGATTGTGGGTTCATTCTGTGTTAAGAAAAACCATGTTTGACCAAGGAAGACCCCCTTTGATAGGAGGAATGGTCCAGATGTCTGAGTTCTACATCCAAAACAGTTCAAAGACTGCTGCCTGAGATGATCAAGCCACACAGGCTACTCCAGTCAGGACTTAATCATAATTCTAAATTTTCTCTAAGTCCCCATAAGATTATCAGCACCCCCAATCAGCAGGAAGTAGCCTGGAAAACTACATCCCCACTCCCCCCAAAAAATGGATTATGGATGTTTGCCTTTGTTTGGAATATTGGTTAAAAGTTGTTATTGATAATGGTCAGTAGAAAAGCTAAACAACCACAAAGAGAGCTAGGAACTGACTGACATTCTAAAAGGAGCATTGACAGAAATCATAAAGAAAAATCAGCCCTAGGGAGAAGGTTCCTTCTTTCTTTCCTTCTTTTCTTCTTTCGTTAAGAAACCCTAAGACTCAGGAAACATTGTGGAAGAGGTAGCAGAAACATTGTTAGAAGCAGAGGATCGGGGAGTTTGCTGTGATTTTTGTCTCCTAGTAATGTCAGAAGTTGCATCAATAAAATCTCACAAGCATGACTACTTAAATGTGAACTAAATAAGGATAACATCAGTGGACATGTGAAAGCAGACTAAAGCCCGGGGGTGGGGGCCTCAATCCTACACAAAGAACTGTAGGCAACTGAGAAATGTTGGGAATTAGAGAGGGAGCCTTGACTTCCTTGACTGGTTGTCCAGTGCTAAATTTTCAACCCTGTAAATCTACATATAGAAATTACTATACAGACTGAACAGGTTTTATTTAAGAATACATATACACATTCAATAGCAATTAATAAAAATATGAGACCATGAATTTGAAGGAGAGCAGGAAGGGAAATATGGGAGGACTAGGAAGAAGAAAAGGGAGTGGATAATGTTGTAATTAAATTATAATCTTAAAAACAAACAGTTTAAACTAAGAATGGCTTGAGCATGTGAGCTGAAAGTGTCCTGAGCTGTCACAACAAGGCCCATGGGGGATGTGCTTACTGAGTTCTTCTGGAGATGGATCCTCTTCCTCCCTTCCTCTTGCCCTTTCTTTATTTCTCCTGACTTTCAGCAGGCCTTGAGCTTGTTTAGAATGACAAAAATGAACATGTCAGCTTTCATTGCGAATCACTGCCCTGCTAAAATGGAATTCTGAAAAGATGTGCTGCCCGCTTCGTTAGTAATCACATCAAATTCCTTTTTCTTGGTTTGTTTTATGACTTCACCCTTCTCAGTCCCACAAATCATTTCTTTATGTGATTGGAGGTTTGTTTTTTTTTAAAGACTGAATTTTCTTCATCTGTTACTATGAATTTCATAAATATAAGGTGGAGAAGTCTTTCTGCTTTAAATACCAAGAAATCTATTCTACAAAGGAAAGAAGGAGATGTAAGAAGAAAGCAAAGGGGCGAAAACCCCACATCTCTGAAAGAAGTATTAGAAACAAGAATATCTCTTCTATTTCTCCATACTCAGTAGCCCATGTTTCTTTTTGCCTGAAGCCCAGGTGTTGCCTCGAGGCCTGCCAAGTATTTGATTGTCTCCAGATGGACATCCATGGTCCTTACAGTTGTGATTGCTATTATGGGATTGTTGCTGCTGGCAATTCTAGTAGAAAATAAAGACAGGTGATGGAAGTAAAGAATAGTCTGTTATCTTCACAGTGAGCACAGCTGTTCATGACCAACAATGGTCCAAAACTTAGAGCAGAAATAGATACATCATCATGTAATTGAAGGGGTCCAATGTACTATTGAAAAAATAACTGTAGGGTATGTCATAATTGGAAAATTCAATCTCTTTTCTACAAAAGACATTACAATTTTTATAATAGCCTTCCACTATTAAAGTCTTATGTGTAGTCATATTATTTTCTGTGCTGAATAGCTTTAATCATTCATATATATATAATTTGTGTGTATATGTAAGGGAGGCACACATGCCACAATGTGTATGTGAGGAAGGGTAGGTGAAATTTTCTTTTCTGTCAGCTAGTTCCCAAATATCTGACAAGGAGACTTAATATTAATTATAAATGTTTGGCTGATAGCTCAGGCTTATTACTAACCAGCTCAAATTAACCCATACTTCTTATCTAAGTTCTACCATATGGCTCATGGTTTGTTAGCTCATTTTGTACAAGTTCTGTTTTCTCTGTGTCTGCTTGTTGACTTCTTCCCAGCATCTTCCTAGTCCCACTCTCCCATCTAATCTCTTCCTGCCCAGCTATAGTCCCGTCAGCTTTTTATTAACCATGGAGAATAATGCATATTTACAGTGCACAGAGATTGTTCCACAGCATGAAGTAAGTTAGAGGACAATGTGCAACAGTCAGTCCTTTTCTTCCACTATGTGGGTTCTGGGAATCAAATTCAAGTCATCAGGTCTAGTGGCAAGTGCCTCCATCTGCTGTCTCTCTGTGCATCTCTCTGGCCCTGCCATGAGTGTCTTGAAGCATCAAAGTATCTGCTTATCTGTGATGGACTCTGAATGCCTTCTAGGGCTAATCAGATCTTCTCTGAATCATCTTCCTCCAGACACTTGGGAGCATTGTTTTTCTGTGTCTTTTGAAGTAAGCTGTGGCCGTGGGAATTTCCTAGCACCCACACAGTAGCTTACAATCACCCCAGTTCATTGGGAGCCTGATGTCCTCTTCTGACCTCTGGAGTTACAGACAGGTATGTGGGACATATACATACATACACATAAAACACTTTCATACATCAAGTAAAACATTTAAGGAGATAAATGCTCTAATGCAGTAGTAACAGGAACTTTGTCCCACTAATTTAATAATAAGGAGTTCTTTAACAGAGTACATGACTTGCTGACACACACTGCCAGGTGACCAGAGGGGGATGAACTCCCTAGCAGACTGTAATCGAAAGGGCCAATCACAATTGTAATGGCTGACTTAGTAGAGCATTCTCATAAAATGATAGTGACAAGACTAATAAAGCCCTTCAATGTGATGATTAAAAAGATCCCATGAAATAAGGTTCAAGTATCATTCCTAAACACTTGCTTAGCTCTAGGGAAATGAAGGCTAGGTGAACGATTTGAGATTTTAAAACTTCCTTGCACTGATTATTGCTAGCACTGTGCGGGGTTTTACATTTTCTGAAGCACTAGATTAAATTTCACCTAATCGTATCCTTGCACTATCCTCGCTAAGTAGCTACAGGGGAATAGCAATGCACATTTCCTACTGAAGAGACATTTCAAAGAGATTATTAAAGAACTTGCTCATGGCCAAGCAAACTGGTGGGGGAAGCTGGCCATGAAGATCCTTTTATACAATCCCAGACCCAGCTAGCAGGCCCACTCCAGCAGGCAACTTTGTCTCCTGCTCAGGAAAACTCGGGCTGGCAAGGAAGACTGTGTTCTATCCAGGCAGCCACAGCTTAAATAAGAAGTGGGAAATTTAGTTTTCATTTAGAGGAAAATAATAATCAATGATCCTTGTGTGAGAAATATATCTTAAAAAGATAATAACCAATCCCATTTGTCAGGAAAATGTAGGAGGCAAAAGTTCAGGCAGGGGCACTCCAAATATGAGCCCTCAGAAGGAGTTGGCACAAATTTTTTTTCCATTTAAAATGTTAAAAGAGATATGAATTTTTATGACATAGGTGGGGTTATGTTAAATTGTTAAGGTATACTGGAATATGAATTTCCAGATGCTTATGTTCCTGGGAGACTCAAGCCAGTCTTTTTATGAAAGATCTTAAATACTGGTACCATCTGCATCATATTTGTATATGAGACTCCAAATTAAATGGATGCTTTAGACTCTCAGTGATGCCGATTCACCCATCATCTCTAGAAGAGCCTTCTCCCTGGATTTATTCATTCATTCTACATTGCATACCAAAATGCTCATTCAGAATTTCAAAAAGTCTGGAAACCATGCCAAAGTTAGCATGCTGGTACAATCAGTACAAATTTTTATCCTTTTCAGAAAACTTCTGAATGCATATATAGATGGGATAAATATGCAATGATCAAGTTCCCCATTTTTGTAGGTGACGTGGCAGTACTGTGGAACATCTGAGCACACACATCAGCCACTAGCTCTAAGTGTTTGTAACCAGGGTGACTAACATCTCCATGAACTGAATTTGTTGGAAGAGACTTTTTTTCAAAGATGTTGACATCGTCTTCTAAAGATCTAGAATAGTTTGGAAGCAAAAACTACAGTGATGACTGTGATGGATTTGCTGTCTATCACGCGTCAACTTCAGCAGTCTTCACATTCTAGATCAATGGTGGGGGGTGTGTTTAATATGGTTAGAAAATGTTTGTAATATTTCCCACTCTCAGATGTTACCAATGACGAAATTCATTGGGTGTTGTCAATTATTAAAGCAAATCGTTACCAGTTTAAATTTGTATCACCTGACATGTGTAACCATATCACACAACTTAAAAATCGCCAAGCTGTTTCAAGACAGAAAACCATTGTAACTTCTGTGGAGAATCAAGGGCTGACAAGATGGCTCAGCAGCTAAGAGCGCATAGTGACCTTGCAAAGGAAATGTGCTCAGTTCCCACCACCATGTCAGCTGGCTGACTGCTCTTGCAATTCCAGCTCCAGGGGATCTGGGCCCTTCTGGCCTCCATTGGTATGGGACTCATGTGCACATGCCCATACACAGACATGCATATACACACAATTAAACATAAAAAATCTAAAGTATAAAAAATTATAAAATTATTTTAAGAAATAATTGAGTGAAAAATACTGTGTTGCATGTCATTATTTTCTAAACTTATATAAGAATGCAGATGCTCATCCCTTTCAACACAGAATATTGTGATCACTGCACAGAGAAAGTATGAATGCAGGCACAATTGTTGAAATATCTGAACAAGAGGCTTACTTTTCCCAATATATCACAGAGTCCCTTTCTTGTGTTTGCATATCTGTTTCTTTTCTAAAGGAAGTTTTATCCAGAATATACGGGTCATGAGGCACAGATATAACAGAAATATCACTATTTCATTGGAAACAATTGCATCAATTTATTCACAGTCAAATTATTATGTTTGCCCTACAGGACCGGTGTGGTCAGGTGAAATGATACGGTGTATGCTCTATTCTAGTTCCTTTTCTGTTGCTGTTGACAAACACCATGGCCAAAAGTAACTTGGGAAGGAAAGATAATTGCTTGACTTATATTCCCAGGTAATAATACATCACCATTGAGGGAAGTAGTGGCAGAACTTAAAGGCACAAACCATAGAGAAACATTATTTGCTGTCTCTCTCTCTCTCTCTCTCTCTCTCTCTCTCTCTCTCTCTCTCCCTCCCTCCCTCTCTCTCTCCTGAGTTTGTGCTCAGGTAGCTTTCTTATACAGTTCTGACTACCTGTTGAGGAAATGGCACCAAACATAGCTGGGTGCTCCCTCCTACATCAATCAAGATAATCAAGATTATCCCTCCCAGAAATATTTGCAAACCATTCTGATGAAGAAATACTCAACTGAGATTCTTTTCAAAGAATTCTATACTTTATCAAGATGAGGTCAAGTAAGACACAGTAAGTTAGATGTTTGGCAAAGAGTCTGTCAGTTATTGAAACTATTACTTTTCCCCAGAACTCACATCAGACACAGAAGCGGGAGGCAGGAATGAAGGGAGGGAGAGAGCAAGAGACTTCAAGATTAAAGAGGATTGAAAGTGAACTCTCAGTTTTAAAACCTTCTTTGATGATGGGGGAAAGAAGAATGGGGATACTCAAAACTCCCATCTTCTCTTTGTTCCACCCCTAGGAGTGCGGTACTGAGTGTGAAATGAGACAGTCAGTCAGTATCTTTCACATCCCAGACTGAGATTCCCATGGCAGGAAACAAAACTCCATCTGTCTATGTTTGATCAAGGAAGTAAAATGACAATGTGGCTCTTGAAATCTTTCATGAGCAATATCCATGTGACAATTTGAGAGAAATTAGGATTGAGTGGTGAGGTGCAGATATACAAATAAATGTTTCAGGATCAGACCTAACAGTATGATTAAGACACAGTGAGTAGATGGTTGAGGTAATTCAACTGAAGCAGAAGGAAGGACCTATATCATGGAAGGAATTGCAAGCAAGGATATTTGGAAGCATCTAATACACTGTGATTGTGGTTTTCACAAATATTTTAAAAACTATTTTTTACATTTGCATATTTATTCTGAGTTGGGGCCTGCGGATGGCATACGTATGGAGGTCAGAGGACATATTGTGGAAGTCCGTTCTCTTCTTCCAACAAGTGGATTTTTATGATCACACTCAGGTTATCATAGTTCATGGGAAGAACCTTTACCGACTGAAACTTCCTGTTACTAACACCGCACCACACACAGAGACATACTTCTTTTGTTTTTATTGTTTGGGTTTGGTTTCTTATTTTGTTTTCTTTCTTTTCACAAATATTTATCTCCTTAGCCATGAGGGATACTAGATGTAAGAAATAATATCCCTCACATAGGATGCATTGACCGAGGAGCCCCTTAGAGGATGATTTTTGGATCTAAGTCCCTAAGTCTATAAATCACTTCTGTCCATTGGCTATTTGCTCCAAGGGAGAGCAACTTCAGGTTTCATCCTATCAAACAACACAGCAGTTCTTATCATGAGTAGTGATTCAAGCAAGTGGGAAGGACAGGAGATATAGCAATTCCTGAAGTCGCTAATGCCACGTGAAGTAGAGTCTGCAAAAAATACAGAAAAAAGTGTATTTATTGTGAGGGAGAAGATAAGTCAAATACACACAATATTTGATAATGAACAAAGCACATTGATGCATATACAGTATATGATTGTTCTTTCTGGTTTTGTGTATCTGAAAATATAATGAGGAAGACTTTAGTAATCTCGGGTGCACCATTTGTAAGTAATCTTTCATAGATTATTTAGTACTTCTAAGTCATACTTTCTTGATTTTTTTTTTATGAGAAACATACCCATCATATATTTCATATGAATGTGGACTGAAAAGATAAAGAAAAGCAATTGGGCAGAGGGGTGGGGTCAAAAAGAAAGAGCTCTGTAGACAATAGATTCTGTCATTTTAAGGATCAACATAGTAAAACCTTATTTAAGCATCAGCATGGGGCAAACTTTGGCCTTCTTGTCTTAGCCTGGAATCGTGGACCTTCTCTCTCACTTTAATCAGCAAATGGAACATCTAGAAGCATTGTTAAGATACAATTTCTCATTCAGTTGATCTTATGGAGTCCCAGGGTTCAACCTTACTAACAAGTCTCCAGGTGATGCAGAAGCAGTAGCCCATGGACCACACAGAAGCAAGCCCTGACTTCTGTTTGACTCTTGAGTTTAAACTTCCAGTGATATATGACTTGGTTGTTGGATGTATGTCTTATCCTCCAGCTGTGACTTATACTTGGCTAGATACCTCGTGCATAACTTCAGTCCCTTCAAGGACTGTCTCGAGCATAGACGAATGAATAACTTTCCTAGTGATCTAAGCTCTTATTCCTGAACTTCAGTGTGTCAGAGAGTGCTGTGAACTCACGTCTGGTTTGGATTCCCACAAATCCTATGGTTCTAGATATTTGGCTACTGTGTTGCCTCGATTTTATCTTCTATGTGTTCTCTTAGAAGAAAAGAGAAAATTGTTACTTACTTGGAGCAAAAAAAATGTGGATTCTTCAGATTGGGTAGACCTACCCACTGACTTATCTTTCAACTACTTGCATTGAAATTTTCTTCTTTTGTGTTTTTCAAACTTGCTTCAAATTTAGCTTCTTTTCCACATCTCCCACATTGGGTCTTTACATTTTGTCTTAAATCTAGTTCATAACTTCCTCCCATCACAATCACTTTCCCACAAATATCATGTTCATATCCATCTATGGCAGACAAAATGGTTCTTCACTGGGTGAAGGAAAATGAACACTTCTCAATAACAGAGCAAGCAAGTAGATGCCTTATTTGAAATCAATCTAACTGTATGCTCCTGAAGTTTAACAAAAAACACTGCACTTACAACTCTAAGAACAGGGCTTAGAATTATGTTTTGTTTATCTTAATCAGAATTATCCTTACAGCTTCTAGGTGAGTGGGATACATGAATTCTGAAACCCACCTCAGAAGAGAAGTCTATCAACTTTTTTATCTGTAAATAGATTGTGAAATTATATTCTAGAAAGATTAATGAAATCATATAATATGTAATATCTGTACAAACATATACTATATATTTATATATGTACATCAATGTATACCTAATCACACACACATACACACATTTTCCATTCCTCCAGGAACAAACACAAACACTATAAAAACCAGCACAAAAGCAAACACTGAGAACCCTGCACTCATGTTTAAACATGATGACCACTTGACAGAAAAGGCCTTGACAAGCTGCCACCCTCTACATGTTCTAAACTGATGGGATACTTCACATCTTTCTGGCGGCACTGAAAGACAATTTGCAGAATTAACAGCTCACATTGCATGTGAAAGGAAGTGCCTTGCCCTAATGCAAACAGAATCTCTGGAAATGCACTGAAACTCATCACTAAAAACTGTCCACAGTGCCTCCTTGCAACTCTCAGAAGCCTACTTTTGTGAATAATGTTTCCTCTTGAATGAAGCCTCATGATGCTGTTGGACAGCTTCTTCCTTGTTTTCTGCTTCTTGAATTCTCTATACTTAATAGTCAGTCCAGATCCCAGTGCCTATGGCAAATGACTTGATACAGGTTCGGAATTTGTTACGCACTACCTTCTAAGAAGCAATCTTAACAGAGTAAGAAGCAGTGGTAGATATTTGTTGGGTTTGTCGGTTTAATGTTCCATTCTTCACATTTATTTCTGGAAATTTCTCCTTATACTCCAGAGAACAGATGGTCCTAATCTTATCCACGGAGACATCTGGTGACCAAGGCTGCTGCTGACTCCACTTTCAGCTCTAGGGGCAAGCATTTAGCTCAGGATAGAACTGATCACAGTGAGTAGTCTAGTGGGTTTAAGAAGAAAAGAGGTGGTCTCCTGAGAAAAAGGCAGGGATTTTTCTTGATTTGAACAGTAGATGGTTCAGGCTGAAGCCTTGTTGCCGTGTTGTTAGTGAAGAAATAGTAAATCTGGGAAAACAGTCAAAGCAAAGGGAAAAAGTGGGGACAGGAGGGTTTCATGAGCTCTTCACCCAGGGCTACTGCCTACTACAGACTTGCTAATTATTTGGCTCCATAAGGAATTCCATTTTTGCTTAAGAAACTTTGATTTGTGTTTTTGCCACATGCAGTGAAGAGAATTCTAACACATGCTAAGTTGGGCTAAGCTCAGGGTGGTGTGGGGGGCTGAGAGAGTTCCTAGAAACAGTCCTTACAATGATGCACAAAATTCTGAAATATTCAGTTATCCGTTTGTAGAAAGCATAGGAATAATGCAGTTATCTTTGAATATTGTTCTTCATTATAGTTTGATTCTTGTGAATAATGAGTCTTTTAAACTACTATTATTTTTGTTGTAATATTTAAGCATATAAAATGAGCTATAACATAAAATTGTGTGACAGTTACATCAACACGAATATATTAAAATACTTCTTGTTGAAAATGTAAAAGTTAAAATTCTATTTAATTAAAGATTTTATTCACAATCTAAAGATATATCCAGCCAGTTTAAAATCTTAACCCTCCACTTGCCAAAATTTTTTATTTAATAAGAATACTTGATGTCTCTGAGACATTTGTAGGTAATAAAATATTTTACATTTGTTACAGTGTTTCAGATTTATTTTGCAAAGGTTCATTACTTTTTTGGCTATGTGTATGTTTGTGGGTCTCTGTGTGGCTATGTGACACTAGTACATTGTTGGGCCTCATGAGGCCCCAGGTGTGAGGCCCAGTGTAATTTTCCTGAGTCTAACTGAAGTTGGCATGAGGCCTAATGTAACTAGTGTAACTTCCTAAGCCTAGCTAGAGTTTGGAGAACTGTCTCTGGCTACCTGACCTAGACCTTCCTCTGCCCAGCCACAGCTAACGTGGCAGAATATTACCCATCCCAAGCTTCTCCACCCCTGTCACAACCCTATGTAAGTCCCTGATTGATACCATTAAAGGAGATCCTGCTTTGACAAACTCCAAACTAGTGGGTACCCTCTATGGTGGCCAAGTGGGGGGGGGGGGCAGCTGGGTCATTGGGCACTCACCACTATGCTCAGCCCCAGGGAGAGGCCTATTGTTTAGAATCAAGATGATCATTGCATAGATTTGCTACTTCCATCTGAGTAGCAGTGCCCAAACTGCACTGATATTCTCAGGTTACTAGGCTTCAATAGAAGAATGATGTGGTAGCCAAGTGTGCACACGACTAAATATCTCAGGTTGTATAACTTAATTTAAAATATAGGACCACAGCTTGGTATAACTGATATGCTACCTTATTTCAGATCCTTCATAGGAAAAGTTACTTAAAGACAATGAGTTTATAGCCACAATGGTAATAACATTGCTATGGTTACGGCATGAACGTGAAACTAAGCTTTCAAACTAGTTCAAGATCAGAGAACAAATTCAGGTTGACTTGAACTGTAGCATATCCTAGACTTTAGGCAGAGGGTGCTGAGAACAGACAAGCAAACACCCACCTGATTCTGTGTGACCTTAAGGATGCTAACTCTGTAAGCACCTCTCTCCCCGTCGAAGTGATAGGATAACCCTAACCATCTATCTGCCCTTTCTCTAATGACATAAAATAGACCAAGTTATTAGAAGTCTCACATCTGACTGTGCCTCCTTCCTCTAAGACTAGCTATGGGACTCTCTGGGACTTGCTCTTCCCAAAGACTTCTTCCTAGAGGTACCCAGCTGTCTGTTTGGTCAACAAGAGTAGCCACAGTCCTTTGGGTTAATTTGCTCAAGGTTGACTGGTCAACCTTAGAATTACACAAGGGAGAAATGAAGGTCTGCCTTATGTTTGCCTTCTCTAGTCTTAGCTTCAACACTTTCCTCAAAGGTTGGTCATTTTCCAATAAGCTTTCTGTACACCAGTCCTCACTTCATTCATTCATATGTGATTGATATCAGCAGCAGCAGTGGTGGTGGTGGTAATGAAGCTGACGTGAGGAGGAGGAAACAGAAACTCCATTACTTCGTTGTGTTGAAGACCAACTTAAACATGCATAGAAACCTTCCTTAAATCATGTTCTCCAATAATAGAAGGCTTATCTCATGTGCAGAGGCACAGCTACTCTGCACCCACAATCAACTGTCAGTATATGCTATCTAAAGTCTCACTTCCATTTTCATTTCAGCAAAATTTGTTTAGCTATTCTGTTTTGCAGCTTTTATCACATTGAATAAGTGTTAATCAATTATTTTTAAGTAGTTCTAGAGAACAGTTTTCTCTAAGGGCTCTTTATACTTTAATATTCCATGATTCTGTAATTTTGATAATGGCAATATTTAAATAATACATTCCCTGGAAAATAAGGTCATTTAAGTACTCAAATTATCCTGTAAAATAACACTTTATAAATTATGCAAAGCAGGGATAGTATGAAAAATAATTCTACTGGCAATATGCAATCTACCTCTGCGGAAGCACAAGAGTGTGAGCCTTTGTTCTAACAGAATCACAGTCATATCTATGGGACATATAGCTTTACTCTGAGTATTGGACTGTGTCTGGTAATGCAGAAAGCCTTATAAGACAAGGTACTATAATGGACACTGGAAATCACCATATAGAATCATCTGTCTTCCTCGGGCACTAAGCAACATGTAGATGTGCTTTCATGATCATGCTAGAGACAGAACAAAGACCCAAAGAGACACGCTCAAACCGACTCTTCCCATTCCTCCCTCGGTCCATTGTTTCACATGTTTCTCTTTTGAAGGTCTTGTCCCAGCTCAGGCAAGCACCTTCCCTCTTGTCCATGCACGTCAGTCATTCCATGTTCTCCACCTGAGCCAAGGCAGGTCTTCTTTTCCCTAACATCCTCGAAGATTTTCTGTATGGAATTTGTCCAAGACATATATGTCTTCAGCAAATTTTCAGTTGCTTCAGTTAATAGTCAGTAATATAGGTCATAATACACACATTTATTTGCGTCTAATGAACCCATTTGCTCTCTATCAGATCTTCATGAATAGTGACAAAGTTTAAATTAATGTGATAAAGTTAAAACAATAACTTCACTTGGCTTTTAACATAGTTTTTGAAAGTATAGAACAAAGAGTAAGTAAAGAATAAAGAATTTTTTTCCTGATTCACCAAATATTATTTTAATGTAATTGATTCTTTACCTGTTACAACCATTATGATAACAGATTTGTGGGACACATTTTCTAAGCTTTATACAAAGGTTGATAAGCCTCAATTTCAAATTTGGATCAAAATAGTTCTCATGACCAGTTGGTAGAGAAATTTATATAAATATTCAATTTTAAAATAATTATATTTAAAACATCTAATTAAAATTGGTTTAATTGTGAAAGGAATTCTAAACACGGATTTAGAATGATCATAATAAATTGAAACGGAGCCATTACCCTTGAGCAGTATGTTTTTTCTTCACTATTGAAATATATGATACATTTTCAACAAACCCATACATGTGTAGCTTGTCTATAACAAAGACATCCTCTCAAGCACAAACAAACTCTGTAAGAAGTTTCAGCAGCCTGTGTTTCTTAATGGGTTGTCTCATAATGGAATCGTGGCATATGGAAACCACTCAGCACAGTGAAGATCCCACCTCTGTGTAAGCACCTTGAGCAGCTCATCAGCTACATTGTTTGGGTGTCTTATGCCCACAAGTGTTTGATGATTGAAAATTCATTCAGCCTGCAATTAAAAACATCTCCTATTTCTGCATACTCCTGGGGAAAAACGACCCACCACCCTTTGTCAATCACCTGACTCTGTCAATTTGCCACTTCAATTTTGTTCTGCTTTGGTAGAAGCAAATGCTCCATCTGTTCCCTTTCCAGCTCTGGACTCACATTCGTGTGTGTTCACCTCTCTTACCCAGGCTGTTTCTGACTACGAATTTCTATAAATATGTGAGGAAAATGAGTACTTCTTGCAGCCACTTTTGAAGCTAGGTATTTTTATAGGTCTGTCCTTCTGTGCCCAGGTGATCATAAGAACGTTTGTGTCAAGGCTGAATCGGTAAGGACCCCTTACGGATACTTATTTGATGAGTCATCATTGCTGATCAAATAAGGAATTTTAAATCCATTGCTTCAGTGTGGAGCAGTGACAGTTACATTTAAATAAAATTGATCTAATTTGTTGGGTTTTTTTTACTATCATTTCAGTAAATATCATTGATCTGATATACCACTATGTAATAAGTTTAAATAGATAATATATGTTTCCATTCATTTTAATATTATTAAGTACTTGTATCTCTTTCAATCATTGAAGTACATAGTAACATTATAGTATAGCAACTCAAATGGTTTCATGTTTATCTAAACCAAGAACTGGTAAAGGAAAAGAAATGTTACAAAGACAAAGGCTTAGAAAGTTCTGAGCTGAGTCTAAAGTCCTCAGACAGCCAGCTCCTAAGCCTCAGAGCCAGGCAATCTTCATTC
The DNA here is from genome assembly GCA_025134845.1 of Neodon shergylaensis. NCBI lineage: Eukaryota > Metazoa > Chordata > Mammalia > Rodentia > Cricetidae > Neodon > Neodon shergylaensis. The sequence goes on along the minus strand of JABTXL010008037.1, from coordinate 8,135,961 downwards.
CATCCTAATGACCTTCTCTATGTGTAGTATGTGAGGCTCACAACAGGAGGGTAAAGACACATCCATGTGAGATCTGCCCTTCCTGCACCTAGCTGGAGATGGAGAGAATGGAGGTAAAGTTGAGTGTGTGTGCACATGCACACACACTCACACACACGTGCATACACACACATGCACAATGCACACACACGCACATGCTCACATGCACACACACGCACACATGCATATACATGCACAATACACACATACACATGTACATTTTAATCTCCAGAAGACTGTGATATGGCCACTTTCTAAATACAGGGTCCACAATATACCCTAAATGGTATTGTAGATACTAAGCCCTTCAGTGTCATATCTTTTTCCTAAGCAGCAGTCATAAGACCTATAATATTGAATTTTGTGTAAGTTTGTTGGGCTCATAAAGGACCCAACTATTCTGTTAGATATTAGTTCTGGTTATACCTGCAAGTATATTTCTGGGTGATGCTCTGCCCTGGTTTCTGCATTTCTGATTGTCCAATTTGCCATTTCTAACTTGTGGGGTTTTCAGGCTCCATAACCAGAGTCTCTAATTCTTTACATGATGTATAAACAAAACAAACGTACATATATGCATACTATTCTGGGAAATAATATTCTCTGTTGGTTCTATTTTTTCTGTGAAATCATAACTGTAGGGTAAAAAGGCCAACCAAAGAAACCAACCAATCTCTGATCATGAAATCTAGCACCCTGACCCTAAAAGAATGAGTGAAAGAAACATACTCTGGATTTGAGACCTGAACCAGGGAAAGAAACATTTGATCCCTGAACCCAAAACCAAAGAAACATGCCCTAACTCTGAAACCAGTGCCAAAAAAACTCACTGGCCTTAGAATCAGAGCCAGTGAAAGAAATATACTCTGACCTTAGGATCAGCCAAACAGCTGAAAAGGACCAGTGAAAGAAACACAATTAGGCCCTGAAATCAGAGCCATCTTTGCCCCGACCAACTAAACTAACCAATCCCTGAGCAGAGAAAACTAACCAATTCCTGAGGAGAAAAACCTCCCTTGGAACACTTCACCCCTAGAAAGCCCTATATAAGTCCCTCTGCCTGTTCATTTGGGGCTGTCCTCCACCCAGGCAGCCACCCTCCTTCCCAAACAAATCTTTTTCTCCAAAGAGTCTTGGGTGAATGTCTTCATTTGCTGAAGCAGAAAAGGAAGAACCTGGTAGGGACCACCCTTAGGGGACTGAGCCTACTAACCTTGCTAAAACACTCCTTTGGGGGTTCTGAGAAAGGTTCAGAAAAAGTAACAACTTTTCTCCAGAATGGAGGAGATTGCTACATTTCTGCAGGGGCTTCCCTTTTAGCAGAGCGTTAGCAGAAGTAACATATTGGGCAGCAGCAGAAGAAGAAGATAGCTCTGCTAGGACATTCCCTTAAGAGAACAGAGCAGCCGGGCGGTGGTGGCGCATGCCTTTAATCCCAGCACTCGGGAAGCAGAGGCAGGCGGATCTCTGTGAGTTCGAGGCCAGCCTGGTCTACAAGAGCTAGTTCCAGGACAGGAACCAAAAGCTACGGGGAAACCCTGTCTCGAAAAAAAAAAAGAGAGAGAGAGAGAGAGAGAGAGAACAGAGCAGAGCTCGGCTGGAGTGGCTCTCAAAGAAAGAAATGGAATTGCTATATTTTATGGGGGGGAGTTCATCTCCCACTGCACCCCAACTTCACACAGCCTGGCTTCCCAACAAGTCAGGACACCTCACCCTCTAGGGCTGAGCAGTCCTGTTGTAGCTTCAACCTCCAGATTGTCCTACTGAGCCTCTGCCCCTCCAGAACTGCCTTATGTGGCTCTGAGAACAAGCCTGGCTTTCCAATAAGTCAGGATATCTTTGTAGCTCCAGGGCTGTAACACTCAAACTCGCTAACACTGACAGCTCCTTCAACAACACTGAAACTCAAGCTACTCTCAGTTCTTATGCTGTAAAACAGAATCATTCATGGCATTCAACCCTCTTAAATCATGGAAAAACTTACAGACTCTTCCAGGTGAAGAAAGTATGGAATATATACATATTAGAGTACTATTCAGCAGTAAAAAACAATGACTTCTTGAATTTTGCATACAAATGGACAGAAATAGAAAACACTATCCTGAGTGAGGTAAACCAGGTCCAAAAAGAGGAACATGGGATGTACTCACTCATATTTGGTTTCTAGCCATAAATAAAGGACATTGAGCCTATACTTCGTGATCCTAGAGAAGCTAAATAAGAAGGTGAACCCAAAGAAAAACATATAGGCATCTTCCTGAATATTAACCTTCATCAGGCGATGAAAGGAGACAGAGACAGAGATCCACATTGGAGCACTGGACTGAAATCTCAAGGTCCAAATCAGGAGCAGATGGAGAGAGAGCACGAGCATGGAACTCAAAACCGCGAGGGGTGCACCCCACACACTGAGACAATAGAGATGTTCTATCGGGAACTCACCAAGGCCAGCTGGCCCGGGTCTGAAAAAGCATGGGATAAAACCGGACTCGCTGAACATAGTGGACAATGAGGACTACTGAGAACTCAAGAACAATGGCAATGGGTTTTTGATCCTACTGCATGTACTGGCTTTGTGGGAGCCTAGGCAGTTTGGATGCTCACCTTACTAGACCTGGACGGAGGTGGGTGGTCCTTGGACTTCCCACAGGGCAGGGAACCCTGATTGCTCTTCGGGCTGACCAGGGAGGGGGGACTTGATTGGTAGAGGGGAGGGAAATGGGAGGCGGTGGCGGGGAGGAGGCAGAAATCTTTAATAAATAAATAAATGAATAAATAAATGAATAAAAAAGACTCTTCCAGGGATGTGCAGAATATTGGAAAGCTATAACCAAAAATGCAAGGCTTTCCCAAATCCTCAGGCATTGTCAAAAGCAAGAAGAGAAACAGTATTAGAGGTGGTCATAGCACTGCCCATTTGATCACATCTGATGACTTAGGCTGGTTACTCCTGGAGCAACTGTGGCCAGGTTGCTCTATTAAAGTACGATGATTGTGCCATAGGATGACTGGCATACACATGTCGCCTACATTTGTCACAGGACCTGTTTGCCTCTTCTTGATGGTTTAGGTGTCTGTGTTTCTGGTTTCCACAATCTGTTTGTGACACTAATCACAGGGCTTCAATGAACAGCAATGGAAAGCAAAAACAAGTGCCCAGTCTACACTGTCCATACACAGTACCAGGATGAGAAAAACATACTTCCTGACAGACATATGCTCTGCCCAAAGCTTATTCATTAAAACATAGGCTGAATATGCAAAGCTGAAATTAATCACCCCCAATGACTGGCTGAGGTTGAATAAAATATAGGCCCATTAGCATCCAACAATGCTGTTAGCAAGAACAGAAAGAATGGAGAAGGAGGGAAGAACACATGCATGTTCAGTATTTTCTTTTCAGTATGACAGAATACATTCCTTTTTAAATTTCAAATCATTTTTTCTTAATATTTAACTATCTGTGAAGAAAAAAAAACACTCAAGTGATGGAATCCTCTCAAACTGCAGACTTTCTAGTGGCCTAATTTGGAAAAATCGCATCACTTCAAGTCTGCTTCTTCCTTTGTAAAGTGAAGACATTGATGACAAAATGACTTAAAATTCGCACAAATTACTTAAACAGTGCTCGGGGAACTATATGCGAATTACAGCAGCAGTTTATCAGACAGCCACCCTGCCACTGCCACGGGGGAGGGAAACTGTATCCCTTATCCCTAGACTTCCTGCTACATCTAGCAGGTTGTGGGGGTTTTGTTTTCAGAAGTCATTCATTTGTTCATCCAAGTTTTCCTGTTGTAGATACTCCTCTAAGAACTGGAAGATATTCTTTTGAATAAAATATTAGAGTATATTTTAAAAACCATGAAATGGTGTTGAAGTATAAGCAGTAAGTAAGGAAAGTAGGCACACTGTTACATGAGCTATTATTTTTGCTTAAATCCCAATAATGAAAAGTCGCTATCTGTTTAGCCAAATGAGAGTCGTCAGGTGTTACTGTATTTAAATGAACCATCCCTGGAAACAAACTATGTTGTCTCCCTGAGCAAATATAGAGTCTGGTTATCGCCATTTCTGCTTTCCAGTGAATAGCTTATGTTTCAAAAGAAACATTTAATGAAATGCTTCACTCGCTTTCCTTCTGCTAATAGCAAGGCTGACATGTAGGTCAAGAGCCTGGGACTCATTTCGGGTCCATTTTGTGAACAATATTTGTCCATTTACTACCGAAATTGCAGGTGATTGTAGCTCAAGATTCTGGGTAGAAACAAAGCAACAAATGAGAGCTGCAGGGTGGCACCAAGGATGAGAGACCATTACTCACGGTGACTTATGTCTACATTTGACCAATGCGTCATTAGGGCCCTACACCAAAATACCAATGCACATTTATCTTGTCCTCAGACACTAACACTTCTCTTGGAAATCAAGCTCACCTTGTTGCTGAAAAGCCTTCAAAATACAATTTTTAAATCATAAGGCAGCGAGGCACAGTGTTGTGGAATATTAGTTTAAGATGCGTTACATTCAGTTTTGCTGCGGAATATTTGTTAAATGATGCAGAGCTGTGTTGCATTCTTTTATGTTGTATTTGTTTACCTCGCAAGGGTGAGGAGCAAGAAGAAAAGGAGAAGAAGAGGACTCCAGGGGCCAGCCACCTAGCTACATAGCAAGCCACAGAGCAAGACGGAAAGAAAGACATGCAGAATAAAGAAAGGTAAAAAGTCCAGAGACAAAACGCAGTTAATGACAAATGGGGTGATTTAAATTAGAAACAACTACAGCACAGTGTCAAGTTCTCTCAGTTTGAAGACTCCCAAATTCATGAGCCTCACAACGTGAAGTAGGTCAGCCCTCCTCATGTATTCTTCATGATACACGTCCCCATGCATGGAGGCCCTTCATCCCAGTGGCCCTCACTGAAACGACTTGTGTATGCTTCCCAGTTGGCCTATAACACAAAATGAAACACAAAGCCACCCAATTTTGTATTTAAAATCTTCTTATAGGGCTGGGGGTCGGCTCAGTTGGCAAAGCATTGGTCATACAAGTGTGATTATCAGTGTTCTACCCCAGGAAGAATGTGTGTTAAAACGCCAGGGGTGGATGAGCCCTTGTAATTCCTGTGCTGGAGAGGCAGAGCCAGGAGGATATCTGGGGACGCTGGTGAGCCAGTCTACTCTAACTGGGTATGTGCTCCAAGCCAGCCTCTGCTTCCAGGGAGGTAGCTGGAATTCCTGAAGATGAAACATCAGGTAGTCCTCCAGCCCCCACAAACACAACCCCACAAACACAACATACACATGTGCACCACCCCCTCACACATACACACATTAAAAACTTACTTAAAGAACAAAAAAATGTTATCAGACAAATATCTGTCATGGCCCTAAGGAGAATTGTAGATATTTTTGCTGTTACTCTTAAACAAATAATATGCCACACACAAAATATTGATTTCGTAATGAACTTAAAGAAGAATAAACCACAATGGGGGTATTATCCACATTACTCTCCCAGAAGAGGACTGCATGCTCTCAAGTAGTCATTGCTTACACTGGCTTCAATTGGATTGAGCAATAACTCAGGGCCTTAGGGCAGGACAGCTGAGGTAATTAGCACTTGAAAAGGTTCCAGGTCTCACAGAGGTACAATCACAGCCCTTCTTCTCCATCACACACGCTTCCTAATAGCAGATTATAAGCCATGGTTTCTGAACTGTCTGCCTTGCCTTCTCAAAGTGATTGCACTTTATAGGGGTGCTGACAGGTGCCGTCCTTAAACTAACATAAGAAGCTTTACTAAGGAAACAGCCTTAGGTAAAAGGCCTTGCAGAGGCTCTGTCGATGAACAAGGGGGCTTCCCATTCTTGCTTTAATTTCCTTTTTAATCCATTTCAATTAAAATGTAATTATATCACTTGCTCCTTTGCTTTCCTTTCCTACCTCCAAATAATTCCATGACCCCCACTTTCAAACTCATAGTCTCTTCTTTCCTGTTTATTTTGTTACACATATTTGTGTGTGTACATATTTTGTGTGTATATGTGCACATAACTATATCATACAACAGACTGAGTCTGGTTTTGGTGTGTGCGTGTGTGTGTGTGTGTGTGTGTGTGTGTGTGTCTAGTTTCAGCCAAAACCACTTTGGACTGTACAGCCAACTAGGGTCTCATGTCTGGGATATTCTAACTTTCTTTCTCTCAATGGTCCTCATGTGCCTATTGTTCCATGTCCAAGGGTGTGACTCCATGAGATTGTTCCCTTTCAACATTAGCATGCCTATGGATATCTCCCCCATTTAGGTCTTATTCATGCAGCCACGTCTATCAGGGACTGTTTCACACCATAACTACTGGTGCTCTGACTCTTATAATCCCCCCTCTTTCGTGATGTGTCCTGAACTACAGATGTAAGAGCTGTGATGTAGATGTTTCCACTGGGTCTGGGCTTCCCCACAATGCATTGATCTCCACATCCTGCCCAGTTGTGGTTTTCTCAGATGGTCTCATTTTCTGTAAAGAGATACTTCTTTGATGAGGGGTGACAGCTACACTCATGGGGGTGACAGGGTAAGATTTAGACTGTAGTGAGGAACTGAGATGGTCTAGCAAAACCATGCTAATAGATTATTTTTCTACTATACATGACCTCACCATTTCTGGAAAGCTGGGTAGGTTTCCCTTCTGTTGAGTGGGCCTTATGCCCAGTTGAACAGCTATGAATTTCATTTATTGCATTGCATTCTTATGGATATCTTGCCATTGTGTGGTTCACAGGCGTCAAATCTGGGCAAAAAATACAGGAGAAAAAATTCATTCTCAAGAGTGCTGAGAAACTGGGTGTTCACAAGAATGAAATAGGACAATGTCATTAACTCTGTGCAAAAAAATTAGCTCCAGGTGGATCAAAGACCTCAGTGTGGGGCTTTGTGCCTATGTCCTCTGATCAGTGCTAGGACACAGTCTATAGTTCCTGTGCCTACTGCCACACTCTGCCACACTCTCTCTGAGTTCATATGTGCTTAATTCCTCTTGTGTCTGGATCTTACAATCTTTGTGTCTCCTCTTCTGCATGGATCCCTGAGCCTTAGCGCAGGGGTTTGGTGAAGACATCCCATTTAGAACTGAGTGCTGTTAAATATCTAACTCTCTGCCCACTTTCCAGTTGTGCGGCTGTGTTAATTTCCATCTTCTGCCAAATAAGCTTCTCTAATGAGAGTTCAGTGAGGCACTGATCTATGGAGACAACAATATGTCATTAGGAGTCATTCTTAGATAAGATTCAAGTATTATAAACCTGCTCTTACCCTGAATTAAAGACGTATATTCAAAGAAGTCAATATTCAAGACATTTTCTATTGAAAATTTGAAGATTGAAATGTTAATGATTAAAGATTTCATTCATGATTAAAAGAAGAAAGATTTCAGGGTCTTTTCTTAGGTAAAATTCAAGTTTACCTAATCTAGCCACTATTCTTTAAAACATGTATATTTTCAAGAAGAGATAAGGTCAAAGGATTGAGAAACTGTATGTCTTAGTTGGGGTGATTATTGCTATGGTGAAACCCTATGACAACAAGTCCCTTGTGGGGGAAAGGGTTTATTTGGTTAACACTTTCATATAATAGCTTATAACTGAAAGCAATGAGGGAAGGAAATCAAACAAGGGCAGGATCCTGGAGTCAGGAGTTGACGCAGAGGCCATGGAGGAGAGCAGTTAACTGCCTTGTTCCCCATGGCCAGCTCACTGCTTAGCCTGCCTTCATATAGACCTAGGACCACCAGTTCAGGGATGGCACCTCCTGCAATGGGGTAGGACCTTCCTTATTAATAACGAATAAGAAAAATGCCCTAGAGGACCTGCAACCTGGTCTTCTGGGGGCATTTTCACATTTAAATTTCCCTCCTCTAAGTTGATATAGCTTGTATCAAGTTAACATAAAACTAGCCTATTCTTTCAGATTATTTTCAACACACAGAAAATCTTTTTTTCCAATGCTAGTTGTTAATCATAGACATCTGTGAATGTATCATCAGTATTCCATAGAATTGTTGATTTTAGGTACCTGGAATACACAAAGTTACTAAGTGGACATGCTGTAGTATTTCAATTCACAACCATTCAAAGTCTCAAATGGCCATGGAATTCTAAATTTTGTCTTTCTGTATCTGTTGATTTAAACATGAAGGAATATGTGAGTCGTTATTATATAAAAGTTTTGAGTCAAGTAATGGTTAATCTTTGCCTAGATGGCAGGATTAACCATCAGCTAAGAGGCAGATCTCTAGGCTTGTCTTTGGGGACATTAATAGACCAGTTTAAGTGAGGAAGGAAGCCCTGCCGTGCATGTCTAAGGCATATCGTGTGGACTGGTGCTTGAGACAGGATAAAAAGAAGAACTAGAACAGTGGAATAAGCCTTGGCACCCATCTCTCTGCTTCCTGGCAGCTGCATAGGTGACCAGGTACCTCATACTCCTGCAGTCAGAGCAACAGCTGACTTTGGTGCCTCCCCTCTCTGCCATGATGGACGCTGCGTCCCAATAAGCCCTTTCTTCCTTAGCCAGTTTTATTTACATATTTTGACATAGCAAGAAGAAAAATAGCAAACACCAGAACTGATTTTCCAAATATCACATCTATCCAGAAATACAGAACTAAGACATTTACAGTGACACACAGCTTTACAAAGGATAAGTCCCTGAGGGTCTGTTCACTTACTGTTACTTAGAAATTCCTCTAATTATACAACAAAGACACATTTCAGAAGTGCTTGGTTTGTTCAGCAGCATCTGCTGTTTCCTTCGAACTCGAGAGACAAGGCGCTTAGACTTCTGGCTCCTGTCTTATAAATAAACACTCTAGGACTGAGTAATCTCCAGCTGCAACTCTATACGAATAAAAGCAAATTTACTTCTTACAAATTCACAGTCCAGTTAATCCATTTCTATTATACTCTGACTCGGCTATTTCTTTGTCTCTCTGCTAGGTTCATAATCTATTCAGCTCAAAGCAAACATTCTCTCTTATGTCATTTTTATTCATTTTCCTTAATCAACTATCCCCGAAGAGAGGTGCGGACTTGGAAAACATCTGGAGCTCACAAATCTTAGAGATATGTATAAGGTACAAAAGTTGGCCTTGTTTTGTTATTAGTTAAGGTAAACCAGAAAGCATCCTATCAAACGGTAAAGGATCAGAGCTTGTGCACAGGAAATATGTTAAATTATGCTATAGAGCTGGCCCCAAGCACCTAGTAAGTTAGTTTTCTTCGTCTAAGTAGTGGCGGCCTATGACCAGTGATCTGAATACACCATCATGGCTAACCCACAGATGCCCAGCCAGGAAGATATGAGATCACACCAAGACTGTTGTAATAAGGGCAGTGGGGCTGCGTCCCCAGCACCCCGGCCGCCTGCTAGCTTATGCCCCGAAATAACAACACACAAATTGTATTCATTTAAACACTGCTTGCCCATTATATCCAGCCTCTTCTCGGCTAACTCTCGCACCTGGACTAGCCCATTTCTAATAGTGTGTGTAAGCACCCCAAGGTGCGCTTACTGGGAAGATTCTAGCCTACGTCCATCCTGGGTTGGAGCTTCCTGGGAGAGAGGAGCCTGGCGTCTCTGCTCCAGAGAGCAGAGCTGTCAAGTCTACCCAGAAGAGCTGAGCATGGCGTCTCTGAACTCACTTCCTCTTCCCACCAGTATGCTGTTCTGTTTACTCCTCCCACCTATGTTTTAACCTATGAGGGCCAAGTAGTTCCTTTATTACTTAACCAATGAAATCAACAGATTGATATATGACACTCCCACATCACAAGACATTGATTCAGTCTGTGTTCAGGCCTAATCTTGAAAACAACCTGTAGGCAACCCATACCTCAGGGCTCTAAACTGCAGGTTTGAGCAAAATCCCGGTTGTCTAACCATTCTCAGAATGCTAACTTCCTTCCTTGGAGGAAAATATCTGATCTCTCCATTGGTTGTGTTAAAATCAAGATAAAAGTATAACTTTTCCTTGAATCCATTATGACTTTTATGTCTGTCTTTACCTGGCTTCTTTTCAACAGCGGCAGTCTGTTGTCTATCCACCCATAGGACACAATCAGCCGAAACCAACAATTTCCTCCGATCTCTCTTGCTCTGATAATAGTTAGGAAGCAAAGCCTGCTTCACCCTCTCCAGATATCACTTTCTGATTAAGCTGTCTGTACTCCCTCCTCTGGACAGAAAAGACCTTTGGTTCCTCACTTCTGGCTGCTGGCCCATCCTACTCCAGTTTTTTTTTTCCACAATTGGCTTCCCAAATCATTTCCCCAAATACTTTTCCATTTCATTACTTTCATCAAATATTACACAGGTAATTTCTAGCTAGATTTGTAATATTTTATATATGTAATTTTCTCCAGTACTTCCTGAAAACTCATTCACATGACAGTAAAGGTATTTCCAAAAATATGTAACTGACAAGGATATTGAAAATCAGGAGGTAACATAATCAAAGATTCATGTCTCCCAGGTTAGGGAAATTGGGGCAGCAGCAGTAGGAGGGGCACCTGCCCTAATAGATCACCGATCTTGACCGCCCGGTTTAATGTGAAGCAGAAACTTGGCAGAACCTCAAGTCTTGGTTGTTTGTCCACTAGGAAGAGAAAAGGAGAACAAATAATAGGGTTGAAAATAAGAAAACTTTCAAAAATCATCAACAACAACAAGAATATAGTTTGGGTCATTGAGAGAGAGAGAGAGAGAGAGAAAGAGAGAGAGGAGACATAAGTGCCTCTTCAAACTGTCTTCATTTCTACCTGACTTATTACAAAATGGCAAAGTAAAAGGAGGATGGGCAATCAGGAAGTTGTAGAGCTTCAATAATATGAGAGCAAATTTACACATCAACAATTTTAAGTCATTGAAGAAGACAAGATCTCCTGAGTAAATTGGAAGCATGGGGGAGGGTTGAAGGGGAGGGGAGAGTCGGGGGGGGAGCAGAGAAAAATGTAGAGCTGAATAAAAATCAATAGAAAAATAAAAAAATAAGAACAGACCATCTACTCCATCACTGATGTGTACCCACGGAGGCTCAAGGTATTGATCTAACCACTAGCAACAATGACTGTGAAACATGGACCCCTTGATTCCCAAGCAGTGCACTCAAGTGGCTTCGTGACTGTGAATGATTGAATTAAAAACTGATAAAATATGTCACAGCAAGGATAGCCTCTTGGTTTCAGAACGTACAGTAGAGAGAAAGAATGAATGGGTGCTATCCCCTATGTCAGTCATAGAAGACACTACTCTTAAATGATGCCCTTTATGTAGATGGTGCTAGAGTTACAACAGCAATTTATAAGCTGACTGTCACTGGAGATGTCACCCACTCTCCTTGTGGATTTAATGTTCAGGGAGAAAACACATGCTTCGTTTGATCTCCTGACTGGAAATGGCTTCAATGTCAACCCCTCTGCTACAACTTCTAGAGCTCTTTCATCCCCACCAGGCCCTCCCAGGCCTTGGGTTAGCGATTTCCTCCTGCAAAATGACTTTTGCTTATGAGATATTCTTTTATTTGTTTGGTATAAATCGGCTTGCAGAAGATGACTGGTTACATAGGCTTGAATGCTTTCAGCTTTTAACCTGGATAACAGACACAGGAGCCCAACAGCAGCCAACGAACAGCCTGAGGGAGTGCAGAGCTCATAATGTGACCATCATCTCACACCAACTGTATCCGGCCTAAACTTGAAAAATAAACAGCCCCAGCTTTCCATAGTTGTAGTTGTGTAGTTTTTTTTTCTCTTTTTACTCTTTGCTTTTTGCTCTTTTGAGGGGTCTACCACCCAGTTCCAAAATAAATGATGCACGAGTCTTATTCCTTCTTACAAATGTCTGGCCTTAGCTTGGCTTGCTTCTATCCAGGTTTTCTTAAATTATTCCATCTACATTTTGCCTCTGGGCTTCTATTTATCTTTATTTTATATACCTTTTTATTTCCTTCTAATTCCATGAGTGGCTGTGTGGTTGTGCGGCTGGCCCCTTCTTGTCTTGCTCCTTCTCTAGGTCCTTGTTTCTCCAATCCCACATTTCTCTCCCCAATTTATTCTCTCCCTGACAGCCCCTCATTTTTTCCTGCAAAGCCACTGGCTATTTAGACCAATCGCTTTATTAAGTCAATCAGGTGTTTTAGATAGGCACAGAAACACAGATTCATAGAGTTAAACAAATGCAAAAATACAACACATCTTTGCATCACTAAAGAAATATACCATAGAATAAATATATGTAACACATCTAAAAATAATATCTCACAATAGTCTCCTTTCTAATTCCCAGGCTACTTTTCAATAACTAGACCCATTTATTTGCTGGTCAAATCTCACTGGATTGTCTGAATTGCTATATTATCATTAAAGCCATCCTGAAAGTTGTTGATGCTAAATTAAAATGCCTTTGTAGAAATATCAATGTCTGTTCACTCTAGTTATTTTTTTGTGTGACATTTCCATGGCATGGAAGCTTTCATCCCATGTCCAGCTCTGCGACTGGTCTACTTGGACCAATCCACTCCATTTCTTTGAAACTCAGTTCCCTTGTCTATGCAAGAGGAGCAAACCATTATATGTTGGGAGGGACATAGACGAGTGACAGTAAATGGAAAGTCCTCCACAGGGCACCTCACTAGCAAACATGGGCTCTTAGCTAGAGCACAGCCATGGAAAGAAGCAGGACAAACTACATGGAACTTACAGTTTCCAGAACAGGAAGCCTTTCCTAGATGAATGATTTAAGGTGATTCGATTCCTCTGAACTTCATGTCTCTTACCAGAGAAATCAATTTAAGCATTTCTTGTGTCTTCTCTGAGGCAGGCAGAAGTCGGGAGGCTTGGGAAATATTAATAAACAGAGCAGAGTGGGATCACCGCCATGGAGGTGGAAGTGACTGTGAGTCTTATCTCTCAGCGTTATTGAAGACACAGAGAGACGGGCACAGGGAACACTTTGCAGGTATACCCAGGTTCAACCATTGATTTAGTCACTGTAGAATCCTGAACACTTGAGAGTCAATCAGACCGTCTCATTCCAGAGGTAGCTGTGTTGCTGTAAATTACATCTGTGAATACACAGCCAGAGAGCTGGTATGAAAATATGAGTTTCTTGGGCTAGTGAGATGGCTCGGGAGATAATGGTGTTAGCCCCCAAAACCTGAGTTTTACCTCTGGACTCATACGATAGGAAAGAAATGACTCTCTGACTTCCGCATGTGTGCACTGGTGTGTCTCTCTCACACACATACACACTGTCACAAATTAATGTAATTTTTAAAATTAAATGGGAATCTCCTTCCTACTATACAGCCCTCTTTTCCATGTGCCAATACACTGAGGTAGCAAGTAAAGGGTGATGGACAGGTGAAAACAGTAAGGTATTGTGGTCAAGGAAATCCCAACCAAGCAGGTTGACTCAGTTATGTATTTCCATTTGAGCTCTTGGTGGATTGTAATATGTGGTTATGATTTAAAATGAAATAAAATATGTGGTTATGATTTAAAATGATTAAACATTTTTGTTAGATAAGTGCAATTTTCATATATATATATATACATATATATGTATATGTATATATATATATATATTTCTTTATTATTACAGAAAGTGCTGTGGAAATGCTGGATGACAGTGGCAAAAGCTGGTGTGCTACAGATATTAAATACGTGAAATGTTTTCATAGATGCCTAATAAATGAATAATAAACAAGCAATGTTGACAAAACAACATGGTCCTTACTAGAGGCAAATATATCTTGTACTTCGGAAGGAAATTACCCTAAAGTATTCAGATTTTATCACATCAGACGATAGGATCTCTGCAGCTGTAAGAATCAATGTCACACAAAAGAAAGGGATTTCATTTGACTGATAAATCCCTCCCATTAACCAGGTAATGGATGTCAGGATTGTCAGCCATGTTTGAGCTCTCTTACATGTCTCTATACACATATGAAGCACACACAAATCTCTCTTCTCTCTCTCTCACTTCAACTGTCATTCTGACAACAGACTGTTTCAATGTCTATTCACTTTCTATCTCAATGATAAGTGACAAGTCTGTTTACCTGTTTCCTGAAAGGGCAGTTCTACTTCTGTGTATAAGAAAGATGGCAATTTGGCCTTCATAGACAGATTTGTTAGACTTTGAATCATAGGCTGCCTCATAAACATGCTCCAAGATGAGCTTCGCTGGGTAGAAGCATTCTGTAAAGCAAATGCCCTCTTTCATTTCATCTTGAATCATTTGGTATAGGAATGTTTATTGATTTTCCACCTTCTCTGGGCCTACTGCAGAGGTGATCATTGACTGTATACAGACCACTTAATTTACAAGGTCAGCTCTCTTTCTGCATTTCCTTGAATAGTTATTATTTTCATGCAAGGAGGAGCTCACAGTTAAAAAGGCCTTCTACCCAGAGACCATGCGACATCTCTCAGCCATTACTACGTCACCATACCAAGGAACCAAAAGTCCATTCACCACCTCCGTGAACACTATCTGAAGCTACAGGAAAGAAGTAGCCAAGCCCAATCTCAGCCTTACTGAGCCCAGTATTGATTTAGAGAACCATGTGTTCAGTCGAGTTTGCTTAGACTTGGAGGGATTCTTCAATTGGTAACCCACTGAGATCCAAATGCTGAATTACAGAAGGGTTTGTTTTTTTTGGATCTCTTTTATTGTGCAAGAAACACAATGACACATTTTTATATGAAAGTAAATGTACTCTCAGTACTCCCAGGGCCATTTAAGTATGTTTACATTATTTCCTCCAGACATTCACAGAGAGTAAAGTGATTTGCCCAGCGTGAGTTTCTTTCTTTATTGACATAGAATTAACTTTGCTGACTTGATAAATCCAAACTAAAACCAAAATTGCATTAATTTTGTTTTTGTTTTTTTTAATAGCTGCTTCAGCTAAGATAGCCTTAGTGAAAACTTTCATTTTATGCTTTATTTAATTCCATGGAATTTCACTTAAGTCTGAGCTTTAAGCATCTATGTGCTGGCTCTTTTGCTTTGCTATAGTTTAGGAAGGAAATTTTTGGATTACACTTATTATTTCTGTCTTATGATATTATACCTTCCTAAATGTAATAGAAATGGAGTTCTAAGCTTTTCTATTTCCTTTTGGAGGAAAAGATTCTCCTAATAAATATGTTGCCAACTGTGGAAATAAGCAACATCCTTTTTCCTTGTAAAGTTTTTCTGTAGAAACCCACCATAGAGAATTTTCCCATGGTTCAATATTGTAACTACTCTAGCAGGAGATTTTATTCATTGCTGTTTAACTGGTTAAATTTTTTTTCTTTCTTTCTTTCTTCCTTCATTTCTTTATTCCTTTCTTTTTACAACTTGACAGAAGCTAGAGTCATCTCAGAAGAACCTCACTTGAGAAAATAACTATTATATTGCCCTGTAGGCAAGCCTATGGAGCATTTTATTGGGTAATGATTGATATGGGAGAGCCTGGTATACTGGGGGCATGGCATCCCTGGCCTGGTAGTCCTACCAAGTAAATAAAAGCTAGCAAGGCTGAAGAGCAAGGCAATAACAGTGATCTTCTGGTTCAGTTCCTGTCTTCAGGACCTACTTTGAGTTCCCGCCTTGACTTCCTCCATGATGAATTATGACCTTTAAGCCAAATAAACCTTTCCTTCCCTGAGTTGCTTTTAGTAGCAGTGTTTTTATCATAGCAGTAGAGATCTATAAGATGCCACTCTAAGACAGAATTCCATACCAAAACCATAATAGGTCTCTGAAGATATCTCTTGCCACCTGACACTCAAAAGTACAGCATGACTTATAAGAACAAAACAACAATGGGATGTACTCACTCATAATTGGTTTCTAACCATAAATAATGGTCATGGAGTATATAATTGGTGAACCTAAAGAAGCTAAATTAGAAGGTGAACCCAAGGAAAAACATATAATTATTCTCTTGACTAAGGGAAGTAGACAAAATTGCCGGGGAGAAATTTTGGGATCTTGGGGGGGGGTTGGGAGTTTCGGGGGAAGGGGAGAGAAAAGTGAGAAGGGGAGGATGAGGGAAACTTGGGGAAACAGGAGGATTGGGATAAAGGAAGGTTGTATAGGGGAGCACGGAAGCACAATTTTTAGTTAAGGGAGTCACCTTAGGGTTGGCAAGAGACTTGAACCTAGAGTGGCTCCCAGGAGCCAAAGGCGAGGTCCCCAGTTAGTTCCTTGGGCAGCTGAGGATAGGGAACCTGAAATGACTCTATCCTATAGCCATACTGATGATTATCTTGCATATCACCATAGAACCTTCATCAGGTGATGGATGGAGATAGAGACAGCGACCCACACAGGAGCACCGGACTGAGCTCCCAAGGTCCCAATGAGGAGAGGAAGGAGGGAGAACATGAGCAAGGAAGTCAGGACCACGAGGGGTGCACCCAACCACTGAGACAGCGTGGCTGATCTATTGGGAGCTCACCGAGGCCAGCTGGACTGTGACAGAAGAAGCATGGGATAAAACAGGACTCTCTGAACATGGCGAACAATGGGGGCTGATGAGAAGCCAAGGACAATGGCCCTGGGTTTTGATCCTACTTCAAGTTTGGGCTTTGTGGGAGCCTAGACAGTATGGATGTTCACCTTCCTAGACATGGACGGAGTGGGGAGGACCTTGGACTTTCCACAGGGAAGGGAACCCTGACTACTCTTTGGACTGGAGAGGGAGGGTGAGGGGAGTGGGGGGAGGGGGAGAAGGGTGGGAGGAGGGGGAGGGAAATGGGAGGCTGGGGGGAGGTGGAAACTTTTTTCTTTTTCTCAATAAAAAAGAAAAAAAGAACAAAACAACAAATGTAGATTACCATGGCAGATTGCTCCTGTATCTAAAAGCAATTAGCTGGACACCATTGCTGTTCTGGCCTGGAGATAGTCGTATATCTTAGAGTTGGATACCTGGGAATGCATGTAGGCTGTCCTGGGCTCCGTTCTGCTATGGGATGGCACAGTGTTGTCTATCACCACCTTTGCATGCCAGCTTACACGTAGCAGATTGAAACAGAAAGCATTACCCCAGGACTCTGAAGTGCAGAAGTGGAAAGTCTTTGTCGGGTGTTTTGCTCCAGGTTTTACCCAACTGAAGTCAAGTTGCTGGCCATCTGGGATTACTGCACAATCTAAGGACCTACTTCTGAACACTTTCTAGTTTGCCGGCAGAAATATTTCTTTCCGATGTTTAGCTTAGAGCTTCAGGTAGAATCATACATCTTCTGCACAGCACAAATCACTTAACCCATTCTCTTGCACCAGTGGCATTCTCTGCCACTCCTTCTGCACATCTGACTCCAGCACCAGGGACCCTCAGTAATAGGCAGCCAGGAGCCAGGTTTATCAACAGCTGACCTTCTCTAACATACTAGTCAGTGATTACTGCAGTAACTTCCAACTGTGGGTCAAAATAGGAAACTTTCTAATTGATTTCTCCTACCCCCTAATTAAAATGTATAAGAAGGGACTCACACTGCCACATGGGCTGAGTTTTCCTCAGAGATTGTGCATGCTGTCTATCTCTCCCTCTATGGTTTTACTAAATCTTTTACCCAAATGGCAATATGCCTCAGAGTCCTTCTTCAACCTTGAGCACAAGACCTTTCAGTATTTCCCTGCCTTATTAAGGTGGCTACCTTCTTTTGGTTCAAGAAATGTGGGTAGAAATGGCTTTGGAGCCCCTAGGTCAAAATGTTTGAGAACTGAGCCAGGCAGTGGTGATATATGCCTGCTCATTTGTTTCCCGGCCTCCCAGCTCTGAATAATCACATAGAAACTATATTAATTACAACACCGTTGGCTAATGCATCAGGATTATTTCTAGCTAGCTCTTACATCTTGAATTAACCCATTTTTATTAATCTGTGTATCACCATGAGGCTGTGGCTTACTGGGTAAGGTTCTGTCATCTTCCTCCTTTGGCAGCTACATGGTTTCTCCTTTGGCAGCTACATGGCATTTTTCTGGCTCTGCCTACTCTCTCTCTCTATTTCTTCCAGCCTAGCTATATTCTGCCCTACCCTAGGCCTTTATTCATTAACCTATAAAAACAACACATATACAGAAGGACATTCTACATCACACACCTTTAATTTCAGCCCTCAGGAGACAGAGACAAGCAGATCTCCGTGAGTTTCAGGCCAGTCTGGTCTACAAGAGCTAGTTCTAGGACAGCTAGAACTGTTACACAGAAAAATCCTGTCTCAAAAAAAAAAAAAAAAAAAACAAAAAAAACAAAAAAAAATGTTTGAGAACTGATAGGAATGCCTGCAGCTGGCTCACCTCATGTTTATTGCTTGCACAGAAACAAAAAAGCCTGGAAAGAATACTAAGACACCCCTGACACACACATACACACACGAAGCTGCCTTAGAGAGACACTCAAATGCCTGATAAGCACAGTGTGCAATGCTTAACCACTTTAGAGGTTGAGGGATGGAGAGAACATACAGTTTCTCCACAGAACTTTTGCTTGTCTGTCTGGCAGAAGCATTATCAGGAATTACTTTCCTAACTGACAGTGTGCTCAGGAAACTAAACCCCACCTCCCCACTACTGGCAGCCAGCCCCAGAAGGGCTCAGTCACTTCCTCTGGCTCCTCAGAAAGTTGAAAGAATGTTCATCTGCAGTGCCCCAAAGGAAATAAACCTTTATTGACAACTGACATTTTAGCTTAGAGTGTGTTTCTCCCAGAGCTTGCTTCTTCGGTAAAGCAGCCCTTAAACAATCCAACGGTCAGCACCAGCATAGGGAGGGAGAGCAGGGCAGCTTCTTCAGACTTCCAGAATTGTACCTCATAGGTTTTATTCTGGGCTGGACTTTCCTGTTGGTAGTTCTTGAGCTAAGTTCTTTGAGGTTTAAGAGGGGTCAACGGTCTGTATGACTTTGTAAGGGTTCAGTTGTCTATCTAGTGAAATTCAATAGCAAAGTCATTTTTAAACTCCTTCTGGGAGAAGACAATGAGAAAGCCAATAGAGCACATAAAGATCCCTATGCAACCTTTCCAAGCATCTTTACAGGCAGTTTCTTGGTATTTTTCTGATTCTCTGTAGGTGCTAAACGGTTTTCATTTCAGTATATTATACCACACACTGTGTTGAGAACTAGGCAATGCTTGGCATTGTTTTGTAATATTAGTTTCTAAAAATCATCAACACATTCTCAAGTGACCAAAGGTCTAAAGAAATGACATAGTATATCAGCAAAGGTAAGGATAACACAAAGTACAGTGTTAAATAAAGCTGGAAAGGTCATTATAGAATCTATTTTACTTAAAAACTCAGGGTTTTTTTTTCCTATGATTAACATTTATTATGCACGCATATTTTAAGTCATAAGACCCATCAAAAGCTTGACAGGTAGGATTGCTTAACTTATAGCCAGAGAATCACTGAAACAAAAATCCCAAGCAAATTGCATTACAAATGCACATACACTCAGACCTGACTTAACTACCCCCTTTATGTCTCATTCTTTCCATGTATAGTACTCATTATTGATGCATGTAAAAACATCAGGAGACTATCTTTGTCCTCTTTGGGGTTGGTTGACTGTGTCGGGTCTGACAGGAATTGTAAGGCTCCTTATGGTTTTCCAGCACTGCTATTCCCATGAGGAACATGCTCCATGGCAAGTAATCATATAAATATGGTTAAGCTATGAACATAGAATATCCTTTGGGAAGGAAGGAAAGCCCTTCTTAAATGTAGAAACCACTGAAGGTTATCCTAGCTGTCTTCAAATCAATGCAGATAACTCCATTGACGTACAGACTTCCGAGGGAGTTAGTTTCTGAATGAATGCTCATGATCTTCGGCCTTGATGGCAATGGGTCTGAAGACACAAGAGCAGCCCCAGTTGTATAATACAAACAAAGAGCCTGAGATGGGTGGACAAAGGCAGAATATTCAGTGTTCAGAATCGTGTTCCATGGTTTAACAAGATTAACATCTGGAGCCTGTGTAAAGCACAGAATTGTGAGTCCTCCTAGTGGATTCCACCAGATCAGTGGAATCAAATTTTGGCTTTTTAGGAAGATCCCAGATAACTTTTGGGACAGTAAAATCTGAACAGCATTTAGTTATACAGAACTAGATTTTAGGAGTAGGACCTCCTCAAAGAAATCATGGTGCTTCTAAATATGATTTTGGACCAAGTGGTTATTAATGGCAAGGTATTAACTTGACTATCACTTTCCTCCTTAGGTGTGCCAAGGAAACCTGACTAAAATTGATCAGCATCTTCTGGATTTGATGCCCTGATAATCGAGGTACTGATATGGTCACTCACTCTTCTTCACTGATGTAAATTAGTCTTAAATAATGAAATGATTACTCTAGATAAAGATGTGAGGGCAGCTCCTCCATTACTGCAATCCTACCACTGCCAATCTTGTGATGAGTTCTTTTATTATTTTCTCCAGCACATCTCACTGTGTGTGTAGTGCATACCAGGAGCTGTGCTGGCACCTGGGACTCAAAGGAAGAGAACACTCATCACCAGCATTCAATCAACATCATGTCTCCCTGTTCAATGGAACAAAATAACTCAGTTTTCTCGGGTAGGGACTGCAGCAGAGTGAAGGGAGCCTGTCAAGACCATAGCACAGATAGAGGAGTTTTGCTTCCTCTCCCCATTTGGCTTCTCAAATACTGGCACATTTAAAAATCTTAACTCTCCAAAGAAAATTCAGAGTGTTTTCTGTCTTGTTTGATACAATGTTCTATCTAGATAACAGATCTCAAAGTATGGCTCCCTCTACTGTACCAGGGCCCCTCCTACTTCCCCAGGGTCGCTCATCACTCCAAAACCAGTAAGTTGTCTTTGAGTGATGATCAAAATTTGTCTCAGCTCAAGAAAGTGATGGAGTAATGGAAACATCACTTAAATGAAAGCTGATTCTGATCACTAAGGTTTGGGGGGTCACTTAGTGAACTCCATGCAAGTGCCACTATCTTGGCACAGTGCTTATATTTCTTATAACTAGGTAATAATAACAAGAGAAATATGGTGGTTACTTATAACTAGGTAATAATAACAAGAGAAATATGGTGGTTACCAGAAGAGAACGCTGCATCATTTAAGAACAGTTCTTACTTATTCTTCACAATGTCATGATCTTTTGATTCATAACATAATATATATCTACAGAGAAGGAAACTGAGGCTTAATAAATATTGAAGGACTTGTATGTGATCTTAGATCTGCCAAAAAATAATGTTACTGTGTGAACCCGACTGTGCTTGACTCCAAATGCTGCTGATACCAACTATGGGGATGGCTTATATTTTTACATTCTCTTTTTGAAAGAATAAGACTGTGAGAAATTTTTCTCTAGTTATACTAAGCCCATTCCTACATTAAGAAACCAGTCCTGGAAAAAGGCTTCTAAGAGCCAAACATTCTGCCTCATCCTCTGAGGGCAAAGTGTGTGTGCTCTCATCAGTTCATATAACAAATGATTCTGGGGAGCTACTTGAAAGATAAGGTTCCGGGTGCTAGAAATTCAAAGATGTGCAATCCCTGGTGCTGCCCTCAAAGCTCTCACCCACTGAAGATGAACACAGTCTGAAAACCATAAAATATTTACCCACCATGTCTACCAAGAAAACATGTGATCACCCTGAGAATAGGAGTGAGACTCAGGGAAGAAATCAGAACTGGGAATTATAGCTAACCAACAAAGCCATGGGTTGAGACAAGATCACTCAAGGAGAGAAAAGAGAGGTTGAGAACTACATCTCAATCCACAGCTTCTCAGTGTACTGAACAATTGAAGTACATGTTGACCAGTGGCCTCCTGTGTGTCTCACATGGCTCATGCTTCACAAAACTCTGATTTCTCATACTCAATGAGTGAGATAAATGAGAGTCTTTTGTGGAGTCTGTGAAAAATAAGGCTGGTTGTTTGGGGACATTCCTGAGTCTCCGCAATAGGCTCAGAACATAATAGTTAGCAGCAGAGGTGACTGGCCCAGCAGCAGAACTCAGATCTATAAACTATGAGTTCTAGCTGTTTGCTCTTTCTGTGCCCCGTGTCTTATTCTACAAGATAGAGCGATACCTGGTCTCCTCAGAATTTACAGAGACAGTTGATGCACAGAAAGCAGTGTCTAACCAATGCTTTGCCCTTCTAAAGGGCAACCACTATGAGTGCTGGTGTCTGCTCAAGAGCTGGAATCCTCCTACAAGATCTTCTACACTAAGGGAAGCTACAGGGGGAAACACACTTGGAAAATCAGACTAAGCTGACTTAGTCTAACTCAGCAAGCTCTTCCCCTGAAGCAAGCAAAATGGGTGCTCCAAAGAGTAGGCAACTTTAATCATACTCAAAAGGAAGAACAAATGAAGCAAAATTCAGTGGGGCAGGATGTTGTCACATCTCTCCAAATCCTAGAGAGAACTCGTCGGGAAGGCATAGCACAATAGGAACTGAGTTTCAGGCCTGAAGCCATCAGTTGCAGTGAATCAGCACTCAAGCAGGCTCTCATGTCAGAGGTCTGCATCACCAGGGCACGAGATTTAACTTGAAGAAGTCATCTCTACCCATTAGCCATAGGTGAAAGCTGTTTTGATAGTAAACTAATAAGTCTGTACTCCCCCAACCAATTCCCTGAGTAATTACCCTAAGTGATCCTGTTTTCCTATAAGTGTGCGGTATTGACCGAGTCTGCCACTGTCTTCTCTCTGGCTTACCAAACTTTTGAGGGCTCAGTGGTTCTCCTGTAGTCACTCAGATGGAAAATGTGGAAAACACCTGAAGATTAATGGATTAGGAAATTTGGAGCGCAAACTCCATTTGGCAGCACACATACATCATTTCACACAAAAGCATAAAAGAAAATAAAAACCAAAGAGGCTCTTTCATTTCAAGGTCCATATTTCAAGGTCTAAAAGAGCTAAGAAGTGGAAAATAGAAAGCCTTGTGGTGTATGTGTGTGTGTGTGTGTGTGTGTGTATGAGCACGTGTCTGTGTGTGTGCGCATGTGTGTGTTTATCCAGAGAGGTATTTCAGCAATTCAATTCCTTGTCTGTTCTTTGATACCTGGAATATCAAATACTTACCTATACTCATTTTCCAAGTGAAGTGAGATCTATTGCACTATTCTTTTTCTCTCCCTGAAACAGATCTATAGTGTCTTCCCCGGGCTTCCTCTGAATCAGCATCTTCTTGCTTACTTCATACAATGCCATAATATGATTGCTCATTGGAAAGATCCTACACTTACCTCTGGAAGTTTTCAATCAAAATAACAAAGCTTTTTTTGTCTACAGAGCCTAGGAGGGTATAAATGAATTCTGTGAGCTTGGCACAACAGTAATGGTACTCTATTCCACCTAGAGTCACTGGGTTATTAAGAACTTAAAATATGAAAATCCACATGACTCCCCAAGTATTCAAATCAAAAGTTAAAGACTGTACGTAACAGAACCATAGGCAATGCACTGCCTGACCTCCCAGATGCCCTGAAGGGTTTCAGAACCCTCTTATTCTCAGATTAGCAGCATGTAACCTTAAGGTCTGTGACACTGTGTCTGTTTCCCTCCATGTGGAACTCCAGATTATCACACTCACTTGTTCCTGGTCACTCAGTACACATTTGTAAAATGAAGGATTAATTAATGACTCCAAGAACATGGGTTTGTTTAAGCCTCTTGTTAAAAATATGTCCTTTAAAGTGGATTTGGTAGTGAATTGGCATCCCTTTCATTGTTGGAAGGGGAAGTGGGGGAAAATGAAGAACATGATCATAACAAAGCATAATTTGGGGAAGTGTTAAGTTTCTGCAACAGAGAAATGGGCATATCTCTCCTGAAATCAGGTTACCCAACCCCTACTTCCAGAGACCCAGGCTAGAGCAGTCCTGGGGTTTGAACTGCTATTCTCATTTGACATTCATATTTGAATGCTGATTACATACACACCAGGATCAATGACAAAAGCAAAGCAAAGCAAAACAAACGAAAAACCCACAAGGAAATATGAATGAAAATTTATCACTTCACGTTCCAAATGTCTAAAGAAACTCTAGCTCAGAAATGGATGCAGCTACATCCACACACACCAGAAGCAGAAAGATTTTTGCTGCTGTAAAATTTGGTCTACAGATCTTTATGACACCTTCCTAAAAAAACTAACTTGAAAAGATTTACAAGAAATCCAAAACTCCTCACCCCCTCTCCCATAGTGTCAGTATATGAGTGAGCAGTACTTTGTCCTCAGTTGATGTGCCTTGTGCACCACAGGAAGACCCTTTGATTACATACATGACTTAATTGACATAACCAGGAACATTTATAACCTCTAGCCATTCTGGTTTTTTGGTTTATACAACACCCTTGGATGGGACAGACACTTTACTTAACATTCAACTGAATGCTTAATTTCCACCTGGTTATCTTCTTGACAGAGACATGCCACTCTTTTCAAGACAGACATTCTACATAATCATTTGACTGTGTCTAACACTACTTTAAATGAAACTGATAGAAATTGAATCAACACATATAGGAAACATAAAATTTGATATTTCTAGAGAACTGAGCATCATTATTTCTGAGACAAGAAATTTCAGAATTCCATAGCGGCCAAGATACAGAGCAGGAGAAAGTGGAAGTGAGGATAGATGGTCCTCCAGCTAACAAGGGACCAACAGAGCCACTGATAGGCAGCTAGTCAGATTCTCACTTCCTGCTATTCAGATCTAGTATTCCAACATGTCTGTATATGTGTGACAAAGCAGGAAGGCTGACATGCAGGAAACTCATTTGCATGGTGGACTAATATGACCAGTTATTTATTTTTTTGTCAAGGCTTTGATAAAATATCTTATAAAGGCAACTGAAAGGAGGATGGTTTTATTTGGTTTCATAGTGTGAGGGTATAGTCATCATGGTTTGGATGGTATTGGACCGACATGGCAGAAGGACCACTGAATTGCATTCACAGACAGAAAGTATGGGTGAATGCTTCTATTTTCTCCAACATCTTGCTTTTGTTATCTTGCTTTTGTTCAGCACAGGATCGCAGATCACAGAAAGGTGATGCTCACACTTCAGGTAAATCTTCCTACCAAAATGGAAACAGTCTGAAAACTCCCTCAGATGTTTTCCTGGAAGGTTCATCTCATTTTTGAATTTTGACACTGACCACTTTGTATGGCTTCTAGATGGAAACCCTAGTAAGGAAAGAACAGGGTAGATGGTCCTTTTTCAAGAGGAGAGTTATGGATGATGGCTATCTTCTAGAGGAGACATTCGTCCTCTAACTCCCCTTCATATACATGTATCTGAAAGCCAGGTAGAAAAGATGCAAAGGGGAAGAATAATGAAGCAGGTAAAAGCTTAAAGAACATATACACCAAGAAACACTGGGACAGAATCGGCACTGCCCCAATTTCCCTATAAAAGAATAAGGAAGCCTCCCCTGACTAACACTGAAGAATACAGAACCCTCTTGTCTCCAAAGCCTGAGAAGCATCTGAAATGAGGATCAACCACAAAGAGGCCCAGAAAGAGGACAAAACACTGAGAATTTTCCAAACAGGTGTATCTCCAGGGAGAAGGCAGACTGCAAGGGAATAGAAAGATTTTGTGAATAAGCAGAAGATTTATTTTGTGGATGATTAAGCTACTCTAAAATTTGGTTACAATGACGGTCACATAAATCTGTAAATATTCTACAAGTTTTAAATTGTACATTAAATAATAAAGCTATCATATGTAAATTATGTCTTAAAACATTTCTAAAAACATGTTCTCAGTAAAGAAATAAAACTTCCAATTGAAGGGCTTGAGTGTTGTCATAATCATATTTACATACTCACTGCTACAATATTTAAGTTGAAAATATTGTGTCAAGAGGAAGGTTATTGAAAAGTAAAGTAAGATAGTCAACATAACTCTGGAATCCATCAAATTTTCAGATATTTCTTTCCTTGAATTCTTATACTTCGCATATGTTATTTTAAATGTAACAGTATATATCACATAATATGACTCTACACTTCCCTTCCATGCTAAAGATTAGCTTCATAAAGAGGCAAGTAATAGAACATTTTTGTCTGATGTAGTATCTAATAGGCACATGAATTTATAGCTATATTTAAATCATTTAAAATTAAATAACAATGAAACCCCAGTTCCTAATACTGGGCATGGTCATAGTAGTCTGTAATCCCAGCACTAAAGAGGAGCGGCAAGGGCATTATGAGTTAAAGGCTAGCCTAGGCTACATACTAAGTTCAGGTCAGCCTGAACTGGATAGCACCTTTCTCAAGACATAAAAACAAGCAAAATTTATGAAGCAAAACCAAAAATTAAAACAGGCAAGCTCAAACAAATAAACTAACAAACTAATTCCCTGATCCATGCAGCCATATGATACACATTAATTGACATAAAGGCAATGTTTAAATTGTTAAACAAAACAGAAAATAAAATATTTCTGTAATCACAGACAATTCTGTTTCTCTCATTAGTGTTACTGATTAGCAGTCCTAGGATTTACACCATAAACCAGCTTTGAGATCCTCATGTTTGTGATTCATCTCTCAGAGCACTGGAGTTATCATTATTTGGATTCTGCTATGACTGTTTTTAACATTCCACTTTTTTATTATATTTATTTAAAAATACTTATTTATTATTTTCGTTGTATAAATTAAGCCGTACATCATTCACCCCTTCTCTTTCTCCCTTCCAACTTCTTCTGTGCCTACCTTGATCCCTCAGGAAATCATGGCTTCTCTTTTTAATTGTTATTGGTGTGTATGTGTGTGTGTTCAAATGTATAAACACAATCTGATCAGTTCATTTAGTACTATCTGTACGTATATGCTTTAGAGCTGACTACTTGATGTTGAAAATTCAGTTGGGAGGCTAAGCCCAGAGGAAGACTATTTCTTCTGCTCCCAGCATTCCTTGCTTGCCTGTAGTTCTGTGTCTTCTATTACTTTTAAAACTCTCATCTCCAACAGTAAATCAGACTTGCGGCTCTTGACTTCCATAATCATCAGTTCACAAGACTGCTCTTCAGATCTTTGTCAGTTTTCAGATTTGTTATTTAGAAATATCAGCTAGATTCTGCCCTGTACCCCCAACACCTTCCTAGTCTCTAAGATTGTCATTAGACATTGAAGTAAAATAATTTACAATGCACTTCACAGTGTCAAAGGGGTCCATCCTTCCCAAGAGGTGGCTATGGAGAAAGTCATTATGGAGTAAAGTAGAACCCATAGTGGGGAGAAGCAAAAGCTGGGAGCAAGAAAATAAATACTGCTTAATTACAAGTAGATCTACAATTGGAACTCATAGTGTACACCATAAGAGTAGGAATATGAATGTGTATTGGCTTCTGAATACCAAATTGACTTTCCAAAGTAATGAGAACCTCCACCATCACATCTGAGAGGTGTACTAATAGACAGATTTTTAAAAAAGAGAATTTAGGTCTTAAGTCTTCCTGACTCTCCTCATTGATCATGAGCAGTGTCTAGTAAATGTCTTTCTTCAAAGAGAAAGCATCAGGCTCTGTGAAGGAAGAAGCATTTTCCAAGGGTTCCAAGACGCCCTGAGGGGACTCTCTGCCCAGGTCTGTACTCCAGATCTCTTTGACTTTTAAGACCCATGCTGATGCTGTGACTATACCTACTTTTCAATGTTAGCTTTGGTCTTATCCTTTAAGGGCAGACAAACATGTTTCTCTTTGTGAATAGCTTGCCAACACAATATGAGGAAAATCCCTGTGCTGTAATGAGACACTGTATTAGATAGATAAATGATAAACAGACTAATAGTTTATAGATAAATAATTATATGATAATGGGTAGATAGTTAAAATATTTTTTTCACTTCTCAGTGTCTATAGAAACTTAGCTATGGACAATTGTGACCCTCCACCAATTATGTAAAGCTTTCCAAATAGCCCTCTTTTCTCACTCAACTGGAATAAAGGGATTAGAAATTTCTTTCTCAGGCTAAAGTACATATGACACTTCTTAACAATTTTTATCCTCCACCCAAGACATCCAAAGCTAACGGAGAACTGCGTGGCACCCTCGTATGGACTAGCTTTCTCTGGCATCTGGAAAAATAGGATCATTCTTATGAATAAAACTCCTAGATGTATCTATCATAAACATGGGACCAGATGCAGCTATTCAGCTGTGCTATCTGTCTCTTGCAAAGGATTTTCAGGAACAAGTCCCGATGGTTCAAAGCGTTATTACTGAGACTGGAAAATAATAACTTCAAATAAAAGTTACCTGCAACAAGTCGCTGAACATAGTCAGACTAAACACTGCCAGCTATACCAGGACATTAATAATGAAGCAAGGCATAGATAACACAAAGCCAAACACCATAATTCACTTAGAAAGCCCATCCTTGCCCAAACAAAATAGTGCACTTTTAGATTATTGTGTAAGTTCCATGTCTTGTAAAAACATGTTATTCCTTACAAAGGACATTATAAACTAGGCCATACTCTGTATTGTAGAAGAGGTAAAGTCATCTGTGTTCTAGCCATCTTATCTCATAGCACCACAGTCAATCAGTACTTCATAGTTATTTAAAGTTTTAACATTTTGTCTACAGTGCCAGCGAACTCATTCTATCGCAATGATTTAAGCAGGATGAGAGGGTAAGCACATAGATTATTTGCTTTCTTTGTTGCTGGAACACACAAGGCCTTCCTTTCCCTTAACTAGCTTACAGAACATTTACTAGCAAGGATTGCCAAATTATAGTTTCATTTGAAACATATAATATACTTTGAAGCAATATATATAATCTTTGGATTGATTCACAACCCTAGCTCAAGCTACAATTTAAGTGAGTTTATTATGGCCGTAAATAATGTGGTATTAATAGGCCGGTTCATCTATCCTTCTGTCAAGCCAAGCATAAAGAATGTAATCACCATTTTGAAGATTTCTAAAATTAAACTGAAAGTGTAAACAGAGACACTGAGCAAAAAAGACTGCCAAAGAAAACCTTGGGGCCCTGTCTGTTCCCATGGCTGCTTTTGGAAGGAACTGAAGGCAGATTTTCAAAGTCCATATAAGGCAGTTCCACAGTGACTCTGGTCACCCTGTGAGCACTGGGGAGACAATGACTGGTCACCCTGTGTGTACTGTGAAGACAGCGACTATGATCACTCTGTGAGCACTATGGAGACAGTGACTCTGGTCACCCAGAGTACACTGGGGAGATAGTGACTGGTCACCCTGTGTGCACTAGAGAGACAGCAATTATGATCACTCTCCTGAGCCCCGGGGAGACAGAAAGTATAACAATAGGAACCTGGGAGCAGAAGACCACGAAAAAAGCCAACCCTGGGTCAGTGGAGAAAGAGCAGCAGTTTGGGAAGGAACAGGAGATGCTTTGCTGAGAGATTCTATGCAACCTTCTCAGAGAAATACTGTGCCAGCCTGGATGAGCAGGGTCAGTTCCTGTTTTAAGAAATCAACAAGCCTTTCTTTCAAAAGGCAGAAGGCTGTGCGGTAGCTTTGTGTTAAGTTGTGACTCTGGCCCACGCTGTTATTCTATCTTGTACAATACCCATTTTCTATATTTTCCATTTTACAAGTTGATTTTTACTTCACTTTGAGGATTTGTGATGACGTTACATCTCAGATGTGGGAAGGGTACCATTTGTCCAGAAACTCCCACACAGCATAGACTAATCCATTATTCCTAGGGATAGAAAATGTCTTCTGATCATGTTAGCAGTGTGAATTGAGACTGGCAGGACACATGCATGCAGTAAAATTATATCAAGAAAACCAGGCCCTACAATTCATCAGACATCCCAGATTAAGGAATGGGAGTCACTTCCTATCCCAGAACCCATAAAAAGATGGGCAACCAAAATTGTGGTTGTCACAGCCCCATCTGAGAACCCATTGTGTGGGTCATGGTGCAGACAACTTGAGGATTTCCTACCCCCCTAGAGGTTGCAGCCAGGACTGATCTCTGCTGCTCATCTATTCTACTCATGCCATTTGTCCATCTTGTTGGCTTATATGGACCTGCTACCCATCTGTTCGCCAATACCTTCACCGGTGCCTGGTCCTATACTCTTTCTCTGCAACTGAACTCAACTTTGCACCTCAATCCTGGCTCCGCAGTCTCACTTTAAGACATCAGCCAGTAGCTCTCCCACTTCCCCTGAGCTCAGTTTTCCCCTCCTCTTATCAATACCTGCTTCCTCTGCACTCAGTTTCCTCCTCTTTTTCAATACAGACTGTATTTACATTTCTATCAGCATTGCTCCTCAAGATTTCTGAGATAAGACAATGGTGGTGGCACACATCTTTAATCCCAACACTGAGCAGGCAGAGGCAGGGAGATCGCTGTGAGTTTGAGGCCAGCTTGGTCTACAAAGCTAGGTCCAGGATAGCTAGAGTTGTTTTGCATGCAAATGGATGGAAATAGAAAACACTATCCTGAGTGAGGTAACCCAGACCCAAAAAGATGAACATGGGATGTACTCACTCATAATTGGTTTCTAGCCATAAATAAAGGTCACGGAGTCTATAATTGGTGAACCTAAAGAAGCTAAATAAGAAGGTGAACCCAAGGAAAAACATATAGTTATCCTCTTGGCTATGGGAAGTAGACAAAATTGCCAGGGAGAAAATTGGGATCTTGGGGGTGGGGTGGGATGGGGGTAAGGGGAGAAGGGGAGAGAAAAGTGAGAAGGGGAGGATGGGGGGAACTTGGGGAAACAGGATGATTGGGAAAAAGGAAGGCTGGATAGGGGAGCAGGGAAGTACATTTCTTAATTAAGGGAGCCATCTTAGGGTTGGCAAGAGATTTGGACCTAGAGGGGCTCCCAGGTGCCCAGGGCGATGTCCCCAGTTAGTTCCTGGGGCAGCTGAGGATAGGGAACCTGAAATGACCCTATCCTATAGCCATACTGATGAATATCTTGCATATCACCATAGAACCTTCATCTGGCGATGGATGGAGATAGTCACAGAGACCCACACTGGAGCACCGGACTGAGCTCCCAATGTCCCAATGAGGAGCAGAAGGAGGGAGAACATGAGCAAAGAAGTCAGGACCACAAGAGGTGCACCCACCCACGGAGACAGTGGGGCTGATCTATTGGGAGCTCACCAAGGCCAGCTGGACTGTGACTGAAAAAGCATGGGATAAAACCGGACTCTCTGAACATGGTGGACAATGAGGGCTGATGAGAAGCCAAGGACAATGGCATGGGGTTTTGTTCCTACTTCATGTTCTGGCTTTGTGGGAGCCTAGCCAGTTTGGATGTTCACCTTCCTAGACATGGACGGAGGGGGGAGGACCTTGGACTTTCTACAGGGCAGGGAACCCTGACTGCTCTTTGGACTGGAGAGGGGCGGGGGGAGAAGGGTGGGAGAAGGGGGAGGGAAATGGGAGGCTGGGAGGAGGCAGAAACTTTTTTTTTCCTTTTCTCAAAAAAAAAATTAAAAAAAGAGGAAAATATAAATGCCACATTTTAAAAAGCATATTAATTGTAAAGCAACCCAATCTTCTTTATTATCAAGGCTTTATGAATTCATTAATTGAATAAACAGTGATTGTATGCAACAAAAAAAGAAATCTTGTCTCAAAAAAAGAAAAAGAAAAATATTTCTGAGCTATCTGAAATACGCTTTGACCCTTATCCCTCTACAGCCTTTCTTTAAGGTAGAGAATCAACCTGGATGCCCAACATGGATGAATTAATAAATAAATTTATAATAAATAAAATATGATACATTCACAGTGGAGTTATTAATCATCATGATAAAGAATGTAATTATGTCACCCATAGGGAGATATATGTAATTGAAGATTATTATCAGCCAAACTCAGAAGGATAAATAACTATACATTTTCCCTCATCCATAGACTCAATAGTAGCATAAATATATATATCCACATATATAACATGAAAACAAGAAGCAGAAAGGAGACTGGAGCAAGAAGACAATGAAAGGAGTGAGGAGATGAGAACAGGGGATTGAAGTAGGAAAAGGAAGGTAAATACTGTATGTTTCCTGTCATATGCAAACTCTGGCTTATATAGAAAGATATAGATACCTCTTTCAAAAGAAAGATTGGTTATTAATAGTTTGCTTTAATATTCTTCAAACTAAGAATTATTTCAGACATAGAGAAAAGTACAGACGCCAATAAAAGCTGACCTATTTATCTGATGTGAATTCTGCTATGCATACTTAATATTAATCTTTTATAGAAGCACAGCATGCCCAATGAAAGGGGCTACTTTGACACATGAGGAAGTTAGCAAGCACCAAAGAGCTTGACAGCACCCAGAAGTACCCTCTGATACCAGAGAAAGGCTTTGTTTTCTTTTAAAACCGTGTATGAGTTATAACCAAAGCATTTTCATGGCTTAGATTATTCATGTAATGGGAATTTATTAAAAATCTTGTCTATGCTATTCAGTTCACTCAATGAGGTTCTTATACACACAGGATCAGGACAGGGAGTGGGGTTGGACCTTATCGGTCCATCCTCAGTGTTTGGTGGGAAACAAGCAGGTAGACCTGGTTACAGTTCACAAATGAGCATAACGTTAAGCCTATTGCTCAATTTGGGATATCATGAGTAGCAGTGTAAGAATACTTTCACACACTACACACTGCTGTTAGGTTTAGATCTAGGTGGAGCGTTGGGTCTAACAGCTTTAGGAAAATGCGAATAATATTCCACAAGGGCAAAGCTAAGATATGAGACATAAACACATTACAATGAAGAAGGTGGCAGGAATGTCTTTAAGCAGGTAGAAGGCAAAGAACAAGTTGAGGTGTCCATCTTCAGCACCTGGGCTCATGCGAAACATATACAACCCCTAAAAGTCAATAAGAAATACCAATGCAAAAAGTCTCAAGAGGCTTAAACAAGCACTTCAAAAACTACCGTACCCAAAGACCAATAAGTGGAATATGTTTAGTTATTACTAAGTTGAATAACAACAAACTCTTTCAGAAAGTAATTTTAAAAATAAGTACCAAATCCGCTCTGTGTTTAACCTGTGGTTCACATAATTGGCATGGAACTGATTTTGGTTGGTTTTGCTTTGCTTTGTTTTTGCTTATTCTGCTGTCTACATTTAAAACCCAACTTGGTAGTCTCCACGTTTTAACTGAAAAAGCTAATCAACCCATATTGATAGTTATCATCAACATGCTTGGACAACTTGTTACTTTTTCTTGTTCTTCCCTGCTATTCTTCCCACATCTTTATTGCCAACTCTGAAAATCACAATTTAAGTACAAATAACTTCAGATATTCTCATCTTCTCTCTCTCTCTCTCTCTCTCTCTCTCTCTCTCTCTCTCTCTCTGTGTGTGTGTGTGTGTGTGTGTGTGTGTGTGAGAGAGAGAGAGAGAGAGAGAGTGTGCATGTATGTGTTTAAAAATGTACATGTACTCTTGGAGGCCACATCAGTATGTTAGATCCCCCTGAGGATGGAGTTAGAGGTCATTGTTCTGCAAGAGGAGTAAGTGCTAACTGCTAAGCCATTTCTCTATCCCTGTGATGGACATTTAAATTATTCTAAGATATTATCATTACCCACAGTGCTGAAAAGCACACTAGTTTATCTTTTCTGACACAGGTCAGATTTGTCTTCATTATACCCAAGAGGAAAATATTTGAACATGTACATATGCAGCTCTATTTGGGATTGAGAAACTGCACTCTAAGACATTTAAATCAATTTATGTTATTCTGCAAATGATCTGAACATACTCCCTATCTTGTCCTTAATCCTTGCTACTGTTCAATTCATTTCAACAAGGTTGGTTTGAAGTTGTATTGGCTATCTGAATTTGCCCTTAATTTTCATGTATGTTTTTGTGAGTGATTCTAACTGGCCTTATGTGATTTCCATGAGTAAGTTCTTTTTCACATTTTGTCCCTCTTACATTGTGTAACTATCTCTTTACACACACAAACACATAAACACACACACATATATAATTTTGATCCAATATTCTTTTTATTTAATATTTTTTGAATTTTTGAATGAACACCGCATCTATATCACTCCTGCCCCTTCCCCTTTCTGTTCTAATCCCCTGTGTTTCCACTTGTTTATTATATTTTCTTTACCATTGCTATATGTATATATGTATATACATATATATGTACACATGCATATATAACCTACTGAATCAAATCCATTTAGCTTTGCTTGTGAGTGTGAGTGTGTGAGTGTGAGTGTGTGAGTGTGTGTGTGAGTGTGTGTGTGTGTGTGTGTGTGGGTGTGAAGTGTGGGTGTGTTCAAGGTTGACTACTTTGGGATAGGACAACCTGTGTGGGAGCTTGTCCCTGAAGGAGACTGATTCTCCATGCTTCAGCAGACATTGGACAGCTGTGGCTCTTCACTGAGGGTGGGACCATGTGGACATTCCCCTGTCCTCACTAGCAAATCAGCCGGTATGATGTCATTGTGCTGACTTCGTTCTGTCAGTCAAAGTGCTGAAAGTTCTTG
Organism: Neodon shergylaensis; assembly: GCA_025134845.1. NCBI lineage: Eukaryota > Metazoa > Chordata > Mammalia > Rodentia > Cricetidae > Neodon > Neodon shergylaensis. The sequence continues at coordinate 8,101,350 of JABTXL010008037.1, read as the reverse complement.
GGTACAGCTTCCTTGACTACACTATCTTTATTCTTGTCTTACCTACTTTCATAAACCATTCAACTGTATTGTATTGTATGAAATTGAGAGGGGGAAATATTTCCCTTTTTTGCATTTTTCTTTCAAAATTGCAAGTCATTTTGTTGGTTGCTAGTATGATTTGAAAGTTTAAGGGAATTTTTACCTGTTTTCATTTTTTGGACAAGTTGTAAGAGTTCCAGCCTTCAATTTAAAAATATAAAAGATTTCCAAGCAATAACATGGTTATTCTCAGGAATGTTAGTTTTCAGTCTCTTAAGAAATGTTTAGGTAGGTCAGGCAGAGGTGGTGCACACCTTTAATTCCAGCACTTGGGAAGCAGAGACAGACGGATCTCTGTGAGTTCAAGGCCAGCCTGTCTACAAGAACTAGTTCTAGGACAACCAGGGCTGTTACACAGAGAAACTCTTTCTTGAAAAACCAAAGAAAAGAAAGAAAAAGAAATGTTTAAGTAAGCAGTAAAAAGGTCATTCACCTCACTCACTCTAAAGCTCAGGGAACATCACAGATGAGAGAGTGGATAGAACCAGCCTGCACAAGCCTAAAAAAGATGGGGTCCTAGACCTACTGGGAGAGGGAGACACAGCCCCATCCCTAACCCAGAAGCCACCTCAAATTGTGAGCAATTTGCAAATGAAATTGTAGTTTTCTCTAAGTGAGTCTCACCGGAGACCAAGCTACTGATAGGGTAGCTGCACACCCAGCAGTGGGTGGCCAAGGGGAAATGAGCTCAGTGGTGTCATTGCGGGCACCAGCTTATCTCGTGGCATCATGATGGCATCAATGTATCTCAAAACATGATGTCAGGGCTCTCTTTAATTTTACTTAACTTTATAGGTTCTTGGCATGTTTATTATGACTTCCAGTTTAGTCTTTTTACGGGATTCCTCAGTGTGCAAACAAGTGGTTCTCTTCATCTCTATCAGTCCCATGTGCCTTCCCTTGGGCTCTTTTTGTTTGTTTTCTTCTAGTCCAATAAATTTAGTTTTGTTTAAAAAAATCTCAAAAATAAAGGCAACACGAAAAGGAGGTGAGGCTCAGAGTCCGCATTAAATATGAATGAAAATAAAACACAGGGAGAGAAATGGTCTGTGAGAGTTTCCACTCTACTGAGTAGCCACAGTTTATAGCAGCAGTAACATAGTTGCGGAAACATCTGCCATAGGATAGGAGGAACCGAGAGGGAGGACTGGATCCCTCAGCTGTTCTCTGACAGTCTCCCTGAGGGATCAAAAGAAGGATACTCTGATAGCTGACCTCACTGGAGAATCAGAATACCAGTTTCCTGTCCGCATCGATTGTTGGCTGCCTGTGTCATGCATACAGCATTTTTGTGTAAATGAATCCCTCCCACACACAGAGAATCAAAATAAGAAACAACACATTTTGCTGTTGTTGTGTCGTAGGACTGCATGCAAATCCCTGGCCATTTTTACAATCCGGTGATCAACGCTAACATTTCCGTATGGAAACGGCAGTTGACCTGTCTAACACTGTGTGGGCATGTGTGTTGGTGCACTCACACGAGTGTGGGTGCTGAGCCTCCTTCATTGTCATTGTCTGAGCAGTCAATGGGGCTGACAGTTTGACGGATTCATAGTGATCATCAATTTGCCAAACAAGTAGAGTAATGAAGTTCTCTGCTCTCCCAGATGACAAACATGCAGCCTTTCTGCTAAAGTGGCCTTACAGCAGTTTCCATGCCCTTCCCTCCTTTACTTAAGACAAGATTTAGGGAAACTTCAGATAAAGAATAAGTTGGCAAAAATGATCAACTCAAATTGATATGGACAGCAGTTTCAAAACACTTTGTGGATGTACAAGAATTTTTCATATTAGTTTCTGTAAGCGTTACCAATCAAAAACAATTACCAAAACCAGATGGGTCCATAGTGAGGAACCATTCTGTGTTTTGACAGTGGCAACGGTTCCTGCCCTCCCAAAGAAATACTGTTAAAGTATGGCAGTAAGATCTTAGACTCAGCAGTGGCCAGAGTTTGAAATTCATGAAGGATGGCTCTCCCATGAGTCAGTACTGACTTATATCGCTCCCACATACTCACATCTAGTACAGGTTATCTAGGAAATGGAGAACAATAGTAGCTGCCAGCTATGGCTACGTATCAGTTTTCTCAGGTTCGCCTATCCAATTGTCTTAGGGAGATACATCTTAACAGACATAAAAGTTATTTTTCTTGTTATTTTCAAGAACATACTTTTCTTAAATAATGTTTTTCTGATCAAATTTTCTAAAAATAAAATCAATTAAAAATTAGTCTGTAGCTAGACTCACTTAAAATTCCCTTTGAAATTGATTGAAATTATTTATTGTTATTTTTATTTGATTACTGTGAAGTGAATAATTTTGTAACTTAGTTAAAAAATGTCAGCTCAAAATCTGAAGTGGCTTTTACTAAAATGTGGTTGATATACTTGACTATCACATAGGTGGATAATTGGGTGAAAGAAAAAAGATTTGGGAATGTATAGTTAACACCATGATCCAAAAAGAATCCAATGAATCATAAAACTGCATCTCAGCTCAGCAGAAATGCTGAGCATGCCTGTTCTTTTCTAGCCCACACATGGTCCTAAGGCATCTCCCATCGGTTTGGTCACTGAGATTACTTATGTAAAAGTCATCTGGTATCTATGAAGTCCAACCAACATTCTACTTCCTCCTTTTGCCTGCTATGGTCTTCACTCTTCTAAAGTTCCCATTGTCTCCACTGCTCTTAGTACAGTCCTGCTCTTAAGAGGAACAATATGCAAGACCAAGTCGGCAACTCTTTATTGATTAGTACCAACCAAAAGAATATCACTCACATTTAGACAGTGATGTTGGTGAGACATTATGGGTGTAAGTCCTGATATTATTAGAGACACATTCTTCCATCAAACATGCTGATCTTCTTGCTCTTACAACAATTTCTACCTCCTTTCCACCATGTTCCCTGAGTCTTAGATATGGGCATGTTCCATAGATGTAGCCCATTAGTTTTACAACTCTGCATTTTTATTGCTTATGGTTTTCTGTAGTGCTTTCTGTCTGTTGTAAAAAGAACTTTCCTTGAAGGAAGTCAAAGACTACACTTGCCTGTAGGTATAACAGGGATGACACTAATGGACACACCAAACTGGATGGGGAAGAGCCCACGAGGCCTCAACTCTACATAAGGAACTACAGGCAACTGCATAAAAACTAGAATTAGGAGAAATAATCCTTACTAATAAAGAGCACACCTGTTGGTTGTCCATTACCAAATTGTTAGCCCTGGAAACATACACACAAATAGCACCGTCTGTACTCAATACAGTATAGTTAGGAATATATATGTATATACAAATACACATATGTATACAAAACCCATGCATGAAAAGAGAGGCCATGAAACCAAAAGGAGAGCAGGAAGATATATATGGGAGAGTTTGGAGGTTAAAAAAAGGGAGGGAAAGGTTGCAATTAAATTGAAATCTCAAAAATAAACCTAAAAAATAAAATAAAATTCCATTTACTTACATATTATAAATGGCATGATTCAGTCGATAAAACCAGAATATCTCCTGGGTGCTTTTTAGAATGGATCCCTTACCCTTGTGGCTCTTCACATGGGGCACAGAGCAGAAAAAGCCTGCTTCGGTCATCCAGAGTTAGAACAGAAAATTCAGGGATCTCAAGCATCCCAATTTAAAAGAAAAAAAGAAGTATGATAGGATAAGGCCAGAAGCAGAAACAAAGTATGGGATGGGGAATAATCTGTGGATCAGGGACTATTATGTGTGAAACAAAATGACAGAAACAGTAATCAGTCAAAAGAGAAGTTGAGAGGTAATGTGGTCCCTCAAAACACATGCCAAGGTCACCTTTGGCCAGAACCATCTATAGGAAGTGATATTTTGGGTAAAAATGGCCCTGATCTGCCAGTTCTGTAGCAAGGGCATGGATCAAGGCAGATATCTGCTACTCATAAATAAGAAATTTCTGCCAAACCCCTATCCTCTGAGCTGGGCATCAAGACCTTCCTTGAAGGGGAATCTAGGTGGCATATCTTCCTGTCACCAGAGAGTGAAATCTAGTTTGCTGAAAATTTCATGTGGAATGAAGAAAATCCCTGGGTCGTTTTTAATGTCACCAATGCACTAAATTATCCATGCCTCCAGTCTTCTTATTGTAGAATACCACAAAGGCCCAAGTTTTACTAAATTCTCCCTTATTTGTAGCAGACAGTCCCTTACTTGAGACAGAAATTTGCATCAAGGTTTTATACTTTTACAGAAATGAGAGACAAACCTTCACAGACTAACCTTGAAATCTTCAGGAATAATTTTGTTTTATTGCATCCTTTTCAATTCTACCTTCTGGGGTAATGAAGAAAGGTGACAAATTCCAACTTTTGGTATGCACAGCATAAGGAAAATCCTGGTTTAATGCAAATCATGCAGAGTAATTATTATTAGCCTCGTAGTATCTTCATAATGAAGTATAGTGTGTGAACCACCTCTCTATATTGAATTTAATTGTATTATATGTAGATTTATTCAAGATCTAACTCCTCCATTAACTCACTTTGTAAGTCTAATGTCTTAATAAAACCCCAGATTTCTCACTTATAAAATGAGAGTTTTGATTAGACTGTATCATTCTACAGAGCATATATTTTTTCTGTTCATAGTATTATTTTTCCTGCCTAGCACTTTCAATAATAATACAAGTAATCGCTGCCCCGACACTTTTTTCCTTAATGTCCCTTTTACCCGTTGTCACCCTGCGTGTCTAGGAATAGCTCAGTGGATCAACCGAGGATGAGGGGAGTTATCAGAGCACTTCCTTCTGAGCTGTTATCCACTGAAATGCCTCATCATATCTGCTGCATGCAGGCAGTTGGCCAGTCCCTGGCTCAAATCAGAGGAAAGCAATTCACAGAGCGTTCCCCCAAGGAGTACCATGTTCCAGCAGGCAGTGAGAACAGGAACAGGTAATCACAGGATCTTGTGACAAAAACTGAAGGCAGCCCAGTGAGCATCTTAGAAGACACAGTTTTCTACAAACAATTAGTCTTGGTCTGAAAATAGAGGTTCATAAAGAAAGGCTTCATTTTTTTAAATGATTACTCTTAAAGTGTGCACTAATCTATCTTCAACCCAGAAGAGCAGCACAATGTTCATTTGATCAAGTTTTCTTTTCTTTTTTTTTTCTCTCAATAGGCACCATGCAAAGGTACACATCCCAGTGGCTCATAGGCCTATGAGATGTTGCCTCATTTTTTCCTCCAAATTGAAACATTATGATAGTGGTGCACGCCTTCAATCTCAGTAGTTGGGAGGCAGAGGCAGGCAGATCTATGTGCGTTCGAGGCCAGCCTGGCCAGGACAGGCTCCAAAAGCTACAGAGAAAACCTGTCTCCAAAAACAAACAAAAAAAGAATGAATGAAGGGAGAGAGGGAGAGAGGGAGGGAGGAAGGGAGGGAGAAAGAGAGAGAGGGAGGAAGGTAGGAAAGAAGGAAGGAAGGAAGGAAGGAAGGAAGGAAGGAAGGAAGGAAGGAA
>JABTXL010008037.1:8031365-8095756 GCA_025134845.1 Neodon shergylaensis | reverse complement strand
GAAGGAAGGAAGGAAGGAAGGAAGGAAGGAAGGAAGGAAGGAAGGAAGGAAGGAAGGAAGGAAGAAAAGAAAAAACATTACAGGTCTCTGGTTGTTACAAGGTTTTACCAGGCCTCTCCTCACTGCTTGAGAGGAAGAGGAGCTTCCTGCAGCCACCTGAAGTTGTGAGGGTGAGCATCTCTGTGACACAGCTGTCTTTGAGTTATTATCTTGTAAGTAACCCTACTAAAAATCACCAGTTCCCTAAGCAAGGCTTGGTTGTCTCTAGTCTGTGATAGGTGCCCTCTCTGGGGTAAGCAGTTTTCATCACAGCTGTCCAGGAAAAGTCACACAACACAAGTACTCCAGAACATACAGATTAAATGTACGAAGTGATGTCACCTTCAACACACAGCAATAGACACAAGCTAGACTCACAACGTGTGAGGGAGGGTGCAGCATGCTGGGACTTTCGTATACTGTGGTTGGGAATGGAACCATACTTGGCAAAGTCTGGCAGATTCTAATAAAATAAAACATACTGATAAAATTAAATATATCTTTCTCTTATGTCTCAAAACTTCCAATCCTGGGTTGCTCAAGAGAAATTGCAGAACAAATTCACAAAGAGACTCACAAGTGAATTCTGCCAGAACATCAATTCGGAATAGTCAATTGCCGCAATGTCTGTCAAGAGCCAGTGGCGTTTTCACAGATAGGTGGATCCCAGAGACGTTCTGTTGAGCAAAGGGAGTTAAAAGGAAATACTACGCAATTTGTTCTGGGAGATATTTGTATGATTTTCAATAACAGACAAAACTATTTGCATTTATAGAAACCAAAGTAATTGTTACCCGTAAGTGGAGTCAAGGATTCTGCTGGCAAACTGGCACAAAGTGCATCTCTCGGGTCTGATGTTATGTTACCTTATTGTGGTGTGACTGCATAGACACAAAGATACAGAAAAGTCGACTGAGTGTACATGACTTGTGCAATTTCTTTTGTGTAAATTATATCTACATAAAATTAATTCCCTCAATAAAAAGTAGACCAGATGTACTATTCCATAAACTGGCTTCTATCCTGGAAGTGATCCTTTTTGTCTTGAAGCAATCTCCCCATGGGAGCTGGAATATGTTAGCACCTCACAATAAAGGACCATTCACATCCCAGGATGCCTGGCATTTGACAGAAGGGCAAGAGGCACCACCACTAATCTAAATGGCATTTTAATCTAAAACTTTATATGCAAAAGGCACTGCACACACCATGATTCTTCGTCCTCACGACCATTCTGGAAAAAAGGGTAACATTAATTACATTTCCTGTATGACAAAACTGGTCCTCAGTTAAGTAACATTCCCAATATAACACATCCATTAAGAGATGGACCAGAGAATCAGCTTGGATCTAGATTTAATAAAACTCCTGTATTTTTGAAATTCTTCCTGCCCCTTTTAATGGCAGAAGTGCTGAAGGCTGCTTGCCCCACTGGGAACACTGCCTTTACACACTCCCTCCTGCCATTCTGGGACTGATCTCGGTGTCCCTAAATGAGCTCTGAGTGGGTCGGAGTGTAAGCACCTCAGGTGTGAGAGGAAGCTCTCTTGCATGAAGTGAGAAGATAGTAATGAATCACCCAGGCTCCCACTGGTAAAACATGGCCCTCACACCTGTTCAGTGGGAAAATGAGCAACAGACTCCACGGGGAGGGGAGGATAAACTTACACTATTTATGAATTGCTAGAGGGGAGTTTTGCAGATGCATCTTTTTTTAATTTTAAAAATATGACAACTTTGTTTCCAATTACCATCCTTATTTTCCCCCACACCAGGCTGTCAAACACTGGGATCAAGGAACTTTTATATCTGAAAGTGCTTCCTTTGGGAGATGGGTGGCTGTGATTAAACCTGGAAACCACTACATTCCACTGACAAGAAAGCTGAAATTAATGCCATTTCACGACCCGTTACTGCTACTCTATCCTTTTGTGTCTTTGAAATGACTTTTAAGAATTATTATGAAAATGTATTGGGGGCTCAGTGCAATTATAAACACAGAAAAAAATAATGAAAGCAAATCCCACTGAGCACCAGCAAGTAATTCCCACATGCCACTGCTGCTTCAACACGTTTGTTGGAAATGAAAAATAAAAGGCTTAACATTTTAACGTCAGAATTTTAATCTCTTGGTCATTAGCGGATGTTTGATGAACCCCGTAATGCCTTATTAACAGCTGGAATTGAGTTCTTGCCGTATTTTGAGACTCAAGAAAAGCACAGTAATAACAAAATTTACAAAAGTATGCCAAAGCTCCTAGAAAACAAGTACGAATCATAATCCGTAGCCTAGGATGTTTCCCCTGAACTAAGGTGGTGACCATCAGCCTGTCTTGACCATTGTATGAGCTATAATAAAATACCACACTCAATGGCCAATTAAACAACACAAGTTTATTTCCCAGCATCCAGGGTGCCAGAAAGTCCGAGATCAGGAAGTAATATATTATCTCATGAGGGCCCAGTTTACTATATATAGATGGTTTCTCACTGTAAATAGCAGGATGACTATCAAGTTCCTCCCATACCTCTTTGACAAGAGCACTAACTCATGAAGATCAAGCCTGGATTTCCTAGCTATTGCCTCCCAAAATCTCAGTTCCTAATAATATCACACTGGGGGCAAGGGGAGGTTCAGCATATCAGTTTAAGGGGAACTGGTGGAGTGTTCAGACCATAGACAATGGAGCCACACAGATCTAAAGAAGAATTATATAAACTAATAAATACTCCCACCAGGTAAGTTCATACAAATCACATTTAAGACAGAAAATGCAACCACTTCTTGGAAATCATATATAACTAAACTCTACATGTATCTCCTTAAAAAGAAAAACATTTCCAAGGTGCTCCAATGCAGCCCTGGAGCACTGGGCCTTAGGATCGCTTTTGTCTATTAAAGGCTTCAATCTTTAATCCACTTGGCAGATCAATGGTGAAGCTGGAGCAAGTCAAAAGCAAGCAACGATGAACACAAAGGACCTAGAAACATATTTTGGAGCACAAAACAGAGAGGCCACAAAATACCGTAGCAGGTAAACTGAGACACCAGGGCATCTCCAGCAAATAACGACAAAGTATTTGCTCTCAAATCTACTTTATCTTTCAACTTCCAGGTACTAATCATATACAGAAAAGTTAAGCAAAACTGCCCACCAACTCTTAAAAACAAGCCAGTCAATTTGAAGAAATCACAGTCTTATCCCATAGAGTGATCTTCCTCTCGGGGTTTTAATTGCGTTTCCTGTCCTGTGTTTCATGGGTATGTTATTTACAGCTGGACTCAGGGTGACTAGGCAGCATGCAGTCCTCAAAAATCCTAGCAAAAGTTTATTCTTCCAGAACTCTGAAGCAAACTGGAATCTCTGACATGTCTAGTTAGAAACAAAAGTTGTGTCTAGTATCTTGAATACATATTCCATCTTTAACATTCTTGTATTTTATCTTTAACATACAAAATAATGTTTAATTTTATATTTCATACACAAACATGCTTCATTTGTTATCTTCTCATTTCCCACTCTTGCCCTTCATTGCTCATAATTGTGGTCTTCTTCTCCACAATTAGTCTCCATTATGATCAATTATTTATATATGTACATATATAATAGAGCTATACATATATGTAGCATTATTTATGTGTATATATAAGTGCATGTACATATGTGTGGGCATTGTACCACTGTATATGCATGAAAATCAGAGGACAACTTGGGAATTCATTTCTTTCCTTCTGGCATGGGGGATTCACGGACTGAACTTTGGTCATCAGGCTTGGCCACAAACACCATAATTACTGCATCATTTTGCTGGACCATATTTACATTTTCCATGTAGATTCCACAGAAGTCATATTTGTCGGAGTTTGCTCATATTAATGAACACAATGATCTCTAGTTACATCTAAAGCGGAAAAGGGTAGAGCAGACCAATGATTAGCTATTGATTTCTTTAGTGTCTGCTTTAATCACGGCTTGTACTGCCTCTTTGCCAAGCATGACTTCACCTGCTACCTGGAACAGAGTGGCCTGGAGAAAGAGCTGAGATAATGAGTCACTGCCCTTAACAACCTGCTGACTGCCACATATGCTTCTGCAAAATCTCACTTGCTTGCCCACCCCACCTTGTTTTTTTAGAATATAAAATGAGAGTACAAACTGGACCCAGCATCAAGGCCTTTCAGTAACTGTTCTTTCTTTGGTCTACCGGGGACATCTCTTCTCTTCCACTCCATTGATATTGAAATGGTTATTCCCTAGAGGTTCCACAACACATTAATTTTCCAGCAAGTGGTTCAATTTCATTTTTCTTCCTCATGACTGTATAAAACTTCATGGTGTGTGTGCTCCAGTTTCTTTTTTGTTATTGATGTTTATTGGGTTCTACATTTTTCTCTTCTCCCCTCCCTGCCTCTCCCCTCCCCTTCAACCCTCTCCCAGTGTCCCCAGTACTACATTTTCTTTGTCCAGTACAGGTGGATTTCAAAAGGACAATTTAACTGTTAATACATCACAGGAAAGGAGACAGGAATGTGTCTTGAATGGCATGTGGTGCTCACCCGTGGCCATCACACACATGTGCTTCTTCAGTCTTTGCTCTAAACTCTGTGAAACTCACTTTTCCTGCTCTCGTGGCCCTAAACAGTTACAAGCTCACATCCTGTGTTCTAGAACCAGGCAAGACAGTATGATGTCTTTCCATCTTCCCTTCATTCCAGGAAATGCACAGCTAGTGGAAAATAAAGGTTGCAAGGATTCAGGGTTAAGAAGTTCATATGTTCTGAAGTGAAGGACGAGTAGGAAATAGAAGCCAGAGTTCTGGTCTCAAACCTTCAGGACCATGGGTGGTCCCCATGGGACCTTTAAAGACCCTTGCCTGAGTAGTCTCCTTGTCTTATCCTGCTGGAAGAGGGTGAGTGATTTCAGAATGGACCTCATGCTGACAGTCAGGGGCGAGTTTGTATTGGTGAAAATTTTTCTACTTTCTACCATGCTTACTAGGAAGATTTTGTTCCCCGGTTTCCTTGATCTGGGACTGGGTGGGCAGGAGCATGGCATTAGAGACTGTCAGGTCCATTTAAAGACCACATTGTTCCTCTTACCTGGATCCAAACTCCAGCTGTATAAGGCCCAAGTATTGCTCTTCACCTGACTTCACTGCGTAACACCCAGCTAATTTCCATCCTACTATTAGAAAATAGGAATAGCATCTAGTGCCAGCTAGGCACACTGCCTCAGACTTGACAAGAACAAATTTTTTTCTTACACTGAAAATTGTTAAATATGAATCTATTTAAATGGGTTTGTTTTGAAACATGGTTTCAGAAGGAAGAGGAACATTCATCTTATAAATGAACAGGAAAAAAATAGTGAGTCTGGCCCTTTAAGTTGAATTTGGTACTCCAGTACATGGTAACACATTTTTAATCATAACTTTTTTTTTATCTTTCAGTTAACTTGAAATGGTTCAGTGTTTAGCTTATTCTTTGGGCAATTTCCAGTAAATATCACAACTGATACACATGCCAGTATGCCCTCTCCAGTCTTAAACCACTTCTGCAAGTCACCTCTGGGAGAGTATTCACAATGTATCATCTCTGGGTAGTTTGTAAGTGTTCTAAGTTGCCTAAGATGAACACTCCCCAAATTATAAAAGATTTTTTAATAATCAGAATTCTTTATCCTGTTAATTTAAGGGGGAGCACAAATAGCACAGTGTTGTTTGTCCTGTTTCAGTTCCTTCACCCCTGTGCTCAAGACACTGAAGCTGTCTCCGGTGTTGTAGGTGGCATTTCTTAAGAGTGAGAGCTGGCAAATATGGGAGCTTTGCTTGAGGTGGGAAGGCTGCACTTCCCTGGGTATAATAGAATTTTTAATAGAAACAGACAAATTGTATTAATCATTTTCCTTAAAGTTTGTACTCCTATTAGCAAATCTGTTCTTTGTTCTTGAAAATACCCTACTTTGTCTCTGAACATTTGGGAGTCTTATTATTGTTTGCTTTAGATGTTATACTAATCTTTGCATATGGTATAAATAGTAGTCTATTTTTATTCTTAATACAGGTAGGTATTGTGAGACCAGACTTTCTAGACAAGTTTCCCAGTATCATTTGCCTAGATGCCCGTCTCTCTACGGTTATGAATGTCACTTCCACTATCTGCAAATTCTGAAACATGGGTGGATATGCAACACAGTTTGTATGCTTTGAAAAGCTGCCTACCACTATTTTATTCTTGCATTTTCAAAACCAAATGACTTCATTACAACAATGATTCTGTCTTTTATCTCTTTTTCTCTTAAAATGTTATTTTGGGTCGGAAAGATTTCTCAGTGGTTAAGGTCATTTGTTTCTCTTTTGGAGGACTAGAGTTTGGTTTCCAGCAACCACATAGGTCCACTATGAACGGCCTGTAACTCCGACTCCAGGAGATCCCATGCTCTCTTTTAACCATGAGGTCACCTGCCCTAATGGGCACTGACGTGCACATAATGAGTAATCATTTTTTTTAATTTTTTATTGAGAAAAGGAAAAAAAAGATTCCGCCTCCTCCCAGCCTCCCATTTCCCTCCCCCTCCTCCCACCCTTCTCCCCTTCCCCCACTCCTCTCTCCCTCCCTCTCCAGTCCAAAGAGCAGTCAGGGTTCCCTGCCCTGTGGAAAGTCCAAGGTCCTCCCCCCTCCGTCCATGTCTAGGAAGGTGAACATCCAAACTGGCTAGGCTCCCACAAAGCCAGAACTTGAAGTAGGAACAAAACCCCATGCCATTGTCCTTGGCTTCTTATCAGCCCTCATTGTCCGCCATGTTCAGAGAGTCCGGTTTTATCCCATGCTTTTTCAGTCACAGTCCAGCTGGCCTTGGTTAGCTCCCAATAGATCAGCCCCACTGTCTCAGTGGTTGGGTGCACCCCTCGTGGTCCTGACTTCCTTGCTCATGTTCTCCCTCCTTCCTCTCCTCATTGGGACCTTGGGAGCTCAGTCCGGTGCTCCAGTGTGGGTCGCTGTCTCTATCTCCATCCATTACCAGATGAAGGTTCTATGGTGATATGCAAGATATTCATCAGTATGGCTATAGAATAGGGTCATTTCAGGTTCCCTATCCTCAGCTGCCCAAGGAACTAACTGGGGACATCGCCTTGGGCACCTGGGAGCCACTCTAGGTTCAAGTCTCTTGCCATCCCTAAGGTGACTCCCTTAACTAAGATATGTGCTTCCCTGCTCCCCTATCCAACCTTCCTTTATCCCAATCATCCTGTTTCCACAAGTTCTCCCCAAATCCTCCCCTTCTCACTTTTCTCTCCCCATCTCCCCTTCCCTCCATCCCACCCCACCCCCAGTTCCCAGTTTTTGCCTGGCAATCTTGTCTACTTACAATATCCAGTAGGATAAATATATGTTTTTCTTTGGGTTCACCTTCTTATTTAGCTTCTATAGGATCACGAATTATAGGCTCAGTGTCCTTTATTTATGGCTAGAAACCAAATATGTGTGAGTACATCCCATTTTCATCTTTTTGGGTCTGGGTACCTCACTCAGAATAGTGTTTTCTATTTCCATCCATTTGCATGCAAAATTCGAGAAGTCATTGTTTTTTACCACAGCGTAGTACTCTAATGTGTATATATTCCACACTTTCTTCATCCATTCTTCCACTGAAGGGTATCTAGGTTGTTTCCAGGTTCTGGCTATTACAAATAATACTGCTATGAACATAGTTGAACAAATGCTTTTGTCATATGATAGGGCATCTCTTGAGTATATTCCCAAGACTAGTAATGCTGGGTTCGGGGGTAGGTTGATCCCGAATTTCCTGAGAAACCGCCACACAGCTTTCCAAAGTGGTTGCACAAGGTTGCATTCCCACCAGCAATGGATGAGTGTACCCCTTCCTCCACAGCCTCTCCAGCAAAAGCTATCATTGGAGTTTTTGATTTTAGCCATTCTGACATGTGTAAGATGATATCTCAAAGTTGTTTTGATTTGCATTTCCCTGATCACTAAGGAGGTTGAGCATGACCTTCAGTGTCTTTTGGCCATTTGCAATTTTTCTGTTGAGAATTCTCTGTTCAGTTCAGTGTCCCATTTTTGAATTGGGTTAATTAGCATTTTAAAGTCTATTTTCTTGAGTTCTCTATATATTTTGGAGATCAGACCTTTGTCCGTTTTGGGGTTGGTGAAGATCTTCTCCCAATCAGTGGGTTGCCTTTTTGTCTTAGTGACAGTGTCCTTTGCTTTACAGAAGCTTCTCAGTTTTAGTAGGTCCCATTTATTCAATGTTGCCCTTAATGTCTGTGCTGCTGAGGACATACGTAGGAAGTGATCTCCTGTGCCCATATGTTGTAGAGTACTTAACACTTTCTCTTCTATCAGGTTCAGTGTGTTCGGACTGATATTGAGGTCTTTGATACATTTGGACTTGAGTTTTGTGCATGGTGAGAGATATGGGTCTATTTTCATTCTTCTACAGGTTGACATCCAGTTGTGCCAGCACCATTTGTTGAAGATGCTTTCTTTCTTCCATTGTATACTTTTAGCTCCTTTATCGAAAATGAGGCGATCATAGGTTTGTGGATTAAAATTCGGGTCTTCTATATGATTCCATTGGTCGACTTCTCTGTTTTTATGCCAGTACCACACTGTTTTCATTACTGTAGCTCTGTAATAGAGTTTGAAGTCAGGGATGGTAATGCCTCCAGAAGATCCTTTATTGTATAGGATTGTTTTGGCTGTCCTGGGTTTTTTTGATTTTCCATATAAATTTGATTATTGTCCTCTCAAGATCTGTGAAGAATTTTGATGGGACCTTGATGGGGATTGCATTGAATCTATAAATTGCCTTTGGTAGAATTGCCATTTTTACTATGTTGATCCTCCCAATCCAAGAGCAAGGGAGGTCCTTCCATTTTCTGGTATCCTCTTCAATTTCTTTCTTCAATGCCTTAAAGTTCTTGTCAAATAGATCTTTCACTTCCTTGGTTAGAGTTACCCCAAGATATTTTATGCTGTTTGTGGCTATCGTGAAAGGTGAAGCTTCTCTGATTTCCCTCTCTGCTTCCATATCCTTTGTGTATAAGAGGGCGACTGATATTTTGGAGTTGATCTTGTATCCTGCCATATTACTAAAGGTGTTTATCAGCTGTAAAAGTTCTTTAGTGGAGTTTTGGGGTCGCTTATGTACACTATCATATCATCTGCAAATAACGAAAGTTTAACTTCTTACTTTCCAATTCGAATCCTCTTGATCCCCTTATGTTGTCTTATTGCTATTGCTAGAACTTCAAGCACTATATTGAAGAGGTATGGCGAGAGTGGACAGCCTTGTCGTGTTCCTGATTTTAGTGGGATGGCTTTGAGTTTCTCTCCGTTTAATTTTTTTTTTGTTTGTTTTTCGAGACAGGGTTTCTCTGTGGCTTTGGAGCCTGTCCTGGAACTAGCTCTGTAGACCAGGCTGGTCTCGAACTCACAGAGATCCGCCTGCCTCTGCCTCTCTCCGTTTAATTTGATGTTAGCTGTCGGCTTGCTGTATATAGCTTTTATTATATTTAGGTATGACCGTTGTATCCCTAATCTCTCCAAGACTTTTATCATAAAGGGATGTTGAATTTTGTCAAATGCTTTTTCAGCATCTAATGAAATGATCATATGGTTTTTTTCTTTCAGTTTATTTATATGATGGATTACATTGATAGATTTTCGTATGTTGAACCAGCCCTGCATCTCTGGGATGAAGCCTACTTGATCATAATGGATAATTTTTCTAATGTGTTCTTGGATCCGGTTTGCCAGTATTTTGTTGAGGATTTTTGCGTCGATGTTCATGAGTGAGATTGGCCTGTAATTCTCTTTCCTGGTAGAGTCTTTGTGTGGGTTTGGTATCAGAGTAACTGTAGCTTCATAAAAGGAATTTGGTAATGACCCTTCTGTCTCTATATTGTGAAATACATTAAGGCGTATAGGTATTAGATCTTCTTGGAATTTCTGGTAGAATTCCGCATTGAAACCATCTGGTCCTGGGCTTTTTTTGGTAGGGAGGCTTTTGATAACTGCTTCTAATTCTTCGCGACTAACAGGTCTATTTAGATTGTTCACCTGGTCCTGGTTTAACTTTGGTATATGGTATTTATCTAAAAAAGTGTCCATTTCTTTTACATTTTCCAGTTTTGTGGCATACAGGCTTTTGTAGTAAGATCTAATGATTCTCTGAATTTCCTCTGTGTCTGTGGTTATGTCCCCCTTTTCATTTCTGATCTTATTAATTTGCATATTCTCTCTCTGCCGTTTGATTAGTTTGGATAGGGGTTTATCAATCTTGTTGATTTTCTCCAGGAACCAGCTTTTTGTTTCATTGATTCTTTGGATTGTTTTCTGTGTTTCTATTTTGTTGATTTCAGCCCTCAGTTTGATTATTTCCAGTCTTCTACTCCTCCTAGGTGAGTCTGCTTTTTTTTTTCTAGAGCTTTCAGGTGAGCTGTTAAGTCTCCAATATGTGCTTTCTCTGTTTTCTTTAAGTGGGCACTTAGTGCTATGAACTTTCCTCTCAGGACTGCTTTCATAGTGTCCCATAAGTTTGAGTATATTGTTTCTTTATTTTCATTGAATTCAAGAAAGACTTTAATTTCTTTCTTTATTTCTTCCTTAATCCAGGTATGGTTCAGTAGTTGACTGTTCAGTTTCCATGAGTTTGTAGGCTTTCTGGGGGTAGCATTGTTGTTGAATTCTAACTTTAATCCATGGTGATCTGATAAGACACATGTGGTTACTAATATTTTTTTTTGTAACTGTGGAAGTTTGCTTTGTTACCGAGTATGTGGTCAATTTTCGAGAAGGTTCCATGAGCTGCAGAGAAGAAGGTATATTCTTTCCTATTTGGGTGGAATATTTTATAGATGTCTATTAAGTCCAATTGATTCATTACCTCCATTAATTCTCTAATTTCTCTGTTAGGTTTCTGTCTGATTGACCTGTCCATTGGTGAGAGAGGAGTGTTGAAGTCTCCTACTATTAGTGTGTGCAGTTTGATGGCTGCCTTGAGTTTTAGTAATGTTTCTTTTACGTACGTGGGTGCTTTTATATTAGGGGCATAGATATTCAGGATTGAGACTTCATCCTGATGAATTGTTCCTGTTATGAGTATAAAATGTCCCTCTCCATCTCTTCTGATTGATTTAAGTTTGAAGTCAACTTTGTTAGAAATTAGTATGGCCACACCTGCTTGTTTCTTAGGTCCATTTGCTTGATAAGCCCTTTCCCAGCCCTTTACTCTGAGTAGGTGCCTGTCTTTGTGGTTGAGGTGTGTTTTTTGTACAGAGCAGAATGTTGTATCCTGTTTTCACATCCAATCTCTTAGCCTGTGCCTTTTTATAGATGAGTTGAGCCCATTGACATTAAGTGATATTAATGACCAGTGGTTGTTAACTCCGGTCACTTTTTTAGTAGTAGAGTTTGTGTGTTTCCCTTCTTTGAGTTGTGCTGGTGAAGGGTCTCTAGATGTCTGAGTTATTGTGGTCATTGTTGGACTCCTTGGTTAGTGATTTTCCTTCTATTACTTTCTGTAAGGCTGGATTTTGGCTACGTATTGTTTAAATTTGTTTTTATCCTGAAAAATTTTTTTTCTCCATTCATAGTGAATGAAAGCTTGGCTGGGTATAGTAGTCTGGGCTTGCATCTATGGTCTCTTAGTTTTTGCGGTACATCTATCCAGGACCTTCTGGCTTTCATGTTTTCCATAGAGAAGTCAGGTGTAAGTCTGATAGGTTTACCTTTATAAGTAACTTGGCCTTTTTCCTTTGCGGCTCTTAATATTCTTTCTTTATTCTGTATGCTTTGTGTTTTGATTATTATATGGTGAGGGGATGTTTTTTTTTTGATCCAGCCTATTCGGTGTTCTGTATGCTTCTTGAACCTTCATAGGTACATCTTTCTTTAGGTTGGGAAAGTTTTCTTCTATAATTTTATTAAATATATTTTCTGGACCGTTGAGTTGCACTTCTTCTCCTTCTTCTACTCCAATTATTCTTAGGTTTGGTCTTTTTATTGTGTCCCATATTTCCTGAATGTTTTGTGATGAGAGTTTGTTGGACTTGCTGTTTTCTTTGATCATTGCGTTTATTTTCTCTATGTTATCTTCAGAATCTGAGATTCTTTCTTCTATCTCTTGTATTCTGCTGGTTATGCTTGTTTCTGTAGTCTCTATTAGTTTACCGAGATTTTCCATGTCCAGCCAGCCCTCTGTTTGTGTTTTCTTCTTTGCCTCCATTTCAGTTTTCAAGTCTTGAACTGTTTTCATTATCTGTTTGATTGTTTTTCCTTGGTTTCCTAGGGTATCATTCACTGATTTATTCAATTCTTCAAACTTTCGGTTATACCTCTCATCCATTTCTATAAGGGCATTTTTTACATGCTGTTTAAGGGCGTCAATCACTTTCATAAAGTCAATTTTTTTCTACTTCTTTTTGATGAAGGTGTTCCTGTCCTCCTGTTGTGAGGTCGCTGGGTTCTGGTGGTTTCATCTTGTTCTTCAGATTGTTGGGTCAATTCTTGCATTGGCACCTGCCCATCTCTTCCTCTGAATGCTTCCTATGTATCTTCTTTTACAGGATCAGGTCTCCTTGCCTACTGATGTACCTTCCCAGTGATGGCACTCCCCAGTGATAGCTCTCCTGGTGCTCGAGTGATGTCTCTCCTGGTGCCGAGATCAGATCTCTGTGCTGGTTGGGTAGCTCGTAAACAAAGCGCCTACCTTGCTTGCTGCAGGCAGGCTATTGAAACAAAGGAGCTCCCGCCTGCTAGGTTGCCCGCGGGATTTGGCCCCAGAGCCCCAAGAGGGAAGGGAGGCAGAAAGGGGGGAGGGTTCTGGATGCAAGCTGGGTGGGGTAGGAAGAGAGAGGCAGTATGCTGGGAGTATAGGCCCAGCAGGAAGCCCAGGAAGTATAGGGAGGATGAGGAAAGTCTGAGTTCCCTGTCCCTGGCTGCTGCCGCAGGTCTAAGTAATCATTTTTAAGAAAAAAATATTCTTCCAACTATTAATGGAATTTCCATCACATGTATTAATTTTTTACTTATTTTGTCAGATGTTCTTACAAAAAGCAAACTAAAATTTCTCCTGGAATTACAGCACATCGATAGTTTAAGGTAAACTGACCACATTAAACATGACCAATGGCATGTAGTCTCTCACCATAACTATGATGATATTGTTATATATTTATCTCTTCCTGAATAACTTTCAATAAAGCCTTATAGATTTCTTCATCAAGGTATTTTAAATCTAATTTTAGGTCAGTCTCTTTGTACATTATCAGTTGGTTGCTGCCACTTTGATTATTATTCCTGACCATCTTCCTGCCCTCTTCCATTTCTTATCTGTGCGAACAACTAATTATATTATAAGCTGATTCTTCATTATATTACCTCCTTAATGGGAGTCTTTTCCATTGTTTCTGTTTTCATTCTCGTTCTTCTCTTTTCTACAGGCACATTGAACCTGTAGACTGAATTACTAAAGGACAGAGTCGGGTTGCTTTGTTTGCATTGTTTCTGATTCTGATTCAATCTTCTAGACCACTTACTTACAACTTATAATGTTGGTAGCTGAGACCATACATCTGATTAAAGAAAATACCTTTTATAACTGTTCAGAAAGTGATTTAAAGTCCGTCATTTCATCTTATCTAAAGCTTTCCATAGCTACTTAGTTAATTCTTTCCTATGTCTACATTTTCTTTAATATATGCAAATTAATGGATCGTATTTACTTTTCCTATGGATAATTCTCATGGTGAGAATAAGTCTACCTGGTAATAATTTTTAAAAGTTATATTTTAATACCTATGGTTCATTTGAGCTATTTGCAGCCATAATCATAAAGAAATTATCTTAAGATGTTCATTCTCTGTGTAATCCTAGCTGGGATTTGATACTACAGTGCTTTGCTATCCTGAAAAGAATAGAATATATTTGACAAATATTTTGATAGTTTATCATTCCACGAAGACATGTGAGACTAGAAACCTCACTGACCCTGCTTAATGTTCTTAGTTTGTAGAGCAACGAGAGTAGAAGTGATGGGCATCTCAGTCGATGTCCCCCAGTACCACTGTTTGAATGTAAAGTGTCCCTTAGAAGCTCATGTGCTTAAACAGTTCATCCCTAGACAGTGGTATTGTTTGTGGAAACTTGGAAATAGTTGCAGGTAAACTCTAAAATGGAGGACTTAGAGCATAGAGGCAGGCCTTGAAGACCAGCTGTGCTGATGCTGCCCTGAGCACTGTGCTTTCTTATCTGCAACAGACAGAGCATCTGCAGCACTGGTGCAGTACTTCCTAAAACCACAATAAATCCTTCCTCCCGTGAGTTCCTCCCATCGGATAATTACTGTGACAAAAGAAGTCACTAACACTCTGGCACTGTGACTGAGGACCATAGGGACCCACACACTCTGAGGACTTCTCTGTATGTGGCATTAGGGCTATATTTAGTAAGCATATTAATCCCAGAGAGTATCACTGAGAAGATATTGACTCTCTGGACTTGCGGCATTCTAACGGATAAGTATATGCAAGTTTCATAAATAGTGGAACACTATATATTGCCTGCTAATTGGGTGAAAGTTCTTATTTATGTTTAGTGGTTTAACCTTATTAGCTTTGTGGTTTTGTTATGTTAAAACTTTAAAACATTGCTATCTATTTCTGCATGCTTTACATGTGTCTAGGAGAACTATGTTAAGTTCTCTAAAAGAGTAGTTATTTGTATTTTATGTTCAAACTCTGGATGGAAATTTTAAAATAAATATACGTGTGTGTGTGTGTGTGTGTGTGTGTGTCTTTAATAGTTCTTTGGGAATTTTGTTCAATGTATTTGTACCATTTCAACCCACTTATCTCCTCCCAAATATACTACATTTCTCTGTTCAACTGACTTTATGTCCTTTTTTTAAAAAAGTGCATTGAGCTGTGCAATGTTGGCATATGCTTTTAATCCCAGCACTCGGGAGGCAGAGGCAGGCAGATCTCTGTGAGTTCGAGGCCAGACTGATCTACAGGGCTAGTTCCAGGACAGGCTTTAAGGCTACATAGAAACCCTGTCTCAAAAATAAAAGAAAAAAAGGTGCATCAAATCTAGTTTCTAGCCCAAATATTCTTGGATGTGAAGCTATTCACTAAAACACGGTCAGTTTATCAGGCATACTACTCTGATGGTGAGAATTTCAGTTTCTCTAAGGATATGAGTTTAAAAATTCTCACCAAAATACTTGCAAAACAAATTCAAGAACACGTCAAAAAGATTTTGTGCCATAAGCAAGTCAGCTTCATCCTAGACATGTAGGAAAGGTCAGCATTTGTAAATCAATAAATGTACTACCTATCTGCTTTATATGTTCAGCTTCCATTGTACCTAATATTTGAAATTTAGGTTCTAATTTTTAATTCCCAAATTTAAATGTTATATGCCACTTTATTTATTGACTGTACTTATCTGGTTTTTTAAAATCTTACCTAAAATTTTCTCTGTTTCTAAACATGAAATTATGCATTTTATACTCTGACATCTATATATTTGATACTGACTATCTGTAAACAAGTCTCATGTCACAGTACATGTAGAGATGCAAAGATACCATTTCACAGGGTAATATTTTCTCATTTACATGTATCATACAATTACATCTTCCCAATTTAGTGTCCTTTCTCACATTTATAAAGAATAAAATACATTTGTATCCACGTACCTCAGCATCATATTCATTTTGTGTGAGAACAAACCTATCTTATATTCTAAGTCCATCAGATAAACAGGTTCAGGAAGCATAAAGAGACGCATCCTAGATGTCAGTGGAAATCCAGAAAGGCAGCCCTCGCCTCCCCTGCCTAGAGAATATCCGCAGTAGAGTGTGTCAATTGCACATAGCATTGCCTATACTTCTGTAAGAGACTTTCAAAATGCTGAGTTTAGTTCCCAGCATTGGCCATCACACAACCACCTATAACTCCAGATCTAGATGATGCAAAAGCCTCTTCTCTGTCTTTTTATTTATATAAATTGGAAGCAAGTACAATAGCCATGGTGTTAGTAACATTGTGTTTACCGTGGAGGCACTCAGTAGGAAGGGGTACAGCCAGACTTCATGGGTGGTGACTTCTGTATGTTTCCATGATTGTCTAGTTTTATTCTCAAGATTAGAGACTGAAACAAAGACGTAGATTCAAAAGCACATCTAAGAGATTATCACCTCAAGTACAAATCTAAATGGGAAGAAGGCGGGGTGGTGGTGGCACATACCTTTAATCTTAGCACTCACTCTGGAGGCAAAAGCAAGTGGATCTCTGTGAGTTCAAGGCCA
Organism: Neodon shergylaensis; assembly: GCA_025134845.1. Taxonomy (NCBI): domain Eukaryota; kingdom Metazoa; phylum Chordata; class Mammalia; order Rodentia; family Cricetidae; genus Neodon; species Neodon shergylaensis. The sequence goes on along the minus strand of JABTXL010008037.1, from coordinate 8,079,377 downwards.
GCCTGGTCTACAGAGTGAGTTTCAGGACAGCCACAGAGGAACCCTGTCTCAAATATATATATATGAAAGAAAAGTTAGGGAAGCTTACTTTCAGGGTTAGAACCCATAATAGGCGGAAAGGGCTCAATCCGACTTTGGGGAACTTCCTGGGGGTATATGGAATGAGTATTGGAGCTGCTTTATGAGAGGTTATGGTGTCTAGGACCAAATTCCCACACTGTGCTGGAGAGTTGACCTGCAGTTGTTAACTATTCCCTGTTTCCCTCAACTGGTTTCCATGGTATCAGGAAAGCACCTATATGGAAAGTACCATCTTCCCCACATACAGGTGAGTCCAGCTATGCTAAGGTGCTCAAAGGGAAACATATACTATATATCCTAGTGGCCTGTGTACTGCCCCTAGTGGCTTAGACCCTGTGAAGACTCCTAACACCGTCCACTTACAACATGGAAACTGTTATCTATCTGTGATGATCCATTGGGGCATCTTCTGCTTTTTTTAATTTTGCCTGTACACTTCATCAGGCACACACTCCATACTCATGGCTCTGATGATGCAATGGTGAGCTCAGACACCAAGGATGAGTGCGGATGTGAAGCTCATTAAGAGAGGGCTAAAAATACAGCAGCAGCGTGGGTCCACAAGTACCCGGAAGCTTCAGAAAGGCCTCACTGGAACACCTGAAGGAGACACAGATTTGAATGAGAAGAAGAAGCAGAGAAAAGAGTCAGCTGTAAATGCACAGAGATGTGGGCTACATGGTGTGGTCAGCAAAGGACACAGGTGAGTACAAACCAACTGTGTTATATGTCAGGTAGCCCAGAGTGGGGGGACCAGGTGGTGATCATGGTTATGACCAGAATTGGCTCTGTAGACAGAGCAGAATCTAGGAAGTTTTTTTGTTTTGTTTTGTTTTGTTTTTTCGGTTTTTCGAGACAGGGTTTCTCTGTAGCTTTGGTGCCTGTCCCGGAACTAGCTCTTGTAGACCAGGCTGGCCTTGAGCTCCCAGAGATCAGCCTGCCTCTGCCTTCTGAGTGCTGGGATGAAAGGCATGCGCCACCACCGCCTGGCTTTCTCAGAAGTTTTTAAACTAGGGTGTCAACAATTGGTTGGAGATGAAACTGCTTGCAGGCGATGAGGTAAGTGCAGACACAGATGATAAAAACATTCAGGTTGCTTAGGACAATGTCTCTGTGTTACAGTTTTTACATTTTGCCATTAAATGTGCATCTTAGCTGAGGACAGGTCATCACGTGAAGTTAGTCAAAGGAGCAAGGACTTCCCTCAGACAAGTAGAGAGCTATCCCTATAAAGAAATCCAAAACAGCTCTCCATGAGTCAAGTCAGAAGAGCACAATTAAATACTCTCTTGAAAATCCTGTCAAACAGTAAAAGAGAAAATGAGCGAACAGAAGAGTTCCTGTGTGAGGAACAGAGAAGGCTGCGTCTGGTGGCTGAGAGATGAGAGCAACAAGGAGGCCAAAAGGAGACCAAAGTTCTGAAGGAATCCCTCTCTTAAGGCTGCCTTTGTCATTGCTTGTTCACTTAGTAAGAGGCCAAAAGTGCAATTTATAGCAAATTACACTTTGAAAACCATAGGCCTCTGCCTAGAACTCCGGTGATGTTTAATTTGTGCATATAAAGTGTAAAAGATCTAAATATTAAAGATTATCAATTTTATATGAAAAAGGCAAGTTTTCTGACAATACTATCTTCTAGGAGAAAAACCAAGAAATAAACTTGGGAATGAGGGTATGCTTAAGAAAACTTTTTAGCATCCTAATATTTGCTGGGATACAGCTCAATGGAGCTGTGCACACACCCACACATCCCATGCTTAGCATCACACACACACCAAAATCACAAAGCACACTATCCTGACTAGCGTTAACCTGGACAGGTACTCCCTGGGCACCTGCCACTGCCAAGCATTTCCCTGGGATGGCGAGACAGAGACTTCTCCTGGGGAGTCTCAAGCCATCCCAGAAAGAGAACCCAGTACAAAGTAACGATTGCACCAACATCTTGCTAAACCGATGAGTTTGATTGGAGTGACTAACAGAAGCAGGGAGGAACTAAATGCAGTTGTGGCATTGTAAAGCTTACAGTAGCACAGACTGAAGACTCATGGGAGCAGCAACCTCTGCACAACGGGCAGGCAGCTCTCTCAGTCCAAGAATCTCCTCTCTGCCACTCATCTGGTCATCCTTTCCCTTTCCAGACCCTGACTAGTTCTTAACAGCGAGGATGGGTTCTTCTTGTGATTCTTGCAAGCTGTGGTTTTCCTGGATGTGCAAAGTTTGATTGCTTCCTGAGTCTCATAAGCATCCTCTCTGCCTCCTGAAGTGAATGTTTTAACTCAAAGGAAACTTCTATGCGAGAAGATGCCTTCACAAGACCCTCCCCCCGCTCAGCTCCCCATTTCTACTTACTCATTTTCCACCTGAAAATAGCTTTGTCATAAAATTAATTATTTCCACAAGAAGCCTGATCATTTGATCTTATTTCCTTTGCACACATTATCCAGATAGACTCCAATTACATTCAAATCATGCCTTACATTTCTAGAACAAACCATTTATCTCCTCCCCCGCTTAGGCTCCCCAGCTTCATCCCAGCCCAGATCCCTCATGAGTCCTCTGCAGCCCAGTTTACCCAAGTTCTCTGCACCCACCTTCCCTCTCTTCCTACAACTACCCACCCACAACTCCAACACCACAAGTCTACTCCTGTTCACAAGTGGCAAATCCCTTACTCCTCGTTCAGCCTGGCAAGGCTTTCTCCTCACACTTCATCTGAGCCTTCCCTTCCCTGGTCCTAAAATCTCTGCAAAATTAATTTTTTCCATTGGTTATTTATTCTGGACTTCTCTCCAGCAGAGAAGGGATAAATTGAACGCATTTTATTGCCTTCTCTAACCTCATGAGAACCGGGATCATGAATGGCACATTCAGTCGAGGTGATGCACAGAAACCAGAAAACATTCTGCTTATTCCAGAATGAAGTGTGTGAGCCTGAGGTTTCGAGAGACCTGATCAGAAAGAGGTCAGGACAGCTGGTTGCAGAATCATGAGAGCTGCATGGGCATTGAGCTGTTTCTATGGAGTTGCACTGCTGGGATCACACCTGTGTACAGCAGGTCCCTAAGTAAACAACTAACTGTAGGTGACAGGGGAGTGGTGATTCTGATGATGGCTGTGGGTTGTCATATCAGAGCCCTAGGAGCAAGTCTGTACACAGCAGTCCAGTATAGCCTTGATCCACCAGATAGAGATCAAAAAACGAGGGAAAACCAATTACTCTCTGCTCCTGAGTTGCAGATATGACTTGCACTGTGTCTGTTTCCCTTTTAACTTTCTCTAAACTTGAGACTGACATGTTCTCGGCATTTTCACTATGATGAATACATGCGAAAATACACATGAACGCTTATTCGTTGCTTCCTTCTTGTCCTTATGAGAGAGCCTGTCTTAGGCTGTTTTCTGTTGCTATAATAAAACACATTAGACTGGAAATTTCTCAAAAGTAAAAGCATATTTGGCTTATGGTCCTAAGGGATGGGAAATTCAAGAGGCTAATGCTACATCTAGTGAGGCCCGTCAGGCTGCATCACAGTCTGGTGGAAGGACATGCCAGCACAGGTAGGAGAGAGAAAAATCAAGCCACTTTCATCGTTTACATCTGAACCCTACTCCTGTGACAATTGTCCCAGCTCCTCCGAATCAGCAGTCATCTCTTCATGGATCTCAAATCCAAATGACCTGATCACTATTCAACTTCTTCTGATTATTCTATTTCAGCATGAGTCTTGAAGGAGGCATTCAAAGTACAGCAGGCTCCCAAGTTTTATTATCTCTTGCAAATTCCCAATGCCACACAACTCAAGGTTTTCTCTCAGATTATCAGAAATGCTGTCCTGCTTCCAATATGGTGACTCTCGGGCCTCAGGTCATGCTTTTGCCAATTTTAGATCTGAGCGATATTTCAGCTAGAAGAGCTGAGGGCCATGTGAATGAGCCCGACAGGAGGCACCTAAACCTGGGAAATACTTGGTACCTCTATTGGCTTGTTGTTTGCAGAGTGGTGAACTCACATCTATCAACTTTCCCATCAACTCATCCCTGGCATCTCAGAACAGCAGGCTCAACTGGGCAAATGTTCCTGACACTCGACCTGAGCAACTTATCAAAACAGCTCAAAAAAGAGGAAATGCAAAAGGATGATTTTCATTTCAATGGGGGAGAAAGCGCCCCTAACACTATCAGAAACAATGTGTGAAAACAACCTTCATGACGTAGGATAGCCATCTCTTCTTTTGTACTCTCTGCTACTTTTTTTTATTTGTCTATTTTATTTTTTTTGTTTATTTTATTTTTTTTAGTTGTTGCAAAAAAAATTTCCCATTCCCCCCCCCCGCACACATCGCCCTCTCCCCCACTCCCCTCCGCCTCCCCCCTCCCCCTCACTCCATTCCCCCTCCCTCTCCAGAATGAAGAGCAGTCCAGATTCCCTGCCCTGCAGGAAGTCCAAGGTCCTCCCACTTCTATCCAGGACCAGGAAGGTGAGCATCCAAACAGGCTAGGCTGCCACAAAGCCAGTTCATGCATTAGGATCGAAACCTAGTGCCATTGTCCTTGGCTTCTCATCAGCCTTCATTGTCCGCCACGTTCAGAAAATCCGGTTTCATCCCATGCTTATTCAGTTCCAGTCCCACTGGCCTTGGTGAGCTCCCAATAGATCAGTTCCACTGTCACAGTGGGTGAGTGCACCTCTCGTGGTCCTGACTTCCTTGCTCATGTTCTACCTCCTTCTGTTCCTCATTTGGATCTTAAGAGCTCAGTCTGGTGTTCCAGTTTGGGTCTCTGTCTCTATCTCGATCCATCGCCAGATGAAGGTTCTAAGGTGATATGCAAGATATTCATCAGTATGGCTATAGGATAGGGTCATTTCAGGTTCCCTCTCCTCAGTTGCTCAAGGTACTAGCTGGGAAGATCTCCCTGGACACCTGCGAGCCCCTCTAGAGACCAGTCTCTTGCCAACCCTAAGATGGCTCCCTTAATTAGGCTATATATTTCTCTGCTCCCGTGTCCACCCTTCCTTTATCCCAACCATCCCATTCCCCCAAGCTCCCCCCATTCTCCCCTTCTCACGTTCCTCACCCCATTTCCCCTTAGCCCCATGCCACCTCATCCCCAAGTTCCCAAGTTTTGCCCTGTAATCTTGTCTACTTCCCATATCCAGGCGGATGAATATATGTCTTTCTTTGGGTTCACCTTCTTATTTAGCTTCTCTAGGATCACAAATTATATGCTCAATGTCCTTTATGGCTAGAAACCAATTATGAGTAAGTACATCCCATGTTCATCTTTTTGGGACTGGGATACCTCACTCAGGATAGTGTTTTCTATTTCCATCCATTTGCATGCAAAATTCGAGAAGTCATTGTTTTTTACCACAGCGTAGTACTCTAATGTGTATATATTCCACACTTTCTTCATCCATTTTTCCATTGAAGGACATCTAGGTTGTTTCCAGGTTCTGGCTATTACAAACAATGCTGCTATGAACATAGTTGAACAAATGCTTTTGTCGTATGATAGGGCATCCTTTGGGTATATTCCCAAGAGTGGTATTACTGGATCTTGGGGTAGGTTGATCCCGAATTTCCTGAGAAATCGCCACACTGATTTCCAAAGTGGTTGCACAAGTTTGCATTCCCACCAGCAATGGATGAGTGTGCCCCTTACTCCACAACCTCTCCAGCAAAGGCTATCATTGGTGTTTTTGATTTTAGCTATTCTGACAGGTGTAAGATGGTATCTTAAAGTTGTTTTAATTTGCATTTCCCTGATCACCAAGGAGGATGAGCATGACCTTAAGTGTCTTTGTCCTCTCTTCTTAATGAAAGCGAAAGAGAGCGAGGACTTTGCCCTGCAGCCCAGTCACAGAAGGCATTCTTCATTCTAATGACAGTGGATGAAGCTTGGGACTTGTGGCTGGGCTAGAATGTTGCCCGTGGGTTGCAGAGAAGGATTCCTGTCTATAGCAAGCTGGAGGCTGGTGGCTGGTGTTACAAGTCCTTGACAATTCTGCTATAGGTTTCACTTAGTTTGACACACTTTACGGTATGGTGTGGTTTTGTTTGTTCTAATTTGAGTTTGGTTTTTTTTTTTCGGTGTGGTTAGTTTGAATTGGGTTAAATTTAGTTTAGATTAGGTTTAGCTTTAAGTTGCTTTGGTCACTGTAACCGGCAAAAAGTATGGCTGGGCACTTAATGTTTTCTCTCCTCTCATTGAGGATGAAACATGAATCACTGGACCTCAAATTGAAGAAGATCAAATAGAATTTCATCACTTATCCTTCTTCATTGGTTTCCAGGTAGTATATTGTAGACTGGTTTCCAGGGTGTAATGATGTCCCATCTTAATCGGAATATTGGAAATTTTGCTTTCTTGAGACACTGAATCTTAATCAGAAGATTTCTGTTTTGCATGTAAGGTGCCAGAGACAGGAGCAATGTGCAGAAAACAGAAACAAGCACTTCCCACTGTCCCCTGAGAAGGTCAGGTGGTAAATATTTTGTTATGTGTGGAGATCTTTTCTTAACTGAAAGCTTAAATCATATTACATCGACTTCTTTTAAAGTACGTTTAAAGATGTTTCTTTGTAAGTTGGTGCTCTATAATAGGAGACTGAAATACCTGCAACCCATTTGCACAATGAAAACACATACTTCCTAATTGTCTTCTATTTTTGTAGCTTTTTGGATTCTCTTGTCCTTAACTATACTTGAAATTTGCAAAAAATAAATAAATAAATAAAAGTGCATGGTTCATAAAACTACAACAAAAACAAAACTGCTGACGAATTTTTATCTGGAAAATGCATGCCTTGTGATTTTGATCAACAAAAATGGAGTCTACTTCACTGTAAAGACTAAATTGCCCCATCCCGCCTCCAAGACAAAAAAAAAAAAAAAAAAAAAAAAAAAAAAACGCTAGAAACAAAGACACCTAGGCCACTGCAATCAGCTGAGGCACTGTCTGTACAACTAGGAAACTTTCATTCCTTTTTTCCGGAATTCAGTGATGTCATTCCCACATCTGGACCCTAAACAATTGAAAAATGAAAGTTATGTCTCGTGCCAGTGACAGCACAGAGCCTGTATCTGAACCAAGAAGCTTGGCTTGGTTTTGCCACAGTCATCTCATAAAGGAAGCCGTTTGCTCAGGATCTTGAAATTTTGGCACCACACACAGAAGCAAGCAGTACTATCATTGATGGCCTCATTGTTCTGTGGCTAAATGTTTTCACATGGTTTGAATTATTGGATCCAAAAGACTTAGAGTTGAAATTGATATTCAAATAAAGATGCAGGTAATTGTTGAGGACATAAAAAAGAACTAATAATTGAAAACTGCACTTTATCTGAGATAAAGCATCCCATTGTTTCTCTAGTTGCAACTGTCAGCAACAATGAGGATGGTTTCAGAGGGAACAGACAGTTCCCCTGGGCTAGGCTACAATTTCCATTTGAGTTCCTTCATGGAAACCTCTTTCCTGATGTTCTCTCCACTGTTTACGCATTTCCCTGAACAATGCTGATATTTTTTGACAAAACGCAAGCTCCAGAAGGACAGAAAATGTATCTGTTATTCCCACTGTGTCCACAACAAGCACTTCAAAGACAATAGTAGAGGGGATGAAGAAAGGGACACAAGAAAGGGTATTTGAATGGTTCAGCATCTCACAATGAGAAAAGTTTCTACGTTGTTGTAAGCTATAAATACAAAGCAAATAAGAATAACACATAAACAATAGCCTAGAAACAAATCCACTTAAGTGGTAATGAGTAGGAAATAGTAACCTTCAACAGAAAGTGCTAGAATTTTTTGAAGTCTTGAATAACTGTTGTAGAAACATGCAAAGCATTCGGTAGTATTATTCAAACTTGTCTTATACTTTAATGCTTAGTAGCATACACTTGGAACACACTTCTAAAGGCAAGAAATCTGTTAGGCTTACTTCTAAAATAATTAAGGCATTTATTGTGTAAAATTAAATGAATCATATAATGAAATGCCCATTGTGCTGCGAAATATAGAGTGTGCCTTATTTTAGTAGAAGTAGCTTATAATTGTGCGACTTAAAGCTACACGATTGCTTTAGACACTTTGCATCAGGAACTTGTTGTGTGAAGTTCTCTTCTGCTTATTTTTCCCAGCTAGCTTGATCATAGTTAAGTCCTGTACTGTGTAGCTATCATTCCAGTATATGCATAAATTACATTTGGTACCACCAAAAGTAAAAATATGTAAACTTAATTACATAAAAAGAGGCAGCATATAGTATAAATACCCCCTATTAGTGACTGGGCCAAGGTCAGCTAGTATGGCCTCGGGGAATTAAACCTGGTCAGTTAGAGAGGCCACAGCAAGACTGAGGCTAGAACACTTTTATTGGGAGCAATCAGACTTTTTATACCTTATCAAGAAACAGAATAGAGTGGCAATCATCAGGATCAATACAGGTGTAGTTGCCAGAATACAATAATGTTTGCAAACTTTATGGGGTACACAAGATTAATATCTAAGATAATCGTCTTGCCAAGCTGCTATGATTCCTTGACTTCCAAGGGAACATACAGAGAAACACAAAGTAGTCTCAGCACTTCACTGTCAGAGGCAGTGTCTGCCTCTCAAGGCAGATAGGCCAGGCCAGCTTCATGATTCCCTACAATATAAAATAGGAAAACATATTTGCATGTCCTGCATTTATAAATACACAGATAGCAAAGAATAACAGTGATTTGATAATACAAAAGAAAGTTCTTCAAAAATTGAGAAGAAAAAAGCATCCTCCTGTAGCAGATGGGAACAAATATGGACACCCACAGACAGACATTATACAGACAGTGAGAGACCGTGGAACACTCAGCCCTAAATGGGATGTCTCTACTAAATCTCTCCCCTCAGGACTTAAGAAACCCATAGAAAAGTCGGCAGAAAGAAGGTATAAGCCAGATGGGATGGAAGACACCAATAAATCAAGACCCTCAAAACACACATGATCAAAGCTCACATAAATTCATAGAGACTGAGCCAACATGCACAGGGACTGCATGGGTGTGCACCAGGCCCTCACTGTATGTATCACGGCTTCCACCTTAATGGTTTCCCTAAGATTGCTGAGGATGGCCGTGAGGCAGGCTCTGATTTTTGTGCCTTCTCTTGGCCTCTTTTCTTTCCGTTTCAGCCTTGCGCCATTCCTATATGATAGCTTTTGTGTTATCTTATTGTATTTTAATTTGTTACATTTTATTATTTTCCCTTAGAAGACAGAAAGGAGAGGATCCCAGTGGGAAGGGAGGTGGAGCCCACGTGTTTTTGATAGATGGACATAGCACACTGTGCCATCTTAAAAATAACAGTGATGTTGCCACATGGTGCCACATGGGTGGGTATTAAAGAATTCAGGAGTAAAAGTGGAAAAACAACCACTGTGGCCCATGGTTTAACTGCCATGTGATGTCTAGAAAAACCAGACGCAGAATAGGATGGTGGCGACCAAAGAAAGGAGGAAGGCAAATAGAGAATAAATCTATAAGAGAACATTGCGTATTTAAGAAAGTAAGAGTCTAAGCATTGGTTTAGCAACTATGTGAACTTATGACAGAGACAGAAAATTTTATATTTGTGTGTTTTACCATAATTTAATTTTTTGTTATATCAGATAGAGACATAGATATAGATATCAGCACTTACTCAATATTCATTATTGGTCTTTTGTTTGACTAGGCTATGTCTTTCTACTTGTTAAAGTGAAGATCAGGACTGGAGAGATGTCTTAATAGTTAAGAACACTGGCAGTTCCTTCATAGGAACTGGGTTTGGTTCCTAACATCCACATTGTGATTTCCAGTTGTGATCTCCAGTTCCAGAAGATCTAATATGATCTTCTGGCTTCTGTGGATACGGCACACATGTGATACACGTACATCTAGGTGGGCAAAACATGAATACATATGAAATAAAAATTAAGAAAACTTTTAGAAAATAAAGTGAAATACTAATCCATAGTAGGATATGTCTATAATATAAGAACATGGGAAGCTGGAACAAGAGAATAGCAAGTAAGAGGCTGATGTGTAACAAATAAATATATAACAAGGTCCTGTATCAAAAACAAACAGAAGGCTGAAGTAGGTATTTTAGTGCTTACACACTTATCTATACTTAATATTTGATTTGAGAAGTTAAAGTGTCATCAATTTTTAGCAGATCAAAATTCATCAACAAGTTCTTTGTAATTTTCTCATAAAAATTTTAAAACATACTAATGTCAACTTTATAGACCATTTGTAAAGACTCACTGATATAAATGGCTTTAAAATATTGCCTGACTTCTGTTTTCTGATAGTCACAGAATATATCGTATTATATTTTGAATTTTAAAATTTACATTTAATCTTTTATAGAGACCAAAATATTTCTTAGATTTATTTTTATTTTATGTGCACTGTTGTCTCACCTGTCTGTTATTTATGTGATGTGTCAGATCCCCAGAATCTGGAGTTACAGACAGTAGTGATTGCTGGGAATTGAATCTGGGTCCCCAGGAAGAGCAGCCGGTGCTCTTAACCACTGAGCCATCTTGCCAGTCCAGAACAAAATATTTATAAAATCATTAAAAATTTGCAGTAGGTAATGAAAGAATACTTTTAAAAAATCCTTGGGATGGATTCCACTCACACAAACACCTGTGCCTCCTTCAGTTCTGCTCCCTCCAGCATCAGTAACATTCACCGCCACGTTTCCTGCTTCCTTCCAACCCCAGGACTCACGGGACAGTTTTGAGCAGAGTGAGTTCTACTCAGAGTTCTGATACAGAGTGAGCCTGCTTTTCAACTTATACCTGGAAAGACAGATATAAGTACTAAGACCATAATAATAACAATCTGCTTGATGACTGTGTAATACACTAACTTGCTCAGACGCCCTTTTGACCAATAAAGCAGATTCACAGAGAGTGAATAATTTGACTTTTATTATAGAGTTATTCTTGACCTTCTAATGCTCACGTTTTCATTGTAAAATGAAATTTCATTGTAAAAAGACATTTGGAAGTAAAGAGCAGACATAAATAAATAATGTAAACCAGCACTTTCAACTTCAAAGTATGATTTTATTTAGTGCTAAGCAGTAAGGACAGAGGGCTGTGAAAACAAGAAGAGATCAGTCATGGACCACAGGGCCCAGAGAGGTTTCCTGAGTGACCGCCAACACAGAGAGCCCCTAATTGCCTGTGGCCTCCCCACCCCTGCATCTTCATCTCCTACACAGGATCTCTTCCTGTTAGCCTCAAAGAAAGAAGAAAAATGAGATTAAAATGTGTTCATAAAATCAACTTGCAGTAAAGTACAATATGTTAATAAAAGCATTTAAACTTTTTGTATGAAAGTCATTATTCCACAATAAGTTTTTTAAATTATCCAGATTTATTGAAAATAAAATTCAATTTTCTAGCATTATTGCGTGTTTTATTGAATTATATCCCTGAGGGTAAAATGAATATAAATTGATTATCTGTTACCTTTTAATTTATTTGTAGAAATTACCACTCAGAAATTGACAGGAACTTTATTAAATAAGAATTTACAAAGGTGTTAATAATGTTCTGATTTTAGCAACAGTCTTTTTAAAAGGGATAAAATAAGAATTATAAGAAATGTCTATCCATAAGTATTTATGGAATCAAACATTGTACAAGAGGGTCTGAGAAGCAACTAAGATCATAAGTAGACTTATATTTACTGAGGATTCCATTTATATACCTACATTTACAAAGGATGATTCCATTCACCTCAACAGATATTACTGTATATTTTCACCCGACTAAAATACCTGACAGGTAATGCTAAGACACACTTTGCCCATCTGTCTAAAGTTTTAACATTATGTGATGATGCTATTGACAAAGTTCACACTTGAGAACTGTGTAACCAACTCACAAAAATAGACATAAAACTTATAACGGTGTTTTAAGTGAGTTCACAGCTCCGGGTAGGGGCTACATTTATAACACACAGCTAGTGAGCCATAGGCTGGACCTGCTTGCTTGGCATTGTCTCCACTTAAGCTCCTGGGTTTCCTTTTTTGCTCATACATTCCTTTGTTATCTTTTACTAATATATAAATAGCAAGCTGAATTTTGTTATGGCTAAAAGGACAATAAAGTTATATTAGTCTGCATAATCACATGATATGTTTAACATACCTGTCCCAAATTAATATAGCATTACAGGAGCCACAAGGAATTTGCCTTGAAAATCCCAATAGTAAACTGAGATTTTTACATTCATAATGCATGAAAAATATCAATGGATAAAGCAAGAAGGATCAATATGCAATCTTGTGACCCAGTGAGACAAAGTTCATATTTTTCTTTTGTTTTTATGTCTTCCTTGATTTCTTCACGTTTGATAAGAATAATGACACCATACACAATGTCAGTATCTGAATCCCCACAAAGTATTATGTTATTTTACACGACCAAAAAGAATTAAGAATACATTAGAATGAGAGTTGCAAAAAGGAAGATTTAATATAAAGATATTAAGCTGTACCATCCCAGGGAGCTCCATATAACCACAAGGGTCTTTTAAATGTAGATATGGGAGATGGAAAGCCAAGGTCAGACTGATGCATCTTGGGAAAGACTAGGCCAGTCATTGCTAATTTTGAAGATGGAGACACACATCCAGGAATGCCTACCAGTCAAAAAAATTGAGGCTGCCAAATACATTTTTTTTTCAGATCTTTCAGAATGGATGTAACCTTGTCCGAATCTTGATTTCTATCTTACTGAGATCCATTTCAAAGTTTAAATCCCAAATACTGTGAGATAACAAATTTGTACTGCTTAAAACTGCCTAGTCAGTGGTAAGTTTTGGTGCCAGGATATATAAGCCTTAATATTTTCCTGAGTTTTTAAAGTTGAGTCTCTGCTCCTCCCTTAAAATCAATTAATGTTCCTGTGTTCTTCTCATAAAAATAAAATGTGTCCTTTGGCTAGTCCTTATTCAATTTGGTATTATTTTACTAGAAAGCTATGTTCACACACACACACATATGCACATCTCATTGATTCATTAATTTCTGGAATAAACTCTGCTGTCTTTTTTTTTTTCATCACAACAGTTTCCCCTCTTTCCCTTCCTCCCAATTGCTCTCCCCACCTCCACTCTGCCTCCCGCCCCCATCCACTCCTCCTCCATTTCTGTTTAGAAAAGGGCAGGCTTCTGATGGATATCAACAAAATGTGGCATATCAAGTTGTAGTAAGACTAAGAACCTCCCCTTGTAGTAAGGCTGGGCAAGAAAACCCAGTATGAGGAATGGGGTCCCAATAGCCTGTAAGAGAGTGAGAGACAGCCCCTGCTTCCACTCTTAGGAATCCCACAAAAAGATTAAGCTACACAACTGTCCCATATATGCAGAGGGCCCAGATCAGTCCCATGCAGGCTGCCTGGTTGTCAGTCCAGTCTCTGTGAGCCCCTCTGAGCCCAGGTCGGTTGATTCTGTGGGTTTTCTCATGAAGTCCTTGATCCCTCTGGCTCATACAATCCTCCCTCTCTTCAGCAGGATTCCCCAAGCTCCACCTAATTAATTGTCTGTGGGTCTCTGCATCTGTTTCCATTAGTAATTGATGGCAACTGGGTTAGGTATCAAAACAGCAGAATATCATTCGGCATCATTATATTGACATTTTTTCCCTAGTCATGTTTGGTTCTCTCCTAGGTCTCTGGGTCATCCATCCTATGGTTGGTGGCGCTCCAGGCTGTGTCAGGAGTAGGCTCAATCTTATGGGATAGGTCTCAGGCTGGACCAGTCCTTCAATCTCTGTGCCTCTCGTACTTGAAGGTTATGTGGCTGGGTTGGTGTCCCAATCCCTCCACTAAATCTTACTTGGTCACCTGTTTATTCGCACCTCTTTTCTTTAATTTAAAAAGTCTTTAAGTTCATGGAGCCTGGTCTACAATCAATAGTGCTAAAACAAAAGAATCTTAACCTAGATAATTAGTCTCAGTCTCAACTAAGAACTAGAATACATATGTTCTAGCTTAGGTCTATTACTGTAACAGACACCATGACCAAAGTAATTTGAGAAGTTAAGTGTTAATTTCAACTGGCGCTTTATAATCCATCATCAAAGGAAGCCACGGCAGGAAGCTGAAAGCTGAAGCTGAAGCAGGGATCACAAAGGAACACTGCTTACAGACTTGCTTCTCCTGGCTTGCTCAGCTCTCTTTACTACTTAGCTTAGGTCTACCTGCTCAGGGGTGGATAACCCATAGTGCTCTGTGTCCCCTTTACATCACTTGTCAATCAAGAGACTATTCAATAGATATACCCATGAGTCAATCCTGTGGAGATAATTACTCAGCTGAAGCTCCTGCTTCCCAATAGTGTTGAATTGTCAACTGAAGCTAGCTACAACAATATATCATCCTTCTTCATTTTGCACCCATATTTTGGGGTGATTTATAGAACTATTGGATGGAAAACAGTTTGCCCATGTCTTTTTCAGGCTTCTTACTATGAAAACTCATGCTTTGATCTTTTTTTTAACATTGACCATTACTTTACACAACAATTTTGTAGTATTTTGTAGATCTGTTTTCTAAGTCATAGCTTAGAAATAATTTATAACATGTTAGAAGGTATTTTCATGTCTATATTCTCACTTTTTTAAAGTTTAAGAAGATACAGAATAAAGATAGGAATCAAATTGCATTATTTGTTACTAAATAACATTTATGTGAATATAAAATGGTTAGTTTTGCTGTAACCTTCAATTTTATTACAATTCAAGTAACTCAGGCTCAAAAGTGATTTTCTTGTGGGAACTAGATGGACGAGTTTCCAAGTCAGTGTGCATTCTAGTTTCCTTTCTGTTGCTATAGCAAAATGCTCTAACTAAAACAGACTTTGGAGAGGAAAGGGTTATTTGTCTTACAATTTCCAGTTCGTGGTCTGTCTTTGAAGGAACTAAGGGCAGGCACTTGAGTCAGAAACCATGAAAAAAAATGCTGTACTTCCTAGCTCAATCACTCATTGGCTTATGCTTAGCTGGATTTTCTGTACAGCACAGAATAGGTCCCTAAAGATAGTGCTACTCACAGTGGGCTGGACCTTCCTGCATCACTTAGCAATCCAGACAATGTCCCTCAAACATGGCCACAAACCAATCTGATCTAGGGAACTCCTCAGTGGCAGCTTCTCTCTCAGATGACACTGTGATGTGTCTTGTTGACAAGTGAAGCTGACTAGAATAATACGCCTTCCACAAGATCTCCTATCTTAAACTGTTGTTGTCTTTTGTGAAGACAGGGATTTTTATTTAAAGTTTATTTTTTTTTGTCTTCTTTATACTTTAAATGCCAATGTGAGGGGGTGAATCTGATAATTAAAAATCATTTGCCAAATAAAGGTCTAAAATGGTAGGTACATATAATTATGGTAATATGTCCTCCTAAATAATTTCCAAATCATGCTATTTTTCTGATTCCCATTAAATTTCTACTTCTCTGTAAGATTTATATGACCCAATAAAGCATTTCCTTATCAGTTAGATTTTTAAGTGTTATTATTTCTGAATTAATTAGCCTCTCTGTATTATCTCCCCAGAGATTTTTTTGCCTCAAAATCCCTGGAAATATTCTATACATAAAAGAGATTCTGGAGGTATTACCATCCCTGATTTCAAGCTCTACCATAGAACATATGATATTGGCATAAAACAGGTGGATCAATAGAACCAAATTGCAGACCCAGACATAAATTCACACATCAAAAAGCATCTTCAACAAATGGTGCTGGCATAATGGATGTTGGCGTGTAAATAGATCCATATCCATTATCCTGCACAAAGTTCAAGTCCAAGTGGATCAAAGACCTCACCTTAAGTCCAGTTGCACCAAACCTGATAGAAGAGAACATATATATTGAACACACTGGTACAGGAGACAACTTCCTGAATAGAACACTAGTAGCACTGACACTAAAATCGACAATGAATAAATGGAACCTATTAAAACTGAGAAGCTTCTGTAAGGCAAAAAAAAAAAAACACTGCCAATAGGACAAAATAGCAGCCTACAGAATGAGAAAAGATGTCCACCAACCCCACATCTGACAGAGGGCCTATCTTCAAAATATACAAAAACTTAAGAAAATAGATACCAAAAAAAATCCAGTTTAAAAATGGGGTACAGACCTAAATAGAGAATTCTCAGCAGAAGAATCACCAATGGCAGAGAAACACTTTTTTAAAAAACTGTTCAATATCCTTAGCCATGAGGGAAATTCAAATCAAAACAACTCTGAGATTCCATCCTATACCTGTCAGAATGAATAAGATCAAAAACACAAAGGCTTTTGCTGGAGAAAACGTGGATAGTAGCTGTAAAATAAAGGATAATCATGTTACATAATCCACAGACCCGGAGAGGTTAGGTGGGCCCAAGGGGAGGATGTGTGGATCTCCCTGGGAGGGGGAAATAGACATGGGTGGGTGGGGTTGGGAACTTAAGGGATTGGGTTGGGGGAGATAGAGGGAGAGAGTACTGAAAGAGATGACTGGAAAAGGGTGCTTTGAAGGGCTAGGTAGAACCTGGTGCAAGGTAACCTCCCACCAATCTACAAGAATGAACCCAGCTAAGACTCATTAGCATAGTGGATTCTTAACCTGAACTAGCCATCGTCTGTGATCAGATTGGTGACTACCCTAACTGTCATCAGAGAACCTTCATCCAGTAACTGATAGATGCAGGGACCCACAGAAACATATCAGGCTGAGCTCAAGGTGAAGAAGGGAAGAAGGCTTATAGGAGCCAAGGGGTCAAGGACATCACAAGAAAGTCCAAAATGGAAACAACTAACCTGGCTTATCAGGAACTCATAGAGTCTAAATCAACAACCAGGGAGTTTAGCATGAATTTAAAAAAAAAAATCCTAGAGACAGATGTTGGGCTTCAATGTGAAGATCAGAAAAGCAAAGCAGCCAAGCCACTAGAGAGCTATTACCTCTATTAAATCTTCAGACTAAAAGAGAGCGAGTTCCTGTCTCAGCCCATGTTATAGTCCTCTCTAGTGCTGAGATTAAAGGTGTGCACCACTGCCTAGCCTCTATGTCTAACTATTGTGGCTGCTGGGATAAAAGGTGTATGCCACCGTTGTCTGATCTCTATGACTGACTAATGTGACTGTTTTGCATTCTGGTCTTCAGGCAAGCTTTATTTATCAAAACACAAATGAAATATCACTACAAGGGTGTCAGAGACTAACTTCAACAAAAAGACCACTTACCATGGTAGAGGCATGGTAGAGGTAAAATAATAAAGAGTACAAAGACATGAGTAAAATAATAAAACAGAAACATAGAATAGTATAGTGAAGGAGTTCCAGTGAATACTGAAATCCACCTACATTGAATTTTTCAGACAGTTTTATACCCCAATACAAGGGGCATGGGGAGAAGGCAACAAAACACTTCTTTAACATGATACAAAGGAAAATTAGAAGAGTTACTTCCTTAAATACTTTGAGACATCAAATCATTAGCATTTTGTTATTTAGGCAGTGAACTCACCCTAGACCACTATCCTGAAGGCAGCCTCTCCCAAGGTCAAACCTCCTATTTTAAAAGAAAGAGTGTAGGTATCCTTGAATTTTCTGACCCTTGGTCAGGGTGGGCTGGATCTACCTGTACAGGCCATCTTAATGTCAAAAGAACCAAGTGGCAACATCTGGGTCAGGATGTGTAATCCTGGCTGTTGTCAACAATACTGAGCATCTTCAAACTCTGCAACTCTTAGACAAGGTGGAAATAGGCTCACATTTTTGGGCCTCCCCACAAGGGAGCCTTCATGGAATCGACCTAGGCCCTCTACAAATATGTACAAGTTGTGTAGGTTGGTCTACTTGTGGGACTCCTAATAATGGGAGCAGGGGCTGTCCCTAATGCTTTGACTGGCTCTTCAGATCCTGATCCTTGTACTGGATTGCCTTGAACAAATTTACTTAATGCAATGGAGGTGCTTAGTTTTACTGAAACTTGATATACCGGGCTTTGTTGATGCCCATTGGAGGCCTGCCCCTTTCTGATCAGAAACAGAGAAGGAGCAGATTGTGGGAGGGCTGAGGGGAGGTGGGGGAAGGGAATGGGAGGATTGGAGGGAGAGGAAACATGGTCAGGATGTCAAATAAATAGATAAGTAAAATGCATGGATTCCCCAGGACTAAAATAGATCAATTAATTAATTAATAATAAAAGTAAAATAATAAAAAAATTTAAAAGTGGGCAAAAATATCTGAACAAACTATTTATTAAGGATGAGAGACAGCAAGCAGACATTTGAAGGTTCTCAATTTCATGTGTCACTGGAGAACTGCAAATTGAAAAAACAATAAACTATCATGATGTGCCTGTAAAAAATGTTAAGTCTGTATTCAACCCATCATCCAAGGACTTTGATAAAAGTCACTTTAACATAATAACTTGTCTATATTGGTCTGTACTCATGCCATGTATCCATGAAATTTTTGCTTGCAAATATAAACAAAAGAATGTAATCTGCACACTCTCCATGTACACATCAAAAAATTCCTATCATCTGTTCGGCCATCTCTATACACTTGGTAGGATGCTGTACTTCATAACATTATAGCACAAATATACACCAAACTAAACACATTGTCTCATGGGAATGAATCATGCTGTCAATAGCAGTATAGAGCACAGTGTTAGAATACCTCTACCAAAGTGAGCTGAAGTTTTTGCAAAGGGGCACACTTTTTAATCATAGATTTGTGCTTTAAAAACACCACATGCTCTAATTGTAAATTAGGGCTCTGTGCTTATATACAGTCTGTGTTCCTTTTCATGGCATAAGAAGTAAATATGTGGAATCATCATTAAAACTGCCCAGGCCTGATTTTGTGAGTTTAGTGTTTTGCAAATATGTTCTATGATTTAATAAACCAGTGATGCTTAAATGCGTGTTTGCAAAAAGGACATTGTGCATCAGTCCAGAAGGAAAATGCCCGAAAATCACACTTTGAGAACTGTTGGAGGGCTACATTTCTCAGAATTATTGCAAATCTAGTCGGAGGAAGTAGATTCTAGGTGCTTTATTAGCTCAGTTATAGATGTTTGCCTAGGGCAAAGCCCTGGGCCAGATCCCTAGCACTTGCATAAGCCAGGCATGGCAGCACATGCAATAAGCTAAGAATTAGGATCGGGATTTCAAGATCATTCTTGGCTACATAAAGAGTTCAATACCATCCTGGACTACATGAGACTCTATCCTCAAAGTGATTGTGATTCAGTGTAACTGAGCTGTTACCCACAGTTTACAAGTCTAGCCATGTCCCAGGAGCTACCAAATCTATTAGCAGGGAGATCACACTTAGGGTGGTGTGCTTCACTGTGTCACCATTAGACATAGTTAGAAAACAGTGGTCTCCTTAAAATTTAACAAGCAGACATTTGCTTGTTTACTTAAATAATTTAGAGATAAAATTATTATTATCTGAAACAGAAGTTATTTTTGTTGGTGGTGGTGATGGTAGTGGTTGGTAGTAGTGTGTGTGTAAGTGCATTTATGTGTGTGTGTGTGTGTTTAAAGAAGAGGTGGACTATCTTTTTAACTACTGCAAACTGCACTAGTTGTTACTGGTAGAACTGTATAAACTCTGAGCATCATTCTTGAGTCTCTAGCTTTATTTATTTGCTTAGTCTTATTAATTTATTTGTTCCACAGTCTGGAAATTGAAAACAGGGCCTCATAACATGGTAGCCTAACTTATACCATCACCTTATATATACAGCACAGCTGTTCTTATAATTTGAGACACTTAATTATTTAGACTGGTGTTAAACTCACTCTGTAGTCCAGGTTAGCCTTGAACTTGCAATCCTTCTGCCTCAGTCTCCAGAGTAGCCACCATTGAAATTGAGCTTTATATTTTTGTTTCCTAA
This sequence comes from Neodon shergylaensis, assembly GCA_025134845.1. NCBI lineage: Eukaryota > Metazoa > Chordata > Mammalia > Rodentia > Cricetidae > Neodon > Neodon shergylaensis. The sequence continues at coordinate 8,059,334 of JABTXL010008037.1, read as the reverse complement.
ATCTTACAGTCTGTTCTAATTTTTCTCTGATTGGTTGTTGGATTTGTTGTTCGTATTACTTAATTCCCAAGACCCATGTTTCTTTCCTTGCATTTCATAGGTTGACATATGTTGGGTACGTATTATGGCTGGTCCTGAGTTAAATGGGGTCCAGATCCACAGTACTCAATAAAGCCTGAGCCTTACCTTGTGAAGCATATGAAGAAGAAACAAGAAGTAAACTGAGTACTTTTTCAAGGAAAAAGGAAAACAGGTCTCACTTTAAAGTCCAGGCTGATACTGAACATGCAGCCTAGGCCACAAAACTAAGACCCTATTGCTTCAGATTCCTGAGGTCTGTACTACCATCCTAGACTTGAACTTGAGTACTTTAGGGTATTATGTTACAGCATGCCAACAGAAATACCATTATTATTGTTACAAGAATTCAGAGGAAAGAAATGATTTCTGATTGCACTGTCAGGGCACACAAGATATATGATATGAATCAGGTTTGTTTGATTGACAAGAACCATATAAGACTAGAGATTGGAGAAATGTATTCAACCCACTTGTCCATGGGCAGCCCATGTACTGGCACAGGTTTTCATTCCTACCTGGCAGTCAACCATCAATGGCAAGTTTAGAAAGATGAACCTTGTTTTTCTTTGGGGCTATCCAGTGAGTCTTGTGGTCAGGGGAATAGATTGAATAAATACAATTTTCATTTATGTCATTTGACATTCATTTTTCTGCTGTATGACATGCAACTATTGGCATCATTCCTCAGGACTTATATAATGTTTTAATTATCATGTTTTGTTTCTAAAATTTTCTTAATTTTATTTAGTTCATTTTTAGTACAAGAAAGGAAATTGATTTTTAAAAAGTAATCATAGTCCATGTGGGAATTGCAATCAATATCTATACTTATTTGAATTATGATCATTATTATGGTTGATTCTGCTTTTAAGAGAATTTAAGAGAATAATATAAGATTATTTATATCATATTACAGATAACACAACACAAGCAAATTAATTTGTATGATTCATTTAGAATTACGAGTTTACTTTCATAGAGGACATTGGAAAAAATTATCATTTCAAAAGAAACTAAACTGGAAAGCATAGAATACGAAGTAATTTACCATTTCTATGACTAAGAAACTACAAAGCTTTTATTCTGTGTTATGCACCTAAATCTGCATAACTCAGAAAATGGACCATTAATAGTTTTGTGAAATATTGAATTGTTCATCTTTGTGCATGAAGTAACACATTTTATGGAAGAAAATATATGCACAATTTTTATTGTTGAAAGGCAAGAAGCATAACATCTCAGCAATATGGTAATATATTTTGACAATAATTATTTATTGTTTGCCCACATCTTAAATAAAAGAAAAGGTCTATATTCTTAGGAACAATGCCCCCATTCCTTGCCTGAATTAATCATCTTTAGAGTTCTTCAAACTATAGACATATAATAATGTTTTATTTTGACAGTGCCAGTCTTGGAGTTGTACTGCAGCTTCATGAGAAGCAAGCTATTTACCTGTCAGGAAGAGCAATGATATGAAGACTGGTTTTATAAGTCACACGGCTAAACCATAATATTGATGGTCATCAGAATTTTGCCTTTGAGCTGGGTCAGTCTGTCCTCTAGAAATAGCACTGGGAGAAGCTTGTCTAAGCTGTGAACACTGAACAGGATTAGGACACCACATTGGAGACCCTCAAAATTCTTTGTATCATTCCCGGTAGATGCGGGTGGACATCTGTTGGTAGACCACTTCTCCAGAGGCTTTATGATTCAATAGTTCTTCCAGGACCACATGAAAATCATGAACTACTGTCTAGTGGGTCCTGTTTACTCTGGTCATACCCTCTACCAAAAGCACCAGGAAGGACAGACAGCTAGAAATACTTCCCATTGGCTGATGTGAGCAGGCACTGGTTCCCCAGGAATTATTCTCCATGTACAGATTGCCCTGGTGAAAGCATGAATTGCTATGGTGGTAACATTATCTTTTGAAATCTTCTTTGTAAAATGGTCCTAAAGGAGAAATATGAGAAAATTAAAGCCTCCTTGGAGAAATTACAATAACAATACTAGATATGCCTAGTGTGTATGTCTAATATAAAGAAAATTTTATCTTCCACAAGTTCTGTATTACCAAAGAATATGTTATTGAGCTATTTTAAATAATATTATTAATTATTTCAGAATGCCGGGCGATGGTGGCGCACGCCTTTAATCCCAGCACTCGGGAGGCAGAGGCAGGCGGATCTCTGTGAGTTCGAGACCAGCCTGGTCTACAAGAGCTAGTTCCAGGACAGGCTCCAAAGCCACAGCGAAACCCTGTCTCGAAAAACCAAAAAAAAAAAAATTATTTCGGAATTTCATACAATAAATTTTGCTTATATTCATCCCCAACTCAAACTCCTCAATCTCTGCAGATCCATCCCTACCTCATTACTACCTCATATTTGAGTATTATTTAAGAAAACGTATACTTCAATTAATGTTGTTATATACTTATGCATGTGAGGCCATACCTAAATATGGTTACCATACAAAGAGCCACACCTAAAAATAAAATTATTCCCCGACTCCAAAAGCAATCAGCTCCATAACTCTTCACTTAGGGGTGCAAACTCATGAACTCTGTCCTACTCCATGATTGTGTGTGTTTGTGTATATAAACACTTTGCTTTTATTTTATATGTATTAGTGTTTTGCTCACTTTTATGTCTGTGTACAGTTGCACGAACTGTCTGCAGAAGCAAGAAGATGGTAAGGAATTAATTACCCTGGAGCTAGAGATATGAATAGCTGTAAGCCCTGAGTTGGGTGTCAGGAATTGAACCTGGGTCTTCTGGAAAAGAAACCAGTGCTCTTAATTACTGGGCCATCTCTCTTTCCTCTCCATTCTAGAATATTGACTGTCTTGATTTGCACCGGACCCAGAGATGCTGAGAGTTTCTGAGTGTATTGGTTCTTTCAGTCATCCCCAGCCTCCATCTCTTACAATCCTTTTGCTTCTTCTTCTGAGATGGACCCTGAATCGTGACAAGGATAGCAATCTTCACAGCACCTTCCTGGACTATGAAAGCTGTGGATCAAAGAGTAAGCTTCTTTGGTCAGTGCCAACTTGATTTTTCCTAGTCACATGACTATTGTGTCAGCAACAGCGTTTTACCATGGAATTCTGGTGGGCAACCAAGAACAATCTTATAATTGGGGAGAGTCCCCCAAGCACCTCTGAACAACAAGTCCAGGAGACGTATCCCAAACCTGAAACTGGGCTTAGAATTTGGCAGCTTATGGCGTCATGGAGAAGAATATTTCCTTGTATGTTTTAACTCCAGTTAAACCCTTTTATATGAATACATACCTAGATGTGAATGCATAAATGTATATGAATGCTTATATATGTGTATATATACATATACAGGGCAAAATAGATTTTCATCTGGCTTTTTCAAGTAGTATTAGTTTTCTCTACCAAATGTCTATTGAAATCTTTGGAAAGTTGTATGAGTATTGGGGGGGGGCGGGTTGCTTAATCTATTGCTTTATTATATACTACTTATCTATTTCTGTGTTTCTGGGGACTGGATCCTGCAAAGAGAAGGGTTTCCCACTAAGCTGCAGTTCCCACCCAGCAACTGCCTTATTTTCAAAGAGCAAAACTGTTTCGGTGAGGCATTATCATAAAAACATGGGTGGTGAGTACAGTGTCTGTAGGACTGCCTCACAGAACCTGTAACAAAGGACAGATAGATTTAATACAAGTATTAGAATGACTTCTGTGCTTATGGCATCAGCACTGCTACCTCCATGTGCCATTACAAAGAAGCCTCTCAAAAGTCACTTAGAAAAGCATTATGGGAAGCTGTTTCCTTAGGAAGTCCTGAGCATCCAACCCTAGGAGAGATGAACACACACTGCTTTGAACACAAATCCGTGTACCACAGCATCATTTTCTCAGCATAAAGTAAAAACCATCTTGTATAAAACCATAGGAACCAGAAGATGCTTCTAATGGTAAGTTTTCAAGTTGCCTTTCAAATTGAACATAAAAGCGTGAAGGAAATTGCTGTCAAATGTGAAATCAGAAAAGCTGGCGTTGAAAATGATGGTTAGTGGGTGTAATACTAGCTATGCATATGGAACTGAGGAAATAGCTATGATCTAATGGAATTAATTGAATACCTGTATGGTTTGTTTACTTCTCAAAGTCAGGTGCATCAAATGGCTGCTGATATTAGTGAATGAATGGTGTAGCTGGATGGACATATCCCTTTAACCTCAGTAGGAAACAGCATTCCCCCAAGCTCAGGAGGTCATTGTATATAATAAAGTATGGTATTGCCTTGTTTATGTTGAGATTGAAAAACGGATTCTGGAAGGAATAAAAATAAAAATAGCTTTGTGCCGATCACTAATTCTGCAATGTTTTATGAAATTTTAAGTAGGGTGTGTGTGTGTGGTGTGACAGAAAGAGAGAGACAGAGAGACAGACAGAGAGTAAAGGTGCCCATGGAGGTCAGTAGAAAGTGTCAAATCCTCTCCAGGAGGTGTTACAGACAATTGGAAGACAGAGGTGCTGAGAACGGAACTTGAGTCCTCCGAAAGAGCAATAGATATTCCTAACTGCAGAGCCATACCCACAGCTCCCCCTATATTTCTTTTCAAAATGTCTCCCCCCAAATATTATCATTTTGCTTGGCTAGAGTCACCCCAAAATATTTTATATTATTTGAAGCTATTGTGAAATGCGTTGCTTCCCTTATTTTCTCTCAGGTCATTTGTCACATGGGAAGGTTACTGGTTTTTGTGAGTTAATTTTACATCCCACTACAATGTTGAAGGTGTTTATCAGCTATAGGGCTTTCTCAGTGGAAATTTTAAGGTGGCTTATGTATACTATTATGTCATATCTAAATAAAGATGCTTTGACTTCTTCCCTTCCTTCGTGATTCCCGTTGATCTCCAGTTGTCTTACTGTACTAACTAAACCTTCAAGTGCTATATTGCTATTATAGGCATGAAGAAAGTGAACAACCTTGCCTTAATTCCTGATTTTAAGTAATTGCTTTGAACTTCTCTCCATTTAAGTTGATGTTGGTAAGAGATTTGCTGTAAACTACCTTTATTATGTTTAGGTATATTCCTTGTAACCATAATCTCTCCAGGACTTTTATCATGAAGTAGTGTTAGATTTTGTTAAAGGCCTTTTCTGCATCTAATGGGATGATCATCTGGTTTTTGTCTTTCTGTTTGTTTATAAGGTGGATTTCATTCATCAGTTCATGTATGTTGAAGCATCCCTGCATCTCTGTAATTAAGCCATTTTGACAATAGCTAATGAACTTCTGATGCATTTTTGGATTAGATTTGCAACTATTTTATTAATAATTTGTGCACCTGTGGGAAATTGCATCTAAGGGAAATTGGTCTTTAATTCTCTTTCTATTTTGGGCTTCCATGTAAAATATTCTTTCTATGTCTACTTTGTGAAATAATGTATGGAGTAATGGCATTAAGAGTCCTCTGAAAATCTGCAGAATTCTTTGTAAAACTATCAGCCTTGGATTTTTTTTTTTGGTTGTTTAAATTGCTTAGCTGATTTTGATTTAACTGTGGGAATTAGTATGTATATAGAAACTTATTCATTTCTTTCAGGTGTTCTAATTTGGTGGAGTACATTTTTAAAAGGATGTCTTCATGATTCTCTTGAATTCCTCAGTATCTACTGCTGTATCCCCTTTGGCCTCTAATTTTGTTTATACATTTCTTCTCTATTAAAAATTTTAAGTTATTGGGGAAAGAATTTGAAGATGGTATCAGGAGATGGAAAGATCTCCCATGAAAAGCTTGGTAGGACTAATATAGTAAAAATGGACCTCCTAATAAAAGCAGTTTATGGATTTAATGCATTCCCCAACAATATCCCAACACAATTCCTTACCAATCTTGAAAGGACAATTTTCAGGTTAATATAACAATTAAAAATATCCAGGATAGCTAAAAACAATCCTGAATAATAAAAGAAATTTTAGAGGTATCATTACCCCAAATCTTAAATTGCACTATAGAACTACAGCATGGTATTGACACAAAAAATTATGTTCATCAATAAAATTGAATTTTGAAGACACAGACATAAATCCACACACCCATGAGCATCTGATTATTTATAATTAGCAAGAAATATACACCCCAAAAAAGACAGCAACTTCAAAAATGGTACTGGTCAAACTGGATGCCTGCATGTAATACAACCGAAATATTTACACAAAACTAAATGCTGCACAAAATACTGCACAAAACTAAATGCTTAATGGATTAAAGACTTCAACATAAAACCAGATACACTGGACCAGATGGAAGAGAAAGTGGGGAATAGCCTTGAACCCATTGTCACAGGAAAAGACTTTCTTTTTTTTATTGAAAAAAAAATCCCTGCTTCCTCCCAGCCTCCCATTTCCCTCCTCCTCCTCCCGCCCCTCTCCCCCTCCCCCCACTCCTCTCCCCCTTCCTCTCCAGTCTGAAGAGCAGTCAGGGTTCCCTGCCCTGTGGAAAGTCCAGGGTCTTCTCCCCTCCATCCAGGTCTAGGAAGGTGAACATCCAAACTGGCTAGGCTCCCACAAAGCTAGAACATGAAGTAGGAACAAAACCCCATGCCATTGTCCTTGGCTTCTCATCAGCCCTCATTGTCCACCATGTTCAGAGTCCGGTTTTATCCCATGCTTTTTCAGTCACAGTCCAGCTGGCCTTGGTGAGCCCCCAATAGATCAGCCCCACTGTCTCGGTGGATGGGCGCACCTCTCGTGGTCCTGACTTCCATGCTCATGTTCTCCCTCTTTTCTGCTCCTCATTGGGACTTTGGGAGCTTAGTCCGATGCTCCAGTGTGGGTCTCTGTCTCTATCTCCATCCATCGCTTGATGAAGGTTCTATGGTGATATGCAAGATATTCATCAGTATGGCTATAGGATAGGGTCATTTCAGGTTCCCTATCCTCAGCTGCCCAAGGAACTAACTGGGGACATTGCCCTGGGCACCTGGGCGCCACTCTTTCTAAAAGAACATCATTGGCACAGTAACTGAGGTAAACAAAAAATGGGGGGAAATTTTAAAATTAATTAATTAATTTAAAAAACAATAAATTGAACCTCATGAAAACTAAAAGCTTCTGCATGACAAAGGACACTGTCATTCAGGTAAAGTGGTAGCCTACAGAACTGGAAAAAGCATTTTCCAACTACACATCCCATAGAGGGCTAATATTCAAAATATATAAAGAACTAAAAAAACTAGATAACAAGAAAACAAATAACCCAATTTAAAATGGGATACAGATATAAACAAAGAATTCTCTAAAGGAATCTCAAAAGGCTAAGAAACACTTAAAGAAATGTTCAACATCTTCAGCCATCAGGGAAATGCAAATCAAAACTAATTTAAAATTTTATCTTATACCATTCATAATAACTAAGATCAATAGAGAAAATGACAGCTCATGGGGAATACTCATCCATTGTTTTGTCCTCTTCTGATGCATCAGTTTTTGTTTTATTTTATTTTATTTATTTTCTGTTAGAAGCCTGCTTGTTTTCTAATGAGAGACAGGAAGAGTGTGGATCCAGAAGGGAGGGGATTGAAGAAGAACTGCTGGAAGTAGAAGAAGGAGAAACCAGAATCAGAATATACTGTGTAAGAAAGGGGATGTTTTCAATAAAGGGAAAAAAATACTAACGTCATTGAGAAAATTCTCGAGTTTACTTACTAGGAATAGAGAGTGTAAGTCAAAGTAGTAAATCTACTAAGCAAAACAGAAGCATTTTTCAAATTTATTCCTTGTAATTTCATGTGTTTATTCCTTGTAATTTCCACTCTTCCTGAAGCCCACCCCACACCCCTCTCCCACCTTCATGTATTTTTCTTGTTTTTAAAATTATATACATTTCCAATATTTATTTTTCACATAATATAAAAATAAAATATCTAAAATTATGTTTAATCCACCCAGACTAATATAACGATGTACCACAATCTGGTAATTTATCAACAACGAAAATGTGTATCTCTCAATTCTGGAGGGGCTGGCGTATGTAGTGTGTGGTTAGAGCCTATTTCTTGGCTTCTGGTTGGGATCTTATATTACTGTTGTCATTTGTCAGGAGAGGCAAGACAGCCCCCTTTATAAGGGACCAATTTCTTCATGGATGCCTGAGTAGAGAGGCACAAATATTCAAACATTATAATTAATATTTGTATAATAGAAAAGACAAAATAAAATGGCCTATAGAATTGAGAAGTTTTGTTGTTGTTGTTGTTGTTAGTTTTGTTTTAAATGAGTTAAGAGATAAGCAACTTCTAGATTGACCCGACAATACTATAGTCATCAAGGGCCATATTTCCTATTTATATGACCAGGTACAGTTAATGCTGCTTGCATGTTCCTAGGTGCTATCTGCTGGAGCATAAGCAACCTGCTATAAGCCATACAGCTGGAGAAAGTTAGTTCTTTCTCTTCTAAGAGCCATCTGCAGCAAATAAAGGCCCTTCTGAAGTACTGAAAACAAATATTGTTATGCACAAATATTGATGAGGCAGGACATGGAGTCCCTCTTTCATTTACCCTGTATTGTTTTAACAAAGCACAAATGAGCCTTGCATTAGGGGACGTTGTGTCTAGAAATGGCACTATACCATCAGTTTGATCAGTATGGCAGAATTGCCTGCTGTACAGTGATACTTTTGAAGTGAACCAACATGTAGTTTTAAAAAAGAAGAAAATAGTCTAGGCTGTAGATTTCTTGCCAGTAATAAAGAAGAGGTATAAGTAAGCACAGAGTAAAGACTTCTTTAACTCTAAAATTCATACTTTCTGGCATCTCAATGAATGTAAAGTAGTTTTCAGATACCTGGCCAGATGAACCTTCTTGTACCATTAGTACTCAGTCACCTTAAGGCCACCCTGGTGCAAAGAAGGATCTATGAGCAGTTGACCACCAGAAACCAACTATCTAGGCAGCTACCCTACCTACAGAAAGTTTGTGGGTTTCCTTATGTTGTGCAAGCTCTACAGGACCCAGCTGGACATATTGCTTGTGCATCAATTAGCATATCCTTCAGCATTAGTAAGCATCAGAGACATGAGCAGCCTGGATTTCAAAGCAGTTACTGAAATGACTGTGTTTCATATCGAACTGCTTCCAGGGTGCTGAGCCAGCAGTCAGCTCTATATACGGTGAATCTGCTTTCTCCCAGATCGACTTCTGTACACCATTGGGAATTCCCAGAGAGGCGTAGGATTGCGTCAGTATGGGCTCAGCTCGAGTTGCTCTTTTAGTCTGTTTTAAGTGGCAGTGGCAGGAGTTATATATAAAGAACCACAGGAAGAAGATTGCTTTGAAGAACATTCTGGAGCATTTGGGAGCAGAAATTCCTGGAATCGACAGGAACTCTGAATACACTCTAGGAACACTTTCAGATCTAAAATTTCATAAAAATTTCTTTTGGGGTCTGGAAAGATGTCTCAACAATGAGGAGCACTTACCACCTTTGCAGAGGATCCAAATTTAGTTCCAAATTTGGCAGCTCACAACTGCTTGTAGCTCTGGTTCCAAGGGATCCCACATTCTCCTCTGGCCTCCTTGGTCACCCATATGCTTATACACACACATGCATATATACAGAAATAAAAATTTTAAATATTTTTTCCTCTCAAGTAAAAAAATAAAATAAAATCGCAAATTGATGTAAATCTGTCTCTCACATGTGTATTTCTTGGGCCTTTGTTAGCTCTCTGCATGTATTTTTCCTGACCAACTTTCAAGATGGAAATCTGTCATCCTTCCAGCCACACAGCAGGCTCAGTGAGGTGACTCATCCTTCCAGACATGCCACAGGTCCACTGAGGTCACTCATCCTCCAAGACACATCACAGGTCCAGTGAGACAACTCAGCCTTCCAGCCACACCACCACAGGGTCAGTGCAGTGACTCTGCCCTCTGCAAACACAGCAACCTGTGTAGACATTCTGACAGAAGCACTCTATGTAGTTTCTTGGTCATGATTTCTTTCTGATATTTTAGACTATAATCCACTTTTAGAATAGTTGGCTGCTCAATCAATTATGCTGAGTGAAATTTTAGATACATTGATATCTAGTAAAGAACATACTAGAATTGCTCATTTGGAGGTAAAATCTGGATTGGACTCTATTCTACCTGGTTGTATCAATGTTTACCCATATTCTAGCTGATTATGTCTCCTTTATAAATTAGTGGGTGTGTTGGTCAGCATTCACTAAAGAAACAGAACTAGAAGGATAAATACATACATTAGCTTGTCTTACATGACATGGTCTGTGTAGTTCATCAATGGGAGAGGCTGAGAATCCCAGGAGTTGCTCAGCTCATAAGGCAAGATATCCCAGCAGTCCCCACCTGCTGATGAAGGGCTGTTAGAGGGCTGTTAGAGGGCGGGTGGTCTCCTGTCTATGCTGGGAGTCCAAAGAAACGGGGTCTCATATTGGGGAAAGAAATCCACAGCAAGAGAATAGACACGCTTGTCAAGAGAACTGAAAGCAAGCAAGCGAAAAGGAAAGATTCCATAAGCCATGTCCTTTCATCTGGGCTGTTCCACATAGGCAAATACACAAACATAAGCATATACTGATGATGTTGGCCACATTTAGAGTGGGTCTTTCCACCTCTAATAGTCCAATCAAGAAAATCCCTCACAGGAGTGAGTACCCAGCAACTTCCACTGTGGTTCATTCCAGATCCAGCCAAACTGAAAACCATAAATGCGTCATCATGGTAAGTATATATTAGGCACCAAAAACTTTGCCATTACAGCTGTGTGTGTATCTATTTTTCTCCCAGGGAAAAAAAGCAAATATAAGAATTAATGTGTTTTGTCATTTTTCAAACATGAATCAAATATATCGAATTACTGACTGGAAAGGTGAGTTAAAACTAAATTAAAAATGTAGGGTCTGACATACAAGGGTACCATCCCGGCATAAGCTAACAATTTGATTTTTAAGATTATTACTTAAGGTTTCCAAGCCTGTATTTTCTTGCTAAGAATAGGTGATTTGCAATCTAAAATTTGCACGGTCATGCTTAGGATTGATTGGGTAAAACTGCCAAAGTTTAAAGTCAGTAGGAATTCAGTGACCATTTCTCAAATCACTTTTGCAAACTTATACTGATTCTCAAATCCTATTTCAAGGCAGGAGATTGTGAATTATGAAACTAAGAATTTCTGCATTAATGCATTTTGCAGAGTCAGCATATTGATCAATTTTAGATGTATCTTAAATATTCAGTATATTTTGCTATTTTATACTTTTGTATTTTTAATTATATTTACGTGTATTTATATTTTAAAGATTTCTTATTTATACTGAATTTATTTATGACTAAGTCATAGTTGAGTACCAGTTAAAGAACACAGAGAGATAGCTCTGATGGACCTGGTCTTGCTCTTCCTCCTTTCCATCAACAACACATATGAAGTACACACATGTCTAGGTGTCTGCTCATCCACAGTACATAGAAAGCACACACATGTCAAGGTGTCTGCTCATCCCTTAATGGACTTTTGAGATTGGAAGAGTCATTCTTGATCCATCCTTGGACAGAATCACTTTGTGTCTCTCCTGCCAGCCTCACTTAGATAAGAATTAGATCCATTATTCCCCCACTCCAAGCATCATATATTTGTATTGCTTTTGGTGTGGGATACCACATCACAGAATCAACACAGAAACCTGAAAGCATCCCCCATTCATCTCTGTTCCTCACTTTTCCTCAGCCAGTTGATGACTGGCTCTTGAATCATCTACTTCTTGTTCCTCACCCAGAAAATGAAGTATCATTAATAAAAATAGAGAGGGAAACAGAGAAGGAGATGCCTTCATAATGGGAGATGGAAATCTCTCTGTAGCTGGCTCTGTGATGGACAATAGTGATTTCCACTGCTTGCTATGCCATCAGCATGAATCATGATAAGAAAAGTCTGGGGGTAAAATATTGTTGCGTGTGTTTTGTAGAACAGGTTAGCAAATAGAGACCATGAAAGTCTCCTGACATTCATATTTCTGACAGCCAAATATTAACTGAACACCTAGAGATAGCACAGTAAATAGACAACAATGGAATACATTTCAACCTTCACTGAGCAAATATATAAAGTAAATATTACTGGATTAAGCAGCTGAAGTGCAAACATTTTAAATACCCTTTCTGCTCTGCAAGGATGAAGATTCCCAAGATATGTGTGACAAGTGCGCAATTCAATTTAGAAATATGTGTTTTAAAAGTATATTTATTTATAGGATTCTGTGAACCAGGCTTTTAACAAAGTACAATTTGTGTCCTTTCTGTTAGTCTGCATTCAAATCATCACAAGAATTTTGAGGCTCATGAATAAAGAGGGATAAAGCCAAACCAGCAAAATCAAACATGTTGCCTGAAAAGCAAAATAATTAGAACTTTAAGAAAACAAAACAAGAAAAGAATGATGATACAAATTTCGAAATTCAGAAACAGCATAGGGTATATCATCATAAAGCATAAGGGTCATCGATATTTATAAGCATGTCTTATAAAAGTAACATTACATTAAAATGAAACAGCCCAGATGAAAAGGTCACAATTTCAAAAAGACACAAATCAGCGTGGATTAGGAATGAACAGGAAATCTGATCAGAATGACATCAAGTAAAAAATTAATAATTAGAAATCTTCCCCATAAAATAAATCTAGGTCATATATCTTCTATCAGTGTATTTTGTAAAATATTTAAGTTAAAAAAAATCCAAAACAAATTTTTCTTTTCAGTAAAGAGAAGAGAGAACTTTTCCCAATTCAATTGATGAGGCACAGCTTGATCACCATTATCAGATACCAAAACCAGACCAAAATATCACAAGAAAGCATAGCAATAGTTACTAACCATGCAGCAAAACATGGTGGTTGGTTGTAGCATAAATTAGCAGTATCTTTTCCACATAAGGCATGGTGGCATTTTTAGATAAAATCAAAGTGAGTTGTGAGACTCTACTTCCTATTAAGCATTCAGCGAACCCTGCGAGAGCAGCAAAGAGCAATCCCTATGTCTGAGTTGCTCATTGCCTTGAAGGAGGTGACAGGAGGGGCAGTTAGCTGGTATCATGCTCTAGAAGGCGGTCTGCAGTACATGGAAAGCAACAGCATGAAGAATGAACATCACAAGATGCTCGGAGACATTAGCAAGCGCTCTATACAAGAAAAATAATGTGGACAGCATTTAAAAATACTAGAGGACAGTAATATCCATTTAGAGATCTATTCTTTTCTCTGAGGGTTAGTGGATTTTATTTTATTTTTTGTTAATGGAGAGAATTATTTTGGCCAATACATAAACGTATCTGGCCTTGACTCTAGACACACATAAAAGAAGCTCTGTGGAACAGAACAGAAATTTGGTGTGTGTGTGTGTTGCCTATACTGTCATAATATTCATAATCTTCTTTCTGCAGGCTCCAGAGCAGTGGCTCTCAACCCTTCTAATGCTGTGACCCTTTAATATAGCTCCTCATGTGGTGGTGACCCCCAACCACAAAATTATTTTCATTGCTACTTCATACTGCCATTTTGCTACTATTATGAATCATAATGTAAAGATCTGTGTTTTCTGATAATCTTAGGTGACCCCTGTGAAAGGGTCTTTCAACTGCCAAAGGGGTTGCTACTCTCAGGTTAAGAATTTCTGCTGCAGAGTTTTAGGATTACAGGAATATAGCACCATCAAGCTAGAACAGAAATATGTAAGCATAGTCATTTCCTGGGGATTGAAACTGCATTCCTTAGAACAGAGTCTTCACTTTGGTTTCTGCTTAGGTTACCTTCCCAATTATTTGGTCTCTTCTTGACTTCCCATCACTCTTCTCCAGCGTGAATTACAGAGCACCCTTCTAGTCATTGAGAGCTTCAGTGGACCTCCTTAACATCCATCAGTTGATAATGGTCTTCCATTATCTTGGTCTCAGTTCTAATAAGTCACAGTCCTGCTCAACAGGTTCATTAAACCATGCACACAAGTTCATCGCATCCATGCATTCGGTCTCATTGTAGACACTGATGTAAACCAAGTACATGAGTAATTCACAGTCATGCTGTTCAATCTCAGTGTGGACATGATCTTGAAGAATGCACTTGGCCACCATGACATACTCATCAACCATTCTACTCAATGCTCTTTCTCCAACGTCCCCAAACAACTTTATAGCTATTTTGGGAGAGAGATAGATGCCTGTGTCACTTATTAAAAGACTTTCCTTTCAATTTTGCTTACTCATGCATAAGAATTAATCAAAAGTATTTCACTAGGCTATACAAAATGAGAGATGTTTGCCAGCAATACCTAGGAACTACCAGAGAGTAAGTGTCTGTGCAGAGGTATGAGAGTTGCATAAGGACCTCAGGTTAGAAAGTACTTTTCTACTAAAGGAACCTATCTAATCTAGAAGGACAAATGTCACCAAGATTCAAGCAATTAGAACAAAGAAGGAGAGCAAGCTAGGACAAAAACCCTTAGAGAAGAAAGTCCTCAGTAGGGCGGAGGGAGCAGCATGAGGACACTAAATCTCAAGTTGTACAGCAGAATTGAGCTTGCACTTTTTCTAATCAGAGGACGAGGCCATGCCCACATAGTTGATGACATCTCTCTATTACCAGTATAAACTCTGACCACTACTGGAAAAGGATTCAACTGTCTGCAGTTAGGGTGAGCAAGGGAACCTTTCAAAGAGATGACTTTGAATATGGAAGAGATGGGAATGGGGACCAGAGCAAGAAAGGTAGCAGGGCAGGTTTTCAGAAGTTGAGAAAATTTGCCAAAAAATAGCACCAGAAACCCCCTCCCCCGTTTATTGGGAGTTTGTTGTACATTTGTATAGCATCTCACTAAACACAAGGTAGGAGCCTACATATCTTATACAACTTCTTGTTCCTTTGGCTCATGTTAAGTACTTCTTTTTTTATCTAAAAGTATTACCAACAAGTTAAATGCTAATCTTAATGACTCACACTTCTTGTAGCCAAATTTCTATGACACTATCAGCTACTGAGTCCATGTCTGATACCTAGAGCAACACCAGGGCACACCTGTTCTCCTCTTCTGCCGTAGAGGAACAGTTCCACCATGTTAACCACACAGGCACATGACAGTTATGGTCACTAAGCTGGGAGTGGCATTTCTAAGTGGAGACATTTGCCTACATCAGTGGTTTGGCAAAATCAAGGTTTCTTTGTTTGTTTGTTTGGTTAGTTGGTTGGTTTTTGTACCATGTTGTACATTACATTCCTTTGAAAGTGGGGTAGGTATGTGGTAAAAATATGGGTAGATAACATATTTTATATGAAACTTAAAAGCTTTCCATTTCTAGCATGTACTCATTTGTTAAAGATGTCATACCCACAGAAATCACATAGGTACTGGGCTAGGAAGACATCTTTAGGGATGGTTTGGTGGCATAGTGGGGAGCATAGCTTTCCAAGAAAAACAGACATTAAATAAACTGGGGTTAGGACAAGGGAAGGAGTGAGGCATATTTCCTTGAGCTGCCACTCACTGGGGCTTATATTAGCAAATATTTATTCCCTCGTTTCTCATCACACCTGCAGAAGCATGTTTCCTGTGGGAGCCCGGAGGCAGGTTTTCACCTCCTCACTGCCTCAGCTTGACACTGAGCAGCTCTGGTTTGTGACTCCAACCATTTACAGGACGTTCTCTTCATTAACCACATACACATCTCTCCTTTGTGCTCATCTTGCAGCTAAGATGGTGTCATCTTCAAACTCACAAGGACATCTAAAAGGGCGTTTTCTACAAAGAAGGTCACATTCCCCAATTTTGAGTTCGGACATCAACAATACATGGCGGGAGGATACGGTCAACCCACTACAGTGAGACACGTGTTAAACAGAAATGTCATAAAATGAAAGGGGACTCTTATGGAGCTATGTAAGAGGATGTGGTGCCTTGTGTCTTGCACTGTGCTACTCAATGTGAAATAGGAAAGCATAGGGAAAAGTCTACCCAGCTCTAGTTCTCTGGGAAACCCACACAGAGAGGCTCCTAAATGATGCCTTTTACAGTAAACTGTAAATTATCTGTGAGATATAATCTTAATATAAAAGTTACTGGGTTCTTTAAAGTCGTTGTTTTATGTGAACGGTCTTCCAGAAAAATATCTATAGTTTAAATACATAAACACATAAAGAATCTACACATACTCATTAATACATGTCCAATGTTAGAGAATGGGTCATATAATCATAATTCTGAAAACTCTCTGAAGAAAAATGAGATGACATTTGCAATTGCATTGAGAGAAAGTCCTTTAAAGGACACTGTCTACAAGAATAGCATGTAAAGTGTGCAGTTTAAGTCTCAAATTCTGTCTTCCCCATCCTTTCCAAAGCTCCAGTTATGATGCTGGACCACAGATTCCATGGGACAAGCCTTCTCTGATTTCTGTTGGTGTCTGTAATAGGGAGAGATGAGACAGTGGCCCAAGCTCCTTCCTGTTTACTTCTGTTGTGCAGTCTATATGACTTCCCAGCAAACCCTCCCAGCATCAGAAAAAGCAAGGCAGTGCTTTCCTCCAGACACTAAGATCCTGCACAGAGGATCCCTTATCAGTGCCCAAGTCATGTAGTGGGGTCCTCCTTGATAGTTAAGTAACATATGCCTCCTTGTCCACCCACTTCTCTGAGCTCTTCATCAACTTTTGCATTGAATTCTCTTTATTAAAATAATAGACATACCCTGTGTCTTCATGGTTTAATTCCAACAGACTCAGTCAGCAGTAGTGTTTATATACCCATTGTTCAATAACCATGAATAGGCGCCGAATGTGTCTGTTATATATGCATGTATGTGTGCATAACAGTATGGTCATTGAACAAAGAACAGAAAAATGAGAGATGAACCAGAAATTCTTCCAGCAGCCCAACCTGAGTGTCTGCTCTCTCTCTCTCTCTCTCCCCCCCCTTCTCTGTCTCCTCCCCCCTTTCAGCCTCTCATCCCTCTCTTCCTCCTCTTTCTCTCTCTCCTCTTTTCCTTAATCCTTTCTTTTCTCCCTTCTCTCTTTCAATAATTTGACAAAATAATGGTTAAAAATATTCCTTTATCACTCTGGTTCTTTTTTGTCCTCTATTTCAGAGTGTTCTCAAATGGTGTGTTTTTTTTTTCACAATTCAAACATATACTGTTTACCACAATGATGCTCTGATCTTTACCTGTTTCTTCAGCTGACATTTAAGCTTTTTACTTTAAATCTGAAGGTTCAATTTGTTAGCTCATTTATCATCATTTTTTCCTACGAGATGAAAAGCAATTCTACTAAGTGTCCACAGATACCTCTGGGAGACCTGACCTTCTGTATCTCCAACTCTGCAGTCAGACTTTTCCAAAGGTATCTAAACAGACGCCACAATCAATCACCTTCGAAGCCAGTGCCTCATCTGTTAGACAGCTCACTCACTGCTGCTCCACAGATGTGCACTCTTGCTGGAGATGAATTAGCTTGTTATGAATGATTCCCAACCCCACGTACGGCCGATTTCAGAAATCCTCCGTTATTAAAGCTGATGCTGAGATGGAGCAGAGAACTAGTTCTTATTTATTTACTAAGGGGAAATGGGATGTTTCTGAATTAATTATGGGATAGAAATAATATTAAAGTAGAGAGTCGGGACTTTCCGAACAGCAGAATGAGGAAGTCAGCAGAAGCACCCAGGCAAACAATTTTGCTGAAGCCAATTGTAGTAACATATGTCTATAATCCCAGCACTCATCAGACACAGGCAGGAGAGCCTGAACTAAAGGCTAGCTGAGCTACACAGTGCAGGGCATCTTATAATATGTTTATCACAAGCCTTTTACATCCAGGAACTTTTCCATGATACTAGGAGTGTGTGTTTATGTGTGTGTGAAATAGGTATACATATCCAACATTTGCTAATAGTAAATAATTAAGAAATTATTTAAAAGAACTTTTGCTATCATATAATTTTATCATTTACTAATGACTAAAGCAAATATTTTATATCAGTGAAATGGGTGTAGCTATTTGTGCATAAAGAATCATGTATTAGCTGAATATCTAACAATGTGGAATAGTCACAAAGCTTCTTTTTGACATTTTCAGAGTTGACTAATATTGTATAATCATCAACACAGAGAACATTACTTCTCACTTAGACACATAGTACAAAATGGCATGCATATGTCCAGGGCGATTCCATAAAGTGTTGGGATTTCTGTCCTAATCACAAAAGTCATTGCTGATTTTAAAAAGACTCAGGTTAAGGTCAGACATGCTGATTCTTTCCTAGTAAGCCACCACCTCGTGGTGCTACACAAATTATTAGAAATGGGTTAATCAAGATGTGAGAATTAGCCAATAAGAGGCTAGAACTAATGGGCCAAGCAGTGTTTAAAAGAAATAAAAAAGACTTAGGTTAGTCATCAAACAGCAATGTTAGTATCAGAATTTCTGGGTGGGAAGAGAGCTCAGTAAATGAGAATCCTTTCTATGAAATCAAGAGGGTCAGAGTTCAAATTTCTTGCACTTGCATAAAAAAAATCGACATGGCCAGGTAAGCCTGAAAACACAGCACCCGAGGGCAGAAAGGGGTGAATTTCAGAGCTTCCTGGCCTCCAGTTTGACTGAAATCATCAGTTTTAATTGCAGCAGGGGACATTTCCTCAAAAATAGATAAATGGAAAGTCGGAATGGGAAATGATAAGACATTTAATCTTCTCTGGTCTCTACTTGTAAGCTCAAGAACACAAAGGACCATATATAAACATGTGTATAAACTACCCACAACACACACATAAATGAATAAATAATTAATAAATAAAATCAAATGCTCTAACACAATACAGTCATCGGATATACCAATTTGATACACAATGATGAATAAGGGGGGAAGTATTAAAGGCCTTTTCGGAATAATTAAACCATTTTACTGAGAAGTAAAATTTTGTATCATATGTACTCACTTGTAAGTGGCTCTTAGACATAAAGAAAAGAAACCAGCCCACAAATCACAATCCCAGAGAACCTAGACAACAATGAGGACCCTAATAGAGACATACATAGATCTAATCTACATGGGAAGTAGAAAAAGACAAGATCTCCAGAGTAAATTGGGAGCATGGGGGCCATGGGAGAAAGTTGAAGGGGAGGGGAGAGGAGAAAAATGTACAGCTCAATAAAATCAATTTTTAAAAAAAGGCGGAGAAAGTTTGTGTGCACAGCACAAACACTGCAGTTCATAACATTCAATGCTGATACCCAATCTAAGCTGAGTTTACCAACATTCACTCATATTGTGTGGCTTCACGGCATGTGCAAGGCACAGTGTGCTTGTATGTTCATCACCAAGGCTGCGCTGAAGTTATGTGATACAACAGAGGCTACTACCAGACACACCTTAGATTCATGAGAGGTTGGATCTTAAATTAATTTTTGTTCCTTAATTTTACTCCTGTCACATGTTATGTGTCTCCCACGTTAAGTTATGTCACCAACGACAGTTTCAGAAATGATGTCGCAGTGAGTTCAAAGCAATCTGAGCATTAAAAAGGTTGTCTTAAAATAAACAAATATTTTTAAAATTCCAACTTGTCTCTCTTCCAATTACTCTGAGGAATGTATCAAATGGAGACACATTCATTCATGAAAATCAACTAAACGTTGGTAAACATAGTAACAGTCTATGACAGTTAAGTCATGCCCATCTCTTGCATGCCTTTCCTCTGGCTCTGTAGAAGGTCCTTTCCTGGACCTCTGCTGCAGGCAGGGCCCAAGAAGAAAATTAATCAATCCAGCCAAGTAATTAAACAAATAACAAAAACTAACAAAACAAGGCAGGGTATTGGTGTCTAGAATCCCTGCAATGAATTTCATAAATTGTCTACTTTTCAATCAAAACACTATGAAATTTACACAGCAAGAGGAAAGTCTAACTCCCAAACAAGGAGGAAGCAGGTAAGAAAGCTGCTTTTGAAAAAGTCTACATGGAGACTTTTAAAAAAGATATTTTAAGCATATATAAAAAAGTAAACTATGCTTGAGTAAAAATATCACATCTCATTAATAAAGTACATAAAAATAAAATTTATTGAAAAGAAGCACATTAAAGGATTACTAGCAACATGGATGTTTGAAAAAGCCTTAAGGAATTACATTTTTTTATTAAATTACTGATATTTCTTAAATGAAGTGATGTCACTGGGACCAACATTATGCTTTCTCTGAGGGCTATCAACCAACTAACAAAGAAACTCAGCTATAGGCATGAGAAATATTCGTTGGAAATATTAGTCCTGGAAATGCAAGAGACTCTGAAAACAATATAAGCCTTTGCAGTTGCATTTGGTTCCTTGCAGCCATTGAAGGTAGATTCCTTTTGCTGATGATGACATGCACCATGGACATAGAATTCACGAGAGTCAATCTGGGTCTGGCCCAAAAGCCTCCTCCTTGAATGACTTTCATAGTACTACAATGATGGTTTGCAAGGTGCCAAGGGTGGCAGGCAATCAGCAGTCCTACCTCGTTGTGACACCTATGAACCACAATGACCAGTCCTGCAAGATAATTCTACAGGTGCAACAGTGGTACTCACAACTTGGCTGCTACCTATCGCTCCCAAATTGGATTTAAGGCCCAATAAATAGGAGGAAAATAATGCCTGGTACTGGAAACTTAGCCAACTATCTAGGGTTACTGAGTTCATAGATCATAGAGGAGAACCTACAATCACCATATCAGAGGCATCATTCCTCACTATGTTCTAAATATTTATCCTTATACGCACAGATATGTGTAGCTCTCACCTTTCATCCAAGAGGCTTCTTTTCTCAGTAGACAGAGATCATTACAGAAAGCCAAATTAGCCATAACAAAGAAAACAACTCACGACAAATTGCAACTCCAATGCCTAATGTTAGGGAACACTGAAGTAGAGGGACAGAAAGATTTTAAGAGCCGGAGGAGCAGGGCAAGTGTTGTGAGTTTGTATCTCTGAGAAACAACAGGAAAGCTTTTCCACACCCATAATACTGCAACAATATGGCTGCCTAAATAAGAAAAACACCAATAGACAAGCTAAGGTTCATGAGGCCCAGCCCTAGCAAAGAACTATTGGCAAATAAGGAATGCAGAGAGAGCAAATTAGTCTTCCCCAGGGATGAGCTCCCCAGCTAGTTACTCAATACCAAGTGGTCAGTCCTGAAATCATACACATATGAGCAACACCAGATGGAATCAGCAGGTTGTAGTTATGCATTTGTGCCTGTACGTATGCAATAAAAATAAGTAAAGAAAAAGAGGCTATGACATTGAGAGTAAGTAAGTGGCAGATGGCAAGGGAGGGTTTAAGAGAAGAAAGAAAAGGGCAAAATTTTGGCAGTCTTATCATCCCACTTCTAAGACTGAGAAAACTAGCAGAATGCCAAGCAAAAATGAACATACTATAAACAAATTAATTATTACTCAGACATCCATGGAACTCCATCAATGTCCATAAATATAGATGATTCTCAAGGGACGTGAAACTGCAAAGTCCCTCAGAGGGTAAGACACACTTGTAAATACGTATGTGTATGCACATTTATAAAGAACTCAAATATATTGCAATTGATATATAAATACATATAAAACTTAGGCAGAATTTACATATAGCTACCTGTAAATAAAGAACATATACATACATGTCTATACATGGCTTCAAGTTCCCTCCAGGAAAAAATGGCCCAGAGGGTCCAGGTTAAACCAACCTAAACAAGAGATTCCTATCTCAGCAGAAGAAAGTGGGGATAAGGAGCAGAAGGAAAGGGATGATGAAGATTAGAGCAGAAATAAATCAACAGAGACAGAAAATCAATAAAACCAGAAGATGGCGCCTTGAAAGATCAATAAAACTGCCCTGAAACCATATACACACAAAAAACAAAATCTGCTCAACACATTGTATTTATATATTTGTGCACACATATTCAAAGTGTGTGTGTGTGTGTGTGTGTGTGTGTGCAAAACAATAAGAAAAAGATGTCATCAACTTCAGATGAGGGGAGAAGGAGGTTCCGGAGGGAGAACTGTGAAGTGGAAAATCAAATTTCAAAGAAGCAGAAATTTTGTTTTTGTCAATTTTTTTAAAGCCAAAACCCTTTTATTTTATTTATTTTATTTTTTTTTATTGAAAAACAAATTTCTGCCTCCTCCCAGCCTCCCATTTCCCTCCCCCTCCTCCCGCCCCTCTCCCCTCCCCCTACTCCTCTCCCCCTCCCTCTCCAGTCCAAAGAGCAGTCAGGGTTCCCTGCCCTGTGGAAAGTCCAAGGTCCTCCCCCCTCCATCCTGGTCTAGGAAGGTGAACATCCAAACTGGCTAGGCTCCCACAAGGCCAGAACATGAAGTAGGAACAAAACCCCATGCCATTGTTCTTGGCTTCTCATCAGCCCTCATTGTCTGCCATGTTCAGAGAGTCCGGTTTTATCCCATGCTTTTTCAGTCACAGTCCAGCTGGCCTTGGTGAGCTCCCAGTAGATCAGCCCCACTGTCTCAGTGGGTAGGTGCACCCCTCGTGGTCCTGACTTCCTTGCTCATGTTCTCCCTCCTTCTGTTCCTCATTGGGACTTTGGGAGCTTAGTCCGATGCTCCAGTGTGGGTCTCTGTCTCTATCTCCATCCATCGCTAGATGAAGGTTCTATGGTGATATGCAAGATATTCTTCAGTATGGCTATAGGATAGGGTCATTTCAGATTCCCTATCCTCAGCTGCCCAAGGAACTAACTGGGGACATTGCCCTGGGCACCTGGGAGCCACTCTAGGTTCAAGTCTTTTACCCTAAGGTGGTTCGCTTAATTAAGTTATGTGATAACCTGCTCCTCTATCCAACCTTGTTTTATCCCCAATCATCCCGTTTCCCCAAGTTCCCCCCATCCTCCCCTTCTCACTTTTCTCTCCCCTTCTCCCCTTACCCCCATCCCACCCCACCCCCAAGATCCCAATTTTTTGCCCAGCAATCTTGTCTATTTCCCATAGCAGGGATAATAACTATATGTTTTTCTTTGGGTTCACCTTCTTATTTAGCTTCTTTAGGATCACAAATTATAGACTCAGTGACCTTTATTTATGGCTAGAAACCAATTATGAGTGAGTACATCCCATGATGAAGAAAGTATGGAATATATACACATTAGAGTACTATTCTGCCATAAAAAACAATGACTTCTCGAATTTTGCGTGCAAATGGATGGAAATAGAAAACACTATCCTGAGTGAGGTAACCCAGACCCAAAAAGAGGATCATGGGATGTACTCACTCATAATTGGTTTCTAGTGTTTGTCAATTTTTAAGGAGACTCACAAGACGAGTGAAACCTCAAACAGGTAAATTAGGCATAAAAGATGAGTTATTAATCACCACTGAAACTGAAGTCTACACTATGAAGAATTTTATGTTCTACTTTTGGTGCACCCCATACCAAATAATAAATGCATACAAAAATTATCTTAAAATGCTCACACCAAGAATATGGATCTTGATGTAGAACTATGGCCAGGCCATAGTGAACCAGCACACATTTCCACGGTGGCTGTGCCACAACCACACCACACTGGTTTCCACGGTGGCTGGGCCACAGACACATCACACTGGTTTCCACGGTGGCTGTACCACAACCACACCACACTGGTTTCCACAGTGGCTGGGCCAGCTTTCACCCCAGCTAACAATGATGAATTGTTCACATTTCCCCACATCCTTACTAGCATGTGCTGAAGGTTGTTTTACTGATCGTGGTCACTGCGCCTGGGGTAAAATATAAAATATCAAAGTTGTTTTAGTTGTTCTTCCCTAATGGCTAAGGATGGTGAATATTTCCTTAAGTGTTTTTCGACATTTCTTTTGCATCTTTTGAGAACTCTCCGTTTTGATCTGTACCTCATTTTAAGTTTGCTTGCTTTTTTCTTCATATTCTAGTTATTTAGTTCTTTATATATTCTACATAATAACCCTATACTGAAAGTATAATCAGTAAATCTCTTCCCATTTTATAGGTTACTGCTTTCCTAGAATGAAAGATTCTACATCTTATCACAGAGATACTTGTTAAGCCATGTTCATTGAAGTTCTATATATAAAAGTCAGAAATTCAACACAGCCCTGTTGCCCACATACCAGTGAATGGAAAATGAAAATGAGGTACATTTATACAATGGAATACTATTCAGTTGTTAATGAAGCTATGAAATTTGAAGGTAATTGGATGGAGCTAAAGTCATCCAGAGTGAGGTAACTGAGACCCTGGAAGACAGCTATTGAATGTTTTCTCTTGTAAGTGTATGTTCAATTTGAAGCTTTCATTGTGTAGACTGCAAAACAAATGACCACAGAGGTTAAGTAACTAGCAAAGGAGCAGTCCTAAATGGGATGTCTTCACTAAACCTCTCCTCTCAAAGCCCACGGAGGTATGCGAAAGAGGAGACAGAAAGATTGAAAAGCCAGAAGTGATGGGTGACTCCAAAGAAATTGCTTTCTCTACACAACAGGACTGATTCACTTATAAACTCAGAGATACAATGTGAGACCTACACAGGCTCAAGCCATAGAGGGTTCCAAAAATAGAGAAGGGAGTAGATACATGACCCCATTCCTAAAAAAGAAGCTATGTGTAATTGATACCTACTGAAAGAGGAAATCAGTTTTTTTAAATGTAGTGTCCCCAGGCATATCAAGGACACTTATATCAAGGCTAGGCCCCATATCCAAGAGTAGTTGACCAACACAAAAAGAAACTCCCTGGGTTTTCTGTGAGTTTTTTGTTTCATTTGTTTTGTTTGGCTTTTTTCTTTGTTTTACTGATTTGTTTTAGTTTTCATTTTTTAAGGTATTTTTTGAAAGAGAAAGAACATAATGTTGGTAGGTAAAGAGGGAGGAAAAATCAAATAAAATGACAATACTCTTAATAATTCTTTAAAGAGAAAGAGTCACATAAATCTTCATGACCTTGTTACATATTGGTGTTTACAAAATATATTAAGGTAAAATAAATAAGAATACATATATTCCTATTCATATATTTTTTCTTATTTTAAGAATATATTCATGCCGGACGATGGTGGCACATGCCTTTAATCCCAGCACTTGGGAGGCAGAGGCAGGCGGATCTCTGTGAGTTCGAGACCAGCCTGGTCTACAAAGCTAGTTCCAGGACAGGCTCCAAAGCCACAGAGAAACCCTGTCTCGAAAAAGAAAAAAAAAAGAATATATTCATATGTGTGTGTGTGTTTCTCTGTGTGTGTGTGTGCATGTGTGTGTGTGTTACCAAGAACTAAGTGTATGGCTAAGCTGGTACAGTACCTATCATACAAGAAGCTCTGGATTTGTTTCCAAGCACCATATAAACCTAGAGCGATGACACATGCTTACAATGCCAGCACTCTGGAGGTAGAGGCAGGAAGATCAGATGTTCAGAGTTTCTTTGGCTACAAGGTGAGTTAGAACCCAACTAGGAATATATGAAACCTTGTCTCAAAAGGAAATTATATAGAACAAACTTCATCAAAACTAAATCCTTCTGTGACTACCTTTGTTAAGACCTGCACAAGATCAAAACACCTTAGCATGTGTGGAGGAGGAGTTTGTGAAGTTGCACTTCTAGCTCAGAAGCTACTGGCAAATGAAGGCAGCTAGAAGAAGAGCCACTTTTCTTTAGCAGTGTCACCTCTAAGAGTCTACCCACGCTCCAGTGGATGTACCTCTATGTGCACATGCAGACAGTACTAAGTAGATTCGATGAGTTTTAAAAAATTGTTTTAAGGAGTACATGAAGTTGCAGAAAAAAATTAGTGGGAAGGACATGGGATGAATTACAGGGCAGGGAATGGGAGATTGGATTTGATTAAAACATTTATGAAATTCTCAAAAATAAAAATAATCTAAAATTGTTTGAGTTTCAGTGGGTGACCTTATAAAAGTCAAATAAATTTGAACCAATTGAAAATGTGATGTTTGTACCTCCGAATACCTGATTGTTTTTATAAAGAAGCCAGAAATACACATTGGGAAAAAAAGATATTATCTTCAACAAATGGTGCTGATCAAACTGGATATCTGTATGTAGAAGAATGCAAATAGATCCATACTTATGTCCCTGTACAAAACTCAAGGCTGATGGGATCAAAGACCTAAACAAAAAAACAGTACACTGACACTAATAAAAGAGAAAGTAGGGAATAATCTTGAACTCATTGCCACAGAAAAAGACTTTCTGAAGAGAACACAGCATAAACACTAAGATCAACAAGTAATAAATGAGACCTTATGAAACTGAAAAGCTTCCGTAAGACAAAGGACACCATCAATTAGACAAAGCAGCCTACAGATTAAGAAAAGACTTTTACTAACTCCACTTCCAATAGAGGGCTAATATATATCATACACACACACACAAACTAGATACCTACCTATTAGAATGGCTAAGATCAATAACACAAGTGACACTTCATGCTGGCAAGGATGGGGAGCAATGGGAACATGCCTTTATTGGTGACAGAAATATAAACTTATACAGCCACTATTGGAAATCAATATAGCATTTCCTCAAAAAAAAATGGAATCAGTCTACCTTAAGAGCTAGTTATACTACTCTTGGACATATCCCCAAAGGACACTTCATCCTACCACAAGGACATTTTCTCAACTATGTTCACTGTGGCTTTATTCATAATATCCAGAAACTGGAAACAACCTAGATGTCCCTCAACAGAAGACTAAATAAATAAAATGTAGTACAAAGTATAGGCAAATAAATAGAATTAGAAAAATCTTTGTGAGTGAGGTAAGCCAGACCCAGAAAGACCAATATGATATGTACTCAAACATAAGTGGACGTTAGCTGTTAAATAAATTATAGTCAAGCTACAATTTATAGACCCAGAAAGGTTAAGTAAGGAGGAGTGTTCTGGGGGGGAACACAAATCTCCTGGGGAAGGAAAAGCAGAATATTTTGCAGGTGAATTGGGGAGGGCATTTGGGAATGGGAGCCGGGGGATTAAGTGGGGGAAAAGTGTCAGGAGAGGTGACTGGCAATGTGAGGAATAGGGGAGCAGTGTGGAAATCTAGCACAGTGGAAACTTCCTGGAATCTATGAGGGTGATCCTAGTGAAGAATTTTACTAATGGGGGATACAAAGTCTGAACTGGAATATCTTATAGCCAGGCAAGACTTCCATTGATGGGATTAAGTTGCATTAGGTTAAATGGTTGTCCAGGAGTCCTGTGGAGATCCCTAATCTCACCCAGGTTGATGCTAGAGCAAGGGTTTCTCTCTGATATCTGACAGTTGGACCCATTGCTGAGGACAACATCCATAACTCATTGAATGTGTGAGGTCAAGCTGGTGCCTAGATGGAGCCTTCAACCCCAAAAGCTGGTGCCTAGATGGAGCCTTCATCACACCATTCTAGTCTCTTTGGTGTGGGAAGGTATTCTGCAAGTTACCTAAAGAGACATAGACTCCAACCCAGACACAAAACCTTTGACCAACAATCAGTACTGCCTGAAAGATGTGCTGGGGAAATAGTGATATAAAACTTGTAGTAACAGTCAACAAATGCCTGGTTTTCCACACTCCATGAGAGGGAGCCCATCCCTGATACTGCTCAGTAGGCCATGAACCAAAGACTCGATAGCCCAGAACCCTAGGATAGAACAAAACATGACTGTTCAGATAGATAGGTAGATAGATAGATTAGATAGGTAGGTAGGTAGGTAGGTAGGTAGGTAGGTAGGTAGGTAGGTAGATAGATAGATAGATAGATAGATAGATAGATAGATAGATAGATGATAGATAGATAGATAGATAGATAGATAGATAGATAGATAGATAGAT
>JABTXL010008037.1:7940646-8021493 GCA_025134845.1 Neodon shergylaensis | reverse complement strand
GGATGGATGGATGGATGGATGGATGGATGGATGGATGGATGGATGGAAAGATGGACAGGTGGACAGATAGACAGATGGATGGGTGGATGGATGAACAGACAGATGGATGGACAGACAGGTGGATGGATAAATAGATGGATGGATGGACAGACAGATGGATAGAGGGACGAGTGGATGGGTGAACAGATGGATGGATGGATGGATGGATGGATGGATGGATGGATGGATGGATGGATGGATGGACAGATATGTGGGTGGATAGATGGATGATGGATGGATGGATGGACAGACAGATGGACGGACGGACAGGTGGCTGACTACACGACTGGCTGTCTGTTCTAGTGGATGGTGAATAGATAGCCTAAGATAGTTTCCTATTACTTGGGACAGCAAAGATCTTTGTCTCTGTGACTTGCTCTGCAGGATACCCTGTAGTTTTCCCAGTGACTAGAAATGCAATGGAGAATGGTAGTGCATGTATCGAATCCCAGCACTCAGGAGGCAGAGGCAAATGGATCTCTGGGGATTTTGGGCCTGTAAAATGATTCAGGACAACCAGGGCCATGTAATGAAACCCTGTCTCAAAAACAAGGAACAGAAAACAAACAATAAAAATATTCATTTCGATATTCAGTTAAGAAACAAATTCCCTGAACAGCAAAGAAGCCCTGGGGGCGAGTAGGAAAGTCTAGTTACAAGTGCTGCCTTCAGAACCATTTTTAATAATGACATGAACGCAACTGAAATCGATCACAAACACAAAATGTCACTTTCTTAATTCTATTTTCTTAGGAAAGGCTTTACTATTTTGCATATTCTTACTTTTGGAGAACTGGGGACACAGAGAGAAGTAAACTAACTAGGAAGCAGGGGCTGGCGCTTGCACTTAAATCACTGTGGCAGTGGAGCTCATGCCCACATTCATCCTATTGTCATTTGCAGTCAGCACAACTTATCAACCCACAACTTACCGGTGTCCTGACAGCCTTCGCTGATAATAAACAGCCTGACTATATTCACTAGCAATATATAACCAGAATTCTGCTGTTGCTGCTTCTGGCCATCCATTCTCTTTAGGCAGATGGCTTCTAAGTAAAATGTCAATTTCTCTAAGATGATCCTATACTGCCCTTCTCCATGAAATGCCCAGTGATTCTATATTAACTAAGATAAGTATGGAAAATCAATGTTGACAAATCAGTGTGGGGAAATACAACTATGCCCATAAACAAAAATGAAATCACACTTTGAAAAGTGCATTATGTCAATAAATATTTCCCTCCTTAGGAGATGCAAATCCCATGTTGGACTGCTACCTATTTATTTCCTAGGTTTTAACTCAGCTTGTGGAGCTTTATTTATGACTCATAAAGCTGTGATACAAAGTGAAGAATGAAACGCAGTGAAATTCAATGTGATGTTTACAGTCTGGAAAACTGGAATCACCTTCATCATTCTAATGGGTCCATAATGAACAGGGGAGGAAAAAGAAGGCTGGGGCAACGAGAATTGTCAGATGGTCTCAACCAGAAGCTGAAACTCAGGTGTAAAAATATCTAGACACTATGCTTATTCACTAAAAGGAGATGGGTGATAAACAGCTTCTTTCCTACTAAGGGCAGATTATTAAATCAAAAGAAACACAAGAAACAGGAGGACGAGAAACAAGGGAAAGACAGAAGATAAAAGGAGAGAGGAAGAAAAACATGAAGACATTCGAAAGATAGAAAAAATTAAGAAGGAAAACAAAAGGACGCTGAAGAGAAAAGGGAGGAAGTAGAAGAGAGAGGGAAGAGGACAGCAATGAAAAGGAGGGAAAGACAGAAATGGAACAGAGATGCAGATCTTCTTCCAGCCATGGATGACAGCTCACATCTGCCACTGTTGCTTCAGGTCCGGAGGTTTCTTTCTGGCATTATTTCTGAATTTAGGATAGAATAAACCTGGGCTTTTTTCTGTCGTCCCACCTTCTGTGGACATTAGGACACCATTGGAAAGAGCTACATCATTTAAAACTTAGAGAAAATCCAAAGGGAAATATACTAAAATATCTGTGGGTACATTTATGCCTGCATTTGACAAGCAAAGGATGTCCATAACTGTCTCCTCTGTGAAATCATTTCCATTCTCAGGGCAGCAGAAAAGGCTTCATATCATTTCTTCAGATGTCAGCTTCATAACCACAGCATCGCATCCCTGTGAATTAAGATGCATGTCAGCAGCAGCCAATATAAATGCAAAACATTCACTGTGAAGATGTCTCTTCCCACTTCAAGGGAGGAGCCCCAAGTCAGATATGGAAGAAAAAAAACTCTTGTGGGAGGGGGGTAAATATCTGCCCCCAGTTTCTCATTTATTTAGGAATAAGCACACTATTTTCTTTTATAGAACAGATGCCAGTGGGGTTTAGTCCAGAGTGGCTGAGAGCTGTGTTCTGAGGGCAAGGGCACAGACCACAGTAATAGGTCAGTCAGAGATCTTAACAGTTCATAGCACTGCCAATATAAAACATTTTGTAGGAATGTCAATTCACACACCTTCTTCAACCTTTAAACCTCCCATGTCTACAGAAAGCAAGTATATCCAAACATCTTGTTTTGTTTCTCTTCTAATGAAGCATATTTTGTCTAACCCACTCAGGATATCTCAATGTTTATTCATTCCCCAAACAGATTTGAAAATCTACTACACACATCAAAGCCCTATATAGCTATAATAAACCAAAATATTTTTTTTCCTCTGAGCAGATTCACATACCTGAAGAATAAACTTCAGCCAACTGTTGATTTGGAGAAGCACCTAGACAGGTAAAGAATTTCTTGCACAAACATGAGGATCAAAGTTTGGATCCCTAGAACACACATAAATGACAAATGAATGCAGCATCCCACCTGGAATTCCAGCCCCGGAAGGCAGAGACAGGAAATTTCCAGAGCAAACTGTAACTAGACCAGGCCTAGCAGTGAGCTCTGGGTTTGATTCAGGGACCCTGCCTCAGTGAAGAAGGTAGGAAAGCTGCTGATGACTCCTGACATCTGCACGCCCTTGTTCCCAAACATATGTTAACCCCAACACGTAAAACATATCTATACACACATTCACACACAACACACATTAAAAAAAACTTAAGCCACAGCATGTAAAGGAAGGAAGCTTGTATTTCAGAAGTGTTCATGTGCCAGAACCCTATATTTTAGGGTTCAAGAAGTTGGTGAAAGAAAAAGGAGAGACTGTTTCTTACATTTATAAATACGAAGGAATGCTAACATAAAAGTCCTAACATTTGAAGTCCATTTTTAACTGCTGTACTACAAAATATTATTACAAGCAGCATGTTTGATCAGAGAGCAATCAAGTATCCTATCACATTAAATGAAGAGAAGTTGTAGCAGATAGGCCCAGGGAAGATTTCATGGAAGGAGGAGCACCCTGGTGTGTGGGGGGCTAGGAAGTTTATGCGATGACAAGGCACCTGAGCCAGCTCAGGTGTTGAGTGGAGACCACAGCAGAGTGGCAGGCGGCAGGACTCTCTGCACTATCACAGTTCCACTCACCATCCAGTGTGACACCTCATCCAACATCCCCAAACATTCCCTCCTCAGCACAAGGAACAGCGTAGAGTCTGAAATGTAATTTACTTAGTCCTCCTGAAGGGTGAGAAGATTGAAATCAAAGTCAGTCTATCACTTAACTCACAGACTGTGGAGTTGGCTGCCTCCCTGCCATATTAGCTATTTCCAAAAGTATGTCTGGATGTCTTACTCAATGACTTGTTACAATTCTTTTATCAGAAATGGTCAGGCTGGGGCAATGGCTTAGTGGGTGATGCTTCTGCCAAGCAAGTGTGGGGACTGTAGTTTGTGCTCAGAACCCACATAAATGTCCTGTGGATATGAAGACCTGCTTGCATATCTAGCCTCTGAAGGCAGATATAGAGGAATCCCGGAGCAAACTGACGATACCATAGGATAGCTATGGGTTTGATCAACAGGCAATGGCTCAATGAATAAGATGGGAGAAATATCACAGATGATTCTCAACAGTGACCTTGGGCCTCTACATGCACACAATACACACACAAACATACACACACACAGGCAGGCACCCCTTCGCTCCACACGCCCACATGCATGCCCACATACACACACACATATGTCTACACACATGGGCACCCCACCCTAACACATGCATGCACACACATACACACATGCCCACACAAGAGCACTTCTACCCTCCATATACATGCACACACATGCCCACACACATGGGCACCCCTACCCACACCCTCCCATGCACACAAATGGGAAACAAATAGCAGTCTCTAGTTTGGCATTGACTATAAAATAATAATGAAAATAAAGGTCATTGTAAGATGTTGAAAGAGCTGCAGGCGTCTTCCCACAGCCCGGCTCTCGGCCACCTGGCTAGCTTATGCCCCAAAATAACAACACACAAACTGTATTCATTTAAACACTGCCTGGTCCATTTCTATTAATGTGTGTAGCACCCCAAGGTGCGCTTACCATGAAGATTCTAGCCTACCTCCATCCTGGGTCAGAGCTTCCTTGCGTCTGCCCTCGCGATCAGCTGCATGGCGTCTGTCTGAGGCATCTTACCTCACCTCCTCTTCCTCTCAGCATTCTGTTCTGTTTACTCCACCCACCTATGTTCTAACCTACTAGGGCCAAGCAGTTTCTTTATTAATTAACCAATGACCTTCCTCCATCAGTAAGACACAGTCAGGATGTTAATGAGCTGGAGCTGATAAAGAGAACAGATACCATGGACAAACACCACTGAAGGAACAAACACTGGTCGTCAATCTTAGCTTTGCAATGTTCTGAACTCTGGGATTTAAACAAAGCCAGGATTCATGAGGAAAGCAGCAGGAATTTGTTACAGGATCTAGAGCTTAACCAGGGCTCAGAGGCTCTGTAAAAAATTCAAAAGGAAGGAGAAAATCACTCACACACACAGCATAGGCCGTTTCAGCTCTTAGGTAGTTGGAAGCTTAGCATCTACATGCTATACAGGACAGGAAGATAAGACAGTACTAGCTTAGTGTAAAACCGGCTGGCATTGTTGAAATTTCATAGTAGTGTCTCCCAGCTGTCTGGGGTCTCCCTGGACAAGAAGGAGCCACCAGGAAGCAGGGCTGAGCATCCAGCAGAGTGGATCATATCTTACCTCTTTGTTCTCTTCTTTACCTCTCCAAGCACCAGAGTTCTCCAGGCCTTCAGGGATGTTGCTACAAATTTGCCTTCCAACATTTTATGCCAGCAGTTATCTCCTAGCCCTCCATGAAGCACAGTGAACACATTGTCTTCAGTCACTTCAAAACTTGAAAAGAAACAAACTAATGATTTCAACCGTTAGAACCTAAAAAACAAAATGTAAAAAAAAAAAGTAAAAGAGCATAATTCCTCCCCATCAACTTTATCTATTCAATAAACATTTAGAGGGGACCTAAAACATACAAGTCACTGTTGTGAGTGCTTTAGCATCCTAGCACATTTAATCTTACATAGCTCCCATGGCTTGAATATGCCTACAGGTTTTCTGGTGAGGAGACAGGCACATAGGAGAACTTGACAAGCCTAATATGCTTAGTGTCTGAACTGCGATTTGAGATCTGGCAGCTCAGCCCTTGACAAGTCCTCTCATCAACATTCCAATCTTGTTTGTTCTGATTCTAGTTGTTGAAGTCATCTGTCAGAAATCTCAGTATGGACACAAGAAGGGGATTTTAGAATATGTAATTCTTTCATGATTATAAAATTCATATTTGTTTGTGTTGGTTAGTTTTTATTGGCAGCTTGATGCAACCTGGAAGAGGAGACTCCTATTTCAGTTAAGAAATTTCCCATATTAGGTTGACCAGTAGCCATGTCTATGAGAGATTAATTGACTAATGGTTTATGTGGGAGAAACCAGTCCATTTTGGGCATCACCATTCCTAGGCAGGTGGCCTGGCTATACAGGAAAACTAAATGAGTATGAACCAAGGAGCACCCTAAAAAGTAACACTCCTCAATGATCTCTGCCACAGTTCCTGCTTTCCTGAATACATGTTCTGACTTCCCTCAGTGATGGACTGTGACTTGGAAGTGTAAGATGAAATATACCTTTTCTGTATCAAATTCCTTTTGGTCAGAGCAACAGAAAAGCAAATGTCTAAATTTTCAAAATATAGCAAAGGAAATAGTGACAAAATCATTGTTGTAAATAACTATCATTAATATTTTTGTGAAAAGATTCTGGCATTTTCTGTAATTTGGAGGATCGACATACCCTGCCTTTGTCCATTTTATGTTGTTGTGGATAAAAACATTATTGAGTGCACTTGCTGTTACTAAGACCAGTGAGTTTAAATCCATGGTAATGCACTATAATGTGTTCCATTCTTTAGTATTTAGATCATTTCTGTCTTTATCCTTCATAATTATTAATACCATCACAAAAAATACATTGAGCCTACTTCTGTTTATTTCTTCCACATATGTCTCCTGGAGTGAAATTACTAGGTCAAAGGACACATATACTGCTGAAGGTTATGATGAACTCCAGAAAATGCCCTTGAAAAAGGCTGCAGAAATTCAGAAGAGAAGGTTAATTATTTTCTGCCCCAAGCTCTTCTTAGATGCCATCTAAGAGACACTCAGATACGGATACTTACAAGGGAGCACACGTAAACAGAGGTTTCTCAGTTCTGCCCTGTCCCTCAATCACTTCTAAATAATCACTTAGAAGCTTAATATTAATTACAAACTGTTTGGCCTATAGTTCAGGCTTATTAATAACTACCTCTTACATTTCATTTAACCCATTTCTATTAATCTATGTATTGTCATGTGAGCATGGCTTTTACCAGTCTGCTGGCATCTTGTTCATTGGGCAGCTGGCTGGCATCTGTCTCAACTCCACCCTGCTTTATTTATTTTGTATACAGAGTTCTGTCTGTTTGTATGCCTTCAGGCCAGAAGAGGGTGCCAGATCTCATTACAGATGCTTTATGAGCCACCATGTGGTTGCTAGGAACTGAACTTAGGATGCTCTTAACCACTGGAGCCATCTCTCCAGCTTTCAGACTCCACCCTTCTTTCTCCCTGTATTCAGTTTGGCTTTCCCACCTAGCTATATTTTGCCTTGTGTAGGTCAAAGCAGCTTTTATTATCAACCAATGAGAGCAACATACAGTCACAGCCTAGAGAAGGGTTATCCCACAGTTTCTCTCCTGCATATCATTTCAGAATGAAGCCAAACAAACACTGTTCTACAATAGCAAACCGTGGACACAAGGCAAAGAGAGCAGGAGAAAGGACACCATGCAGGCTTGATTCTACATGTTTAGGGCATGTGGTTTAGAAAAGCAACAACTGGATGTTAATTAGCCATCTCCCATTCCAAAGCAAGCAATATTCATATTCATTAATTTGAACCTTACGGTTCAGACATCTATAACATTTAGGTAGAGACCTGCAGTGCTACAAGGGGAAAAAACTCATCTGCATGACTTCAGTCTTCTGAAAGAAAGCTCACCAATAGTCAACAGTGGTTTTGTATGTCTGCAAACTCCGGCATAGTAATTCTCCTCTTTCTACGAAGAAGTGAATCTGGAAATTTTTTTTCCTGTGTAATCATTCAACTTTAAGGCGCTGACAATGAATTTAATTTAAACAGTGGTGCACTAGCTATAGGATATATCGCCTTTAACTTGACCTTTTAGGACTAATTCCATTTTGGCTGTAATTCTTTAACTTTATGCTAGTGTCTTTGAACCAGCTGAAGAGGGGCTACAGAGGGAGAGCTTCTGCAGCAGGTGCCCTGAAAGCACCTTGTGCTTGACAACAGCGCCACCTGTCTTCAGTTCAGGTGTTGGTTAGTAAGATGAAGTAGTTCATAAAGAGGCTCCAGGCTAGACTGAGAGGAGAAACCAGCTTTAAGGAATTTGTTACCACCTATGTGTTTATGAATGACTGCCACCTCACACTCATCGAGTTATACTTGAAACATCCTGGAGAGAAAATGCTGCTGCTGAGAAGCTGGCCTATAAACGACCGTCACTAGAAGCACCGGGCACCATGACCTGTTTGAATAGACTGATTGATTTGGCTCTCTATTTTAGCACTACATGTTAAACTGCTAACTTATCAAGCCCTAGCATGTTATTTTACAATAAAATATATTTTGCAAGCATCTTTGTATGCCAGGTTCTTTTCTTTTATGGGATGTTTTCTGTTGTGCAGATGTTCTGATTGATTTTCAGAAGTTGAGAAACAGAAAGTGTCTTTAGTAATGTGATGGAGGTCAGACAGTTTGGAAATTATATACACTTCCAGTTGTCAATTCTTTGTCTCAGCTCCCAAATCTCCAAAAACTACCCACATCTCTAAAACAGCAAAAAAAAAAATGGTATTGAGTTGTTTCTTCCAGAAAATGAGGGGTGGCAGATTGTCCCAGTGACTTCCTGCTGCCCTCAAAGCGATCTGGTCTTCTAAAACATTCCAAGAAAGAAAGTGACCTGATATTACACAGAGCAATAACTCAGAATGGAAACTCACTGAATTCACACTCTCTTCCATTGTTTCCAGAGCATGGTTACTACTCTTTGAACAGACTCCTTGTTTTCCAATTCTTTGCTAATAATAAAAAACAGATAAATTAAGAATAATTTATCTCCCTCAACATTTTAAACATATGTTGTATATTAGTTACATTTCTGTTGTGTGATAAAACACCACGTCCAAAAGCAGCTTAAGAAGGAAAAAATATATTGGCTTAGCTTTCCAGGGGGTTAGTGTGCTGGCTAGTGTTTATGTAAACTCGATACAGGCTAAAGTAATTTCAGAAAAGGGAGCATAAATTGGAAAAAATGCATGTACTGGATTTACCTGTGAGACATTTTTCTTGATTAATGATTGATGTGGGTGAATCCATCCCACAGGGTTTGGGGGACACCCCTGGGTGGGTGGTCTTACATGGTATAAGAAAACGGGCTAAAAAAAAAAAGTCAAGAGAAGCAAGTTAGAAGGCAGCATTCCTCCAGGACCTCGGCTCCTGCCTTGAGTTCTCAACTTGATTTCCCTGAAATTGTAATGTGAAATAACCCTTTTTCTCCAAGTTGGTTTTGGTTGTGACATTTTATACAGTCATAGAAAGCTTAGTAATAGCTGGAAAGGCATGGCATGCAGGCAGGAGCTGGAACCTGGCTGATCTCATTTAGATTGTACACAGAAGTAGAGAAAGAGCAGGAATAGGGGGCACCTAAAAACCTTCAAAGCCCACTCCTAAAGATGTCGTACCTCCTCCAATAAGGCTGCGAATCCCGAAGCTTCCATAACCTTCCCAAACAGCACTACCAAATAGAGGTATTAAACTGCACAAGCCTGTGTGGGGCATTTCTCATCCAGACTGCCACGCTTTGCTTTGCAGAAGTTTAAACTGCTTGGCATAACCCATACCATGCCAGTTCAAGTCCACAAACAGTTAGATCTAAGTGACAGTAGCAATAAGAATGGCTCAGTCAACAAAACCCTGGGGCACTAGGAAGGTCATCATGTCCACCTGAAATGGTGGGACAATCACTATACCCCCCTGTGATTTTCTGCATC
Organism: Neodon shergylaensis; assembly: GCA_025134845.1. Taxonomy (NCBI): domain Eukaryota; kingdom Metazoa; phylum Chordata; class Mammalia; order Rodentia; family Cricetidae; genus Neodon; species Neodon shergylaensis. The sequence continues at coordinate 8,011,882 of JABTXL010008037.1, read as the reverse complement.
TCTGTGACTCACACAAACTGTTTGATCTCTGCAGGCAGCATCTTGGACTGCACACAAAGCATGTACTCATTCAACCATAGTTCTAACTGTACTGTGAGGAACAGAGGAGGCAATAGGCCGGCTGTGCGCTCTGCATTCATTTTCCACCATAGCCGCACTGGTGAAAACCCATCCTCAATGAAACAGAATAGAGAAGAATCCATGCTCTCTACTTTCAGGTTACCCAGAGTCTGGCACACCGGAAGCCCTCAGTCCAGGAAATGTGTCTAGCCCCATGCTTCAGGAAGTGACAATCATATCATGATGCTGTGGGAATTTTCAGAGCATATGCAAGGTGCAGCTGAGTCTATGAACACAGCAGGCAGATAAGAAAGCAGAGGGGTACCATAGGATTTCACAAGCACTCAGACTTTAAGCTTCCTTGCATCTTGCCCATCCCCCACCAAGCACCTTCTTCATACCTGCAAAAGGGTGGTGTGGAAAAGCCAGAGTGTCAGAAGCAGAGCGGGATGAGACTTTTCTGCAACCTTTTTACTTATTTCATCCCCTTCTGTGCGCTATACAAGTTGTTGTTGCAGAATGCTGTGGCAAAACCAAGCCATTCAGAGAAGATTTAAGGTAGCCCATGACTAAATGAGGGAACTTAATAGAGTGAAGAAGGCGCAAAGTCAACCACGATAAACAAACTAAAAGGTTTCTTGGAAAAAAGGGTCACTGTGCTTAAATGCATGCATAATTTCAGCAGAGGTGAAACTATAAAATGGATAAAGTAGAAAACAAAAGGCCAAGGCAGTAATGAAAGTAACACATAGACACTCTATGCATTTATCCTTTGCATCACCAACTATTTCCTTAAGAATAGCCATGTTCAAGAAACATGGTTCATGTGTTTCAATTAATATCATTAAGCAGAGAATATATCATCTTGATTTGGAGTGATATCTATTTTGACATATCTGAAATAGATCTTATAATTTATACGAGTAGTTACTGTGCATTTAACTTTTATCCAGTGGTGTTTTATTTTTTTTAGGAAATTATATTTATCTCAAAGCAGTAAAACATAAAAGATTTGTGTTTGATTTGTTCTAAAACAAGTGAATTATATATCAGCAGTTTTTTAATTAAAAAATTTTAAACACTTTTTAATAATAATAAGTGCTATACTATCATACAAAAACCACTGGTGAATATCATATATTTTTAAAGAATTCTTTAAATTGAGCTACATGTCTGCATATGAATAGTTTGTCTCTATGTGACTTTCTACAATATTGCATGGTGTGGTACAGAAACACTCCACGCTTTCCTTATTAAGCAGATCTTAAATTCCTGGATCCAGATATACTAGGAATAATATAAGAATGTTATGAAATGAACACATAAGCCTTCACACTATCCCCTGAGCTTCACATAAAACATGAAGACTGTTTATTGCCTTAAATGAGATAGAATATCTGGCAGAAAAAAAAATAAGAGATTTGGCTCACTGTTCAAGAGTGGGAGAAGTTTGTCATGGAAAGGGAAACTTGCAGAGTTCCAAGTTTCAGGAACATGCAGCCGAGGCTCCTCATGTAGCAGAAGACTAGGAAACAGAATTCAGGGCTAACAATCTCACCTTCCACACCCAACCTTGACGAAGTCAAGGCTCCACCTGGGAGGTTTCCTAGCCTCCCAGGACAGGGTCACCAACTGGGAAGCAGGCATTTAAAACCTTAGCCTACAGAAGACACTTCATATTCAACAACAAAGGACAACTTGGAAGCAAAGGAATGTATTAATGAACAGTATTGTTCAGAAACTAGGCGGACTGGTATTCTCTTTTAAAGCACATTTTTATTGAACATAACCAGCACTCCTGTCAGATGACCCACAATACCCTGTAACTCCACCTACAGCAGATCTGATGCTCTCTAGTGGTGGACTTGTGTACTGGCACCAATGTGTAGACATACATAAATATATAATGGCTCTTTTGGCGGGGGAAGAAGATTTGTTGCCTTTCTCCTTGTTACCTAGTTTCTACCTGAGCTAATAGGACCCCACTGATTCTGGACTGACAGTGGGGGAACCCGTATAGGACCAAACTAAGCCTCTGAATGTGGATGGGGCAGACTGTGGGGTCACTGGCAGTGGGACCAGTATTTGTCCCTACTGCTTGAACTGGCTTTTTGGAGTCCATTTTCTTTGGATACCTTGCTCAGATTAGATATAGTGAGGAGGGCCTTGGTCCAGCCTCAAAGGGATGTGGCGGATTATGTTGACTTCCCAGGGGAAGCTTTACAGTCTCTGAAGAGTGGGTGGGGGTGAGTTAGGGGGAAGATGAGGGGAGCAGGAGAGGAGGGAGTGGGAACTGGGACTGGTATGTAAAGTGAGAAAAGAATGGTTTTTTAAAAATAGTTAATTAATTTTAAAAAGAATTGAATCTAAGAAAAGCAAATGAAGTTATGGACAATATTTGCTATTTGTTTTGGTTCCTGACTTATCCTTTCATTGGGAGAACAGTTAGTTTTGTAGATACAGTTAGCCAATACAGGGAACACACACATTCTTGGATTATTAGATAATAGTTGAGATAACAAACTATCCCAATATCAAATTGACATTGGAAAAAATGATACTCTTTTCCTCCTTATATTGTGTGATATTTCCTCAATAACATGGCTCTATCTATCTCCATAATCAGGGTGGGCACATGACCCAAACTAAGGAATCAAAGCTTCCCATTACAAGCAAAAATCAATCTTAAATAGAAAAAGTCTATGAAGACAGAACAATCCAAATCACATGTAAGGCTCTCCTGAAATCATCACCCTTGCTGTCCAGCACCATGGGCTGCAAAGCTTGGTAACTATTTTGATTTAAATAAGAAAATGTGCTTGAACATGAAGCCAGAATACACTCACATGCATATACACATAATCACTATGCCATCTGCTTTTGTTCATATATTCAGCTATATCTAAAACAAATTCTGTCCCAGGACCTTTATATGAGAGGCCTCTTTGGTCCCTATTTGCCTGACATATCAAAACAGAAGCCTTTCTTCATGCTGTGCACTAAACAGGAACATTCTGTCATTTCTTAAGTCCAGGTCTAAACACACTGCTCTGGAAACAGCTTTGAGACATTTGGTTGCCCATCTTTATGGATTTTATTGATTTTAAAAATAGTTAAATAATCCATATTTCTAAAAAACAGTGCCCTTACTGATGACAATAATTAAATACTTACTTTATGTTATCTAAAAATTCCAGTTTTTCTACAACTTAAACCTATAACACAGCTTGATATTTCCCCTAGGAAGATGAACCTTAGTGCCATGTCACCCGTTCCTCGAGCACTACCATTGCTCTGAGAAGTGGCTCATTCAGAAAAAGGACTCTGAAATAGACACCACTCTTATAGTGCTAGATAGAATTCCATGACATTAGTTAATAAGAAAATATTTAATATACCCATAATCTACATGAGAAATCATCTATACTAGGCAAACTTGGTTTGCCACCAACTAAATAATGTGCAGGTATGCTGCAGGAAATCCTTCAGCCAGTAGCCTTCAAGTTACCCATCCACTTGGGAGTGGCCTTTTATACTATAAATGCACGCACTCCTTCTCTCTTCCAGCTGCTGGATTCCCCTTTTGAGCAGAGGACTGTGATCTGTGAGTCTACCCCTAAGTAAATAATCCTTTATTATATTCAATTCTGAGTACCGTGGGATTTTTTTTAGTGTCCCTCTTCACAGGTAACATTAAAATAGGAAAGTTAATAAAAGGGACTTTAATTGAAAAGTAATTGTTGTCAAGACCCATTACTTTTAAAATATCTCTCACAAGAATTAGTGACAAAGCTTCAAAAATCTATCTACTAATTGTTAATAATGGATATTTGCTGATTGTAATTCACTTATTATGCTTTCTTATGTGACAGCTCATTATACAGTCACTGAAAATTATATTGCTAATCCTATTTTTAAGCATAGTACCTGTAATGTGCTCTCTGTAAACAGATGACCTAGGTTTAAACACAGTGACATTATTTATACTTGTATGACTTTGAACAAATCCCTCTTTCCTTGCTGACAGCTTCTCTATAAAATGAGAAGTTATTGTAACTAATGCAAACCAGTCATTCAGAAAGAAAGAGAGAGAGAGAGAAAGCTGGGGGTGGAGGACTTTATTGTGTAATTCATATAACAAAGAAATAAATATGTGAATTACTGTTTGCTATTATAATTCTCATTTTTATACATTTGTCAAATTACTGTGTTTCCAGGAATACATTTACAAATTTTCCTACAAATGATTTCTCTCCCAAGTCTCATATTGCCTTAGAAACAATAGCATTAAAATCACAGAAACCATGATTTATAGATCTTTGAAAGTATAAGATTCCAAATAGTTTGATAGAAATGTACAAGGAACATATGGAGCTAATCATAAGGTGTTCTATTTCTTTTAACATAGTGGCCTTCCCCATTTGTTCTTATTCTTTCTCATTTAATCCCTCCCAGTCCTGCCTAAGATTTATAAAAATGAATGAATCTGTACTAAGTCTGAATTCCTCTGAGAAGCTGTGAATATTTCAAAGTTTTACTTAAATATGGCTAGATAAGTGTACACACAAACATACATGCACAACCACATATATATGTATGATGCATGTGTGCTTAAATGTACATGTAAATACATATACATTATAGCTTTAATAAAATGGGTAAAACATACTCAGCAAGATTTCCTTAAAGACATATGTAATCCAATTGATAGGAAATAATATCCAACATTACTATTCATTAAGGAAATAAATCCTGATTGAATCCACAAAATACCACTATGCTTCTTTTTTAAAAAATGGAAGAAAACTAACAGCAGATTTATAAAGGAAATAAAGCACCTGAGATCTTCATATACATCTATAGAAATATGATTTTTCTGTGTGTGTGTGTGTGTGTGTTCAATGACTGTCAGATGTCATCCTCAGACATTATCCACTGTATGTTTTAAGACAGGTTCTCTTACTGATGCCAGCTGGTCTCCAGGGTGCCCATGCCTGGGCCTTCCCAATGCTGGAATCATAGACACACACCACTATGCCCAGTACCTTCAAGTGGGTTCTGGAGAGGGAATTCATATCCTCATACTTTTGTGGTAAGCACATTGCTGAGTGAATCATATCCCCAACTCCAATAAGTATGAATTTACATCCACTTTGGAACATGATGTGACAATTTCTTATGAAGATCAACGTACAATTCGTTTAAGCTTCAACAAGCCCAGTCCTAAGTTTTTGCTTTAGAGAAATGAAAAGTTGCGTTCACACAAAATCCATATTTAATAGGATAGCGCTAGTTTTCATAATCACCAAAATCTGTAAATAACACAAATGTCCTTCAATATAAAAGCAGTGAAATAAATCAAGATGCATCAACTCATGAGAATACAAGCCATCAATCAAAAGAAAAGCCATCACCTCCGGCAGCATGGCTGAATCTCAGATGCATTATACCTAACAAAAACAGTCACGCTGCTACGGCTTCATGCTAGATGATTCCATTGAAATAGCATTCTGATAATGGCAAAACTACAGGGGCAGAGAACAGATTAGTGGTTGTTAGGATGTGGAAGGAAGAGTGGGTTGAATATGGTGTAAGGGAAATGTTTGAGATGACAAATGTTTTATATCAATATATTTGTCAAAATTCACAGAATTGTACATTGATAACGGCAAACATGAATGCATGTAAATGAAATACAATAAACATTGTTAAAATAAACACCTCTGATGTGACAGGGTCACTCACTAAAATCAGATACCCACTAAAATTATACGTCTGTGTAGTGTCTATGTAGTGCGTGTGTGTGTGTATGTGCGTGTGTGCAGAAAGAGAGGAAGAGAGAATGGATCCAAAACAATTTAAAATATTCTCCAAAAGTTACATGCAAGTAGCCAATCTCAAAAACATCACAGTATGTACAGAGTTTACATTGTATTAAATATATAAACGTTGCAATAATGCATTACATGTTATCTCCCATGACTTGACATTAAATACTAAAATGCCATTAGACTGTTTCTAATGTGTGTTATTGCAAACCTGAGTGCAGACATGCTTATGCGTGGCTTCATACATCTGGTCCATCTTCTTAGCTTCTTCCTTGCTCTTCTTTCTTTACCTAATTAGGCATTTCTCTTCCTTCTGACTCTTGCTGTTTCGTCCTTGAAGTGTTACTTCTGTGGGACCCTATTCACTCTTCCTGTATCCCATACTCTTTTAAGTGCTCCCCACTTAAGTAATAATTTTGTAATCAACTGTTGGATATTTTTTTAATCTTTCAAAGGCTGTAGAAATTTGCATCTATTTTAATTCTTGTTCCTGGTTATTATCACAAATCCTTCTTTATAATATAGGCTTGAAGCTCTGCTAAGTGAATGAATAAAGAAATGACTTTTCCAACACTTAGTATTATGAAGGAACTGGTGTACGCAGTTCATTAAGAACAAATTGCTATGGTTTGAATAGGAAATGTCTTCCATGGGCTCATGTGTTTGAGAGGCTGTGGAAACTTTAGGAGGTAGAGCCTTGTTAGAGAAGGTACATCACTAGGGGCAGACTCTGAGGACTTATTGCCTGGTCACACTTCCCACTCTGGCTCTCTGTTTCCTGTGTTGGGATGAAATAGAATGGACTGATCTCCTGCTGCTACCACACCTTCCCCTACCTACCATGATGGTCCATGTTCCTCTGGAGCGATAAGCTGAAACAAACCATTGGTCCCCAAAGATGTCTTTGTCAGGATATTTTATTACAGCAACAGAGAGGTAACTAACACATGGAAGTAGACTGTTGACTTTCCGTCCAGATGATGAAATACTTGAAGCATGATGGAGATGGGTCTTGTATCTTATCTGTTGCTTTCATTGGTTAACTAATAAAGAAAACTGCTTGCCCTAATAGGTTAGAACATAGGTGGGTGGAGTAAACAGAACAGCATGCTGGGAGGAAGAGGAAGTGAGCTCAGATGCCAGGCTGCTCTTCTCCAGGGCAGTTGCCATGATTCTCCCACTCCAGACAGACGCAGGTTAAGATCTTCCCTGGTAAGCCACCTCGTGGGCTACACAAATTATTAGAAATGGATTAGATCAATATGTAAGAGCTAGCCAATAAGAGGCTGGAACTAATGGTCCAGGCAGTGTTTAAAAGAATACAGTTTCCGTGTAATTATTTCAGGTATAAAGCTAGCTGTGCGGGTGGATGGGTGCCGGGGACACAGCCCCACCGCTCTTATTACTACAGAAGCAGGTGATGAAAAAGAGAAGTAACTAATACATGGAAGTAGACTGTTGGTTGGCTTTGTGTCTAGATAAGGAAATACTTGAAGCAGCTAATTACAAAGAGGTTATTTAGTTCATGGTCTCAGAGGTTCCTGCCTAGGATCAGGCAAGCTTATGGTACCACATCTCTACCGAAGGCACTGGATGTAAGAGTCCCCAATGAGGGCACCCACTTCTACTCTAAGACAAGGTACAGAGGGAACCCCAATGTCAGCAGTCACATGAAAGAGCCTTCTTCAGCCTCCATATCTCAAAGCTTCCATTAAGTCACCCAGGGAATCAGGTTTTTGACATATTTTCTTTGTCTGTTTTGATATGGATTGTTAAGAGATTTTTAATAAAATTATGGCTACTTCATACATGAGGATAAAACCTACTCAAGGAAAATGTTCTTTGCAAATGAATTATAGATTCTTAATGTCAAAAATCATCAGTGTACACAAAGGGCTCTGTAACTGTTTTGTTTTTGGAGAAATAAAAAAGATTCCCAAAAATCACCAAAGATTTCAAAGCACTCTTTCTTTAATTAGAAATCAAAAGTGATCATTTTGTTAGGTAACAACTTCTAAAACTAAAACCAAATAACATGTGGTAATATGGATGACATTTTAATATAAAAATAGTGAGAATGCTATAACTTTAAATTTCTACAAATTCCTTTAATGTGTGCACTAATAAAAGACACCTGTATTCTCTTTTGGTTTCTTTTCAACTGTTATCAGCAGCATGTTGTACATTTGAGTGGGCGAGCATGGAGAAGACAAAAAAAATCTAAGAAATATGAAAATAACCTTAGTTCACAGACACCTGACAGGTGCTGAGCCCATACTTTGAGGTCACATCCGAGAGCAAAACATTATGCAGAAAAAAAACATATTCAGTGGTCATCATAGATGTCTTAGTTTCTGTTGGTTGAACACTTACCTTCATCCTTAGAGCTATTTTGCTTTTAAGCAACAACTGAAGCCAATTCATCATACAGTGTTTCTTCGTAACTCTTTCCAGAGGACCAGTACAACCACTGAGAAAAGGTGTCTTTTAGACATGACAAAGAAGCTGCACCCATGAAATCTCAACAATATCGTTGCCTAAACAAGATGTGCATGACGGCAGCACCAGGCAGCATGCCAATGTGCATGGGGAATTTTCACAAGGCCCTAGATGAAGAACTAAAGGCAAAAATTGGCTGCTGAGAAAGGGAGAATCAGTTCTCTCCCACTGATATGGGTGAGCTCAATCCCAAGCAGTCAGCCTTCTACATACAAGTGTATGAGCAACAGTAATAACATAAGAAGAAGAGGTTGTGAACTTGATGGGAACTGGGGAGGCACAGGAGGAATCGCGGGAGGAATAAATCATGTAAATACAGTACTCATATAAAATTCTCAAAAACTGGAAATTTAAATTAAAAACAAAGTACACGGATTAATCTCCACAATTTAGATCCTGTGTTTTAAAGTTTGTCAGACATATGATCTTGCATGCAAGTGTGACTGTCAATTTTCTTCTCTAAGCATTTAGCTCAGGTGAGTGGATCTTATCTAACTTTGATTATGGGAGGTAAAGGCTAGACTAGCAATAGTGATGGTGATCTTGTCCTTGTCAGTTTGACATGACCTATCACCAGGCCAATTATGAAAGAAAGCTCAGATACAGTCTTCCTGGCCCCAAGCATGGAGGAGTAATTAATTTCCTAGCCATTATAATCATGGTATATTTTGTTGGTTTGTAACAGAAGAGTTTAATATGTACAGGGGTGTGAGGTTGTCATAGCTTCTAATTTATAAGAACTACATCATTGTTTCTTATTTTGTAGAGTTGTACATGTGTGAGAGAGTATGTATTACCATGTGTCTGTGTTAGTGCAGTCGCATCCATTCTTCCTTGCTTTAGGGTAAGAATATTGCTTTAATATGTTTTTTTATTTTAGAAGAGATTTAATGATTACTGTATGTTATTGTGCAGGGGGAAACAGAGGGAGAAATATGAGCTGAAGTTCATCACGCACACTTAATGATACTAGATTTACCTAAAGATTCCTAACATTGCAATTAGCTCACTAATCGTTAGGTCCAAATCACTGTACAGACAATGACAGCTTTTATAAATTCTACTGAATGAGAAAAATGCATATGTTGAACAAGGAAAATTGAAATGCAGCAGAGAATGCATACTCTATTAAATGATTACAAGTTTATTAGAATTTAAGTAGAGGGATTTTATCAGGTCACTGAGGAAACAAAACTATCTGAAGTAGCAGCTTTAGGAGCAAATGCTACAAAATCCCAAAACTGATATGTGTATTCTTTCAGAATCAAGTATTAACATTTGGTTACTTCTAAGGGGGAGTAATATTTAAAATGCACATGAACCTCTTCTCTCCACTCCTCTGCTAAAACTGCTGTTATCAGGGCTTTAGACTTCTACTCTAATTTGCCTAGTATGTTTTTAATAAAAATGTCTGGTTTTTAAAGGGAATACTAAGAAATATAGCTAGTGTTATGTCCCAAGACCAGCATCTTTTGAAGTAGGAAAAAAGACAGAAATATATTTGGCTTTAAATTGTGATTTTATTTCTATTTCACCAATGAAATACCAGGCACAGGGTTGCAAGTATCTGAGAAGGACCTTGTCAGTAGATATTAACAGATACTTCAAACAACTACCACGCTCCATACAAGATGGCAGGTAATGCATACACTTAGAGAGTGATAACATTAAACAGACTTTATAACTAAAATAAAATATAGTTCTACCACTTAAGATGAACAATCAATTACTAAGGATTAAATACACATATGATCCCTGCTGATGTCACCCTTTGCTCATATCAGAGGAGTAGCAGGATACAATTCAAAGTCGCAGTTGCCTTAGTTTGTAGAATTAGGAGATACACCCCTGGAGAGAGAGCTTTGCCTCTTGAGGATTAAGAGCAGATGATCACGTATGAATGGAGAGAGTGATAAGGCAGAAATGTGGTTTTAAAGCTGTTACTACTTGAAACACAAGTCTATAAAACAACAATGGAAATCATACAGAGATGCAGAGATGAAGGCGAACTAAATGACCTTATGCCTTCATTTAGGATAGATGCATATTTGCTGATGGGTGAGTGGAAAAATATCACTTAGAATTAAAGGATGTCATTAAGGACATCAAGAAATAAAAGGCTTAAAGATACTTAGAAAAGTAAAAGAGAGCACTCGGCTAGACAACCCAAATCTGTGCAGCTAACAGCCTAGTGTTGTAAGAAGCTGCGGGCCACTTCCCTGCCGCCCCAGCTCCCGGCCGCCAGCTAGCTCTAGCTTATGCCCCGAAATAATTACACGGAAACTGTATTCTTTTAAATACTGCTTGGCCCATTAGCTCTAGCTTCTTATTGGCTAGCTCTCACATCTAGATTAACCCATTTCTAATATTCTGTGTAGCCCACGAGGTGGCTTACCAGAGAAGATATTAACCTGCATCTGTCTGGAGTGGGAGAATCATGGCGACTCACTAACTCAGCTTCTTTCTCCCAGCATTCTGTTCTGTCTACTCTGCCTATCTAAATTCTACCCTATCAGAGGGCCAAACAGTTTCCTTTATTAGTTAACCAATGAAAGCAACAGGTAAGATACAAGACCCACCTCCATCATTTCCCCTTTCTCTGTTTAAACAAAAAAGAAAGGCTTTAACTTTAACATAGTAAAATTACATATAACAAAACAGTTATAAAGCAAGAATTACAGTTACAATATTTATATCTACTTTATCTTTTATCATAACTAAGGAAAACTATAACTATCCATTCTTCAACTCCATCAAAGACTCCAGAAGGATATAATATTACCTCCAAAACTCTAGAAATGACAGAGACATCTCACTGCCTGGACAGTCACCCAAAGTTCCTCTGTACCGTTGGGGCATCCATCTTCGGCCTTCAGGCCCATAATATCCAGAGACATTTCCATGAAGCAGGAAAATTCAAAGACAGTTCAGTCACTCTCTGCTGTGTCCTGCAGAATGTCATGCAGACTCTTTCATGAATCAGGAACCCCAAAGATCATCTCACCTTTAGGCAAGTTCAGTAGTCCTCTCTCTGCGGGTTCTCTGTGTCCAGTTTATGCAACAGTCCAGGCAAGAGCAGTTTCTTGCCCAAAAGACTATCCAACTCCATAAGGATCCTCTTCGACGCCCATCTTCCTCTCGAAGTAGCTGGTGCCGCCAGGAACAGACATGTCTCATTGTCATGAAATGTCCTAAGTTATTAAAATATTTTAAATGCCATATTCTGCAGCCTTTGAGAGATATGAAGAATGCCTATCTGAAATATATCTCTATATATCTAGAAAATCTAAGTAACATGACTACAAGCTTTACTATTATCAATGATTATCCATTAGCAACCTATATTTCCTATTATACATTACATTTTAAATGAACTACACAATCACAATACCTTAATCAATATCAGAAATACATATACATATAACAAAATTGACCTTAAAATCCATACCAATGTAAATTATTCATATCTATATCATATCCCCCTTTAAATGTAAAAGAACATTTATAAACAATATTTGGGAATATGGGTGCAGTTATTTCTCTCCAAACTGCTTCCTGCTGAATGGGGGTGCTGTCATTCAGGTCTTTTATGGGATAACCTGTGTGCCAGGGTCATCTCAGTTGGCAGTTGAGTGAAGTAATTTTTTGAGGGTGTTCACAGCAACCTTTCAGGAGGACGTGGTCTATCATACCATACCAGGATAGATGCAATCCACAGGGTCACATCCTCTGTGAAAACAAAAGAAGGACTTTTCCAAAGCATCATAACCTTAGATCCAAATTCTGAAGTCAAGATACCTTTAGAACATATGTGCAGGTTCAGCTTAGCAGCCCATATAATGAAATGTCTCTCTGTACTTAGCTCCTTCACAGTCAAAAATTTTAAAGAAAACACAATGTACATAATCCAGACTCTCCGTGAATTTTCCATTTTTACGTGGCTTATTTTTCTTTATTTCTTTTAATCTATAACTATCTGTACTCTGTCTCTTTAAAGACTTTACCCTTTTTTTATGGGCATTAACTTTATTCTATTTTTTTTCTCTCCCTCAAGCCTACGTACACTCATCCAACATTGTGACCCATTTAGTGGTCTGTCTGAATCTGTTTTATTGTGAATCTGTAATTTTTTTACTATCCAGGAGCATTTCTTAAAATGTTAATCACTTCTTAAAAACTTAAGTTGCACCATGTACAGGTAATACGGTACTGCCTGTGTCCTGCCCAGTCTAAACCTTAATTGCGCTGTTATTACAGCAATTATGGTAGCTCCTGCCCCAGACAAGCTGCTCCTGCCTCAGAGCCATTTGGTGCCCCTGAGACACACACAGTTCCAGGCACACAGCAGTCCACATTGCCATCAAGCAAGCCGTAGAGCTTTACTCCAAATGCTCCATTTAAAAGCTCTGTCTCCCGCAGGAGCCAGACAGAGATCGCAATGGCAGCACAGCCTAGAAAGCCGGCATTTTAAAACAGCCAGATTTTTCCTGCTGCTGAGTCAGGACAATTTCTTTGCAGCATGCAACCCACAAACAGCAAAAAGCTGTCTTAAATTGTCCTCTGTCCTTTTTAAGCTCTCTCAGGTTTTACGTGGAGTTCATTAGCACGTTGGGCACCACTCTGTTGTAATACGAGCAGTGAGGCTGTGTCCCCGGCACCCGGCTGCCTGCATGGCTAGCTTTGTACCCGAAATAATTACACAGAAACTGTATTCTTTTAAATACTGCTTGGCCCATTAGCTCTAGCCTCTTATTGGCTAGCTCTCACATCTAGATTAACCCATTTCTAATATTCTGTGTAGCCCACGAGGTGGCTTACCAGAGAAGATCTTAACCTGTGGCTGTCTGGAGTGGGAGAATCATGGCGACTTTCTCCCAGCATTCTGTTCTGTTTACTCCGCCTATCTAAATTCTACCCTATCAGAGGGCCACACAGTTTCCTTTATTAGTTAACCAATGAAAGCAACAGATAAGATACAAGACCCACCTCCATCAGCCTAGAACTCCCCAGGGTTGCCTTCAACAACCAAAAGCAGCTCAGCATGTCATAGACAGGTTCTGACAACACAGCTTACTCATGGATGACGTCTGTGCCTTCCAAACACCTCCCACTTTGAAGTTTTGCCACACTACCTTATAGACTGATTAATTCAGGCTTCTGCCATCCTCTCCCTTAGGCTCTACATTCACACCCTAAACTTGACATGCTACCCAGCACAGTGCCTTTGAAAAGTTTAGCATCTATGAAGTACTTACTAGAAGCTGCCACACACACAGAGAGAGAGAGAGAGACAGACAGAGACAGAGAGACAGAGACAGAGAGAGATCTGATTTTAGATTATTTTTAAATTCTCCTACTAATAACAAAGAAATAGTTTGAACTAATGTCACCCCTACTCTTCACTGCAATGACATAAAGTTCTTTCAGCAACATTTTCAGGGCAGCTACACAGTTATAGGACAGGTCAGACTTATATGCAGGCAGTGCCCATCTATTTGCTTACCCTCTATTTTTGAAAGTATAAAAGTTCAAATTTATGCACATTGTTACCAAAGGTAGCAATGACCCGAACATGGACCTGGAAGCCATGGAAATACCACTTCATAATGCATTACCTGACAATCACCATCAGGAGGCGCTGGGGAGATGGCTCAGCAATTAAGAGCACTTATTGAAAGAAGGAGCCGTTATGGGGTTAGGGAGAAACCAGGCAGTAGGGAAACTCCCAGGATTCTACAAGAATGAACAGCTAAGAATCAAAGCAATTGTGGAGAGGGTGCCTAAAATGTCCTTCCTCTGTAATTAGATTGATGACTACCTTAATTGTCATCATAGAACCTTCATTCAGTAACTGATGGAAGCAGATGCAGAGATCCATAGCTAAGCACTGGGCAGAACCTCGGGAGTCCAGTTGTGGAGAGGGAGGAGTAATATTATGAGCAAAGGGATCAAGACCATGATGAGGAAACCCACAGTGACAGATGACCTGAGCTAATGGGAGCTCACTGACTCTGGATTTATAGCTTGGGAACCTGCATAAAAGGAAACTAGGCCCTCTGAATGTGAATAACAGTTGGGTGGTTTGGGCAGTTTGTATGGCTACTAACAGTGGTACCAGTATTTATCCCTAGTTCATGAATTGACTCTTTGGAACCCATTTCCTATAGAGGGATACTTGTTCAGCCTAGAGTACAGGGGCGGGAGAGAGGAGTGGGTGCTTGGTCCTGCCTCAAGTGATATGACAGACTTAGTTGATTCTCCATGGATGGCAGTGTTGCAAGCAGCAAAGGAAGGTTTCTAACTCAGCACACCTACAGTAGAACAGTGGGCCCAGTGGGCAGCAACTGTGTTTACAGCATCATACGAAGTGAAGAACGATTTTCACTCTGCAGTTAACATTTCCTTCTGAGACAGTCTAAGTTCTTACAATCAACTCACCAGCCGAAGCTGGAGCAACCCATTCTCCACTCCAGACTACTCTATCTCTTCCAGGTTTCCCCATTTGTCCTCTTAGGCAGCATAACTTGAAAACTTGCTCTTAATAGTTGGCACTGCTCATCCCTTGGTCTCATGTCCCCTTCCTCTCAACTTCCTACAGTACTGGCACAGTTATGAGAAATGAGATCATTGTGGGTTTCTATGATTCTGCTTCTTTCCATTTCCAGATTGTTCCCATTGACTCCTGATATCATGTTTATTAGCATTTCTCCTAAGACGTATGGCAATAATCATCCTCTCCAAAACAGTTACACAAATTTGTATTATCATGAACTCTTGTGATTCTTTCAGGCTAGTCACAGGATGCACTGGAAAGGTAACATCCTGTTCTGAAGAAGCCCGGATTCATGGTCACACTTGAAATGTCAAAGGCTTTAGGGGCTAAATCAGATCTGCTATTTATTTTTAAGAACATCCCCTCTGGCTCACCCAGAGGAGATTCATCAGGGCGTGGGACTGCCTTTTATAATAGCTATTTTATGCGTAACTCTGAGAAAGTGAAAGTAGAGGCAGCCAGCTATATGACTAGCATTAGGAAAACAAGGAGCGCAAGTAGCACATATGCTCCCAGGATCAAGCCCTGAATTATGCAGGAACTGTCCACGGGTTTTGCAATATGGGTCAGGGTCTCCAGGGCCTTGCTACAAGGAGAGCTATTCTCAGGATTTGTCCCCTAAAGAAGTCACATGACTCCCACCAAAATAGGTTGACAGAATTTGCAATGGCATACAGGTAATGAATATTTTGTATCAGATCCTGGATATTCTAGCTCCATATCGCTTCATGTCATGTCTATAAAAAATTGTATGTCATATCAGAAAAAAATATAATCTGCCCATCCACTACGTTCATTTTGGGCATTTCTTGTTTTTTTTCCAGACAGGGGTTGATATATCAATCAACTCTTATTGCCAATATATTTTCCCAAGATTTTTAGGTAATTCATTAAAGCGTCAAAAGCAGAATAATCAATAGAACATTCAACTGAAAAGGCTGACAAGAACATGGGTCAGATAATATGAGTGTATCAGTTTAAATCATCCATCCTGAGTAAGGGGAAAAATTTATTGGACAAACCATTAATCAGTTTGCTGAATGAAATGATTTTCATCACAAGTGTGTCCTTGATAAGTAGCTTAAGTGAGAAGTGGCTCATTCACACGAACGAGGTAAAGGAAGTGAATAGGAAACGATGACAAATTGGAGAAGGCAGGTGTGGGACAAAGCAGGTAGCCACCATCCTAGGTGATCTACGAAAGTTGAAAAGTAGCTTGGCCAAACATTTAGCTCTATCAACAGCCAGAAATTTGATGTTTAATCAAAACATTTCAAATTTTGAAGTAGTTAATAAATTTATATTTTATAAAGCTCTGGGACTATTCAACAAATAAATGGCTTATAGGTCACTCTTGCCTGTTGGGATGAGGGAACAGCCACAGTGTTTTTGCCAATGAGCAGTGTGAGCATGTGTGTTTTCAGTAATATCATCTGTACCACATTCTAGGGGACAATGAGGTGACTCAAGGGGGAAAGTACCTGCCATCAAGCCTGACAACATAAATTAATTCCTTGGGACCCATATAGTAGATAGAGAAAACTAGCTTCAACATTGTCATATGATATTATGACTTCTATTCATATGCTGTGGCATGTGCCCCACAAGGGGGGGGGCAGGAGAGAAAGAAAGAGAGAGAGAGAGAAAATGTAAATGTCATTTCAAAGAACTTTAACATGAAGGAGGAGATTTACATACATGTGTACATATATATATATATATATACATGAAATGTATAAATTTGACATAGTTAGAAAGGGAGTGAATACAGAGGAGGAATGAGAAAACAGAACCAAATTTATTTATTAAGAACAGAATAGGAAAGCTTAAGGATATTTAAGCAAAAGGGTATTGAAGAAATTGCTTCAAGGAAGCTTGTAGATGTTTATTATGAACAAAGAATGAGGTAGCTTTTATTGAGAGGTTAGATTTCTGGGCATATGGTGGATTAAGCCAATGATGGGCCCACACAAGTCCTTCTTGTCTAACTAAGGAGGTAATCTTATACTTACCTAATTAGGCAGTTGATCTCATATTGAATCCCTTCTCTATCAATATCTGGTTTTTTTTTTCTGATCTTTGCTCATCTGCTGGCTGCCAATCAGGATTGGTATTTTTTAGATATCTATGTATATAGCTGTTGCTAACTGTTAAAAAAATCACTATTTTTATGTGACAGGTATATTTTCTATGAGTCCTTTACCTTATTGCCTATGAGGAGCTGACAGCTGTTTCAAGATAACAGGTGAAGTGGTGAAGAAAACAGAGAATAGTGAGGGTAAGGGAGAAGTGGCAATAAAGGGAAGGTTTGAGCTGGTCACAGGAGTCTCTGTAGTAAGGAATCATTAAAAACACTTGAACTACAAGGAGGAAAAGGCATGGTGCTTTTCAGAAACAGCAATTATGCAAGTTCCGGGGAAGGACCAGTAATTCTCTGAGGAACAGCAAAGAAGTGTGTAGGACTAAGTCATTCACAACAGAGTCTGTCATCTGACTTTGGATTCTGCCCTGGGCAGATGAGAACTCCTTGTTTCAGTCAGTGAATACTATGTACTAACATGAACATGATCATCTTGGTCAACAAGTAGAATGTTGACTAAATGGAGTAAATCTGGAAGCAGAGAGCAGCTAGGAAGCTGCGCAGGTGAGGACAATGGGTGGACCCAGCCACGGAAGAAGCAAGATGTGACTGCCTTGCTGAATAAGATACCAAGCCACATGGCTAACATTGACAAGAATAATGGGCTAATGTAAGTCGTAAGGGTTAATAAGAAATCTAAGCTACTAGGCCAATCAGTTTATAACTAATGTAGTCCTCTGTGTCATTTTTTTAGGACTTAATGACTGCAGGAACCAGGCAGGACAAAAACCTCAAACAAGGTAATCCAGCATTAGGAACATGAGGACATGGAGGAAGGTACGAAAGAGGCCCTGCAAGAGGGAGAATGAATGGAAAATACGGAAAAGTTGGTAGCCAAAAGACTCAGACACCCCACAGACAGCATATTTCAAGGAAGTTGTCAATCAAATTGACTATAAGAATCAAGAACTTAGTCCTGCCCTTTTGAGTATGTCAGACTTTGGGGATTTGCAGGGAAACTACTGCAGAAAAGGAAAGAGACTAAAACCTGTTTGACTTCAGTTCAAAGAGAACAGGGACCTCAGACAACATGTGAAGGCCCCATTACAGCTTTCTGTAATTATCACTTCATTGCTTTGAAGTTTCCTGCATCCATGGCATCCCAAGGCTCTGTCGAGAAAAGGTGTCACTCATATGGAGTCATAAATGGAAGAGTATGCTCTTACGGTACTTAACACAGGCAAAACTCATAGCTGAGGAGCAACTACAGCCATTAGTGATGTGGGTACCATGTGCCCTTTGGGGACTTGAATTAAATTTAGAGCCTCCTGGTACTGCATTAGCTGTAAAGAGAGAGGATTGTCTGCAACTACCACTTACTTTAATGAAATTAGCTATAATCTGATTTTTCTTTTGCTAAAAGTAGAAACCAATTATTCCATAATCCAAATGTATCTTAGGTAACAGTAGGAGAAAATTACTACATGATGTTCTCTTTGGCAACATGAAGTCAATGAAAGCTCATTATCCTCCCAAAGGCTCCTAAACAATGGAGCCTGCGAAGCCATGGTGCACTGACCTACAGCTGTTTCTCCCTTTCAGAGTCTCCAAATGCCAAATATCAACTCCCACCCCTCAAAGTGCCATGGAGAGAAAATGAGAGTACTTACATCTCAAAAAAAAGAGTGTCCTTTCATTAAGACCTCAAAAAGAAGCTATTACTGCTTCCTATTAAATAAGTACATTCTTTGTGGCTTGTAGCACGGGACAGTAAGCACTTTGGCTGGAACTGGCATGATGGAGAACAGCATCCATTAAAGCCCTCAGAGGAGAGAGCACTGTGCCTAACACACATGTCTGCACTGGGAGCAGTTTCTCTCATTTCTCCGATGACTCCTCAACAACAAATTTTAGGGTAAACTACTTATTTGCACAGGATACTTCAACTCTATCCTTACTGCTGGTCCCTAAAACAGGGAATAAGAGAACTTCAGATGCTGTGGACAACTAACCAAACCTGCTAAGGATGGGAGAGTTTCACCTCCGCGCCGACTCCTGGCTGATTACTTCCTGTTTGTGATGACATTAATTCCTCCTACACATTTCGTCAGTCCAGTGTGACTGACCCTGTTCTAAGCTGTACTTAAGGGAGCAGAGGTATGGAAAAATGACATCATCTTCTAACACTCAGCAACTCAGATAGAAGGGTAGTGCTTTTAACACATATGTAAGAAAACTTGGTGCTGGTCTTGGGAAGGATTTTGAAATTTAAGCTAGGCGAATCACCACGAAAGTTTTATCTCATACATCCTAGGAAACATACCTAGTTTTATTCAAGAGGTACCATTTGATTTGAGTAAAAGGATATTATCAAAATACAAACTCATTTCTTCTGGTGGTCTTGTTTTGTTTCTCTTGATTTGGTTTTTAAAACCTCAGAACTAGGAACTCAGGAAACCATAACCAGAATGTCTCTAAAATTTATACGGGCAGCCTTCCTGTAATTGGACTCTAAGATGAAAGCCACAGTGCTTCTTTGACCTGGGAGTCCCTTCTCCAGCACACTACCTATGATTGAGGAATAAGAACCAGCTTCTTGCCACCTTTGAGAGTTCTTGTCTCCCTTCTGAATGCCAGCCCGTGTGTCAGCACCTTTCCTGGTCTTCCACCCTTTTCTTATCACCTGACTTCTTCTGTGACTCATAAACACAACGTGTTTACTCTGTGCACTGCGTGGGCTTCAGGGCTAAGAGCCAGGATAGCTAACATCCCTCCTAGTGTCTCCAGTAACTCTTGTGAAAAAATGCTAACACCGAGCTTCAATCACCTTTGCACAAATGCATTCATTCACTCTCATCGACCAATGCATATATACATTCATTCATTAGTGTCTTAACACCTTTGGCAGACATTTGTAAAGCTTCTGCTCAATGCCAACATATCGCTAAGGCCCATGGGACAAGAAGGGTACAATGTGATTCTGCCAGATCGCTGCTTTCCCAGAGGCTCACAGTCAGTGCAAACTTCCCACTCACAGCATCTGGCTCAGAGAAGGTCTTTCTGCCTCTGTGTTCAAACAAGTCTAATCCTCTTTCCTCCCAAGGAGGGGGAAAGGGTACATGAGCTGTTCTAAATTGCCGCTGACTGCACTTCTGGAGAAACTGACTAAAAACGTTTCCTAATGGTCTTTATGAGAACAGCCTTAGCAGGAGACCCTTACTAGAAAAGACTAAGAGTAAATAATTCTTAAATCTACACACCTGTAGAAAATGGCTGCCCTGGCATACCTGGTAGCTTTTGTAGCCATCACCATACTAACATTTTTCAGCAGTGTCATTCTCTGCTGTGTGAGGTGATAATTTCCTCCATTTAGAGGCCTTATCGACAACTGTGAACTGGAGAGCACGTGGCCAGTGAAGAAAGAAAGAAGCAGTCCCCCAACCAGAATGAAGTCTGGTCCGTGAGAGTCTGATTTGACAGTTCAGTCCTGGTTTTAGTTTGGTCTTCAACCTATATCATTCCACATACCCCAAAAATTCCACACTAAATTTAGCTTAGTTGTTACCCTCTTAGTGCCAAATCCAGTGAACATCTGTGGCCATCTTTCATGATCCATAACCTACCAGCGCTGTTCAACACTAATAGCCAATCGCCTTCTCTCTGAAATTCAACTCCCTTTGCCTATCTGCTGCTCGTGAAATGTCCAGTGGATTTTCTCCAATATCCACTCAGTTCTGCACTGAAACCTTGACCATAGCTCCAACCTGGGAAATGTGTTCCTCATACTCCTAGACTCTTATTTTCTCAGAGTGACAGTTTCTCACATATAATGAGTTAGAAATAACAGTGCACAAATACCAAGTTAAGCGGTTTATTCTCTCATAAGGCCAAAGTCAAGGTGATGAAAAATCAGTTTCTCATTAGTATTCTTAGGTGTTGGGGGGTCAGAGTTTCAACACAGGAATTTAGAGGACATAATTCCATCCAAAATGGACTATTACACAGCATTGTGTTATGCCAGAACCCAACATATTCTTCTGTCCTCTGGCCATCTCTTTTCTGAATTTTCTTCCATTTCTTCTACTTACCAAATAAGATAATAAATCTCAATAATCAACCCTAGGTGCTATTTCACCCTAATTTTACCACTAACACCCTTTCATCAGGATGACTTGTCAGAATCCAGAGGCGCTTTTGGTAATCACAACTGAGAAGGATTTTCCTAACCCCTAGGAATGGCTACATGTCCTACAAGGGATGTGACAGCCCTCCAAGAGTCTCTATCCAAACTGACAGTAGAGAGACCATGTCTGAGGCAATAACCAGAAAGTTACCAGCTCTCTGGCACTGACAACACAGCCCCATAGCTACCCTGAACAGCAATTCTAACAGGTGAGTCAGATTTTATCACTCTTGTGTAAATTCTTCAAAGTATCTCAAGCATAGATTATCTCATCAAACATGAGTTCCATGCAAATGGTCTATTTTTGCTCAGAGTTTTGTCCCAGGAAAAGCTACAGATTCAGCAACTCAGGAGCAGTCTCCAACACCTGCTTCTCCTCCAGCCTCAGCTGCCCATCGCCGTGAACTAATACACTGCCTTTCTGAACAAACCTTTGGTTCGGCCACTCTTCTCATTTTCACTAATGGTCTTTCCTCCTCCAACCTGTCATCTGCATCTCCCTGAGAATGATATCCTCAACTGTGCCAATTGGCAATCAATTACTTTCTGTCTGAATTATTGAGCATTCCCATTATGAAATACAGATGTAAATGTGACACACTGCTGATTCAGAACAAACAACCAAAATTCTCCATTGTTCTCAGAAACTAAAACTCCTGACAATGGTCTTATAATTAAATGTCCCTGAAATGTATTGTCAAGCCCAAGACACATTTAACATTTATCAGTCACTGTCATCTCTCTCCTTACCTCTTTGTTTCTCTTTCTTTCTCTTTGTTTCCCCCCGTGTGTGTGCATAAAGGTGTGTATGTTTGTGTGTATGTGTCTGTGTGCATTCATGTGTATGCATATGTGTGTAATGGTAGTAGTGATGGGGAATATTAAAAAATATTTCAGGGCAATACAAAGAGGGTCGAAATCAGGCCAAAAACACTGTCAATAGGCTCTGGCCCCCGATTCCCTTTCAAAAGTTGCCATATGTTATTTCCCCCTTTTTCATGCCACACTAGTTAAAGTGTGCATGATGTCTCCTGAAAGCCATATATGTGCTATGCTGCCTTTCACTGATGGCTTTGCATATGTCTTTCATTATATATACCTTTCTACCCCATATTCCCAAATTAATAAATCCCTGTCATCATTCAAATATTTTTGAGAACAGCTCCAACTCTTTAAAATACCTACATTTCCCTCTCGCATACATCTTAAATCACCCTATATGCTCCATTCAGTGCACTTCAAATACAAACACCATAGTTGCACAGTTGTTTTGATTGTTTGTTCTTGTTATTTGGATTGTTTGCACTTGTGCACTTTTGGCTTTGTTTGGCAGGTGATACTTGGACTAGAAGGCTGATGAGTTTTGCTATATTGTGTCTCAGTGACCCTTGGTAATAAAACTCAAATTTGTTGAGTACTTTAGCCAAGTGCTAGCATTTGGATGTGATCTGCTTTGTGTTTCAGAATTGTGGTTTTAGGGTAGTGTGTAAGTGGAGGAGGTCATCTTTCCCTCTTTGTTTATTTTCTCTCCCTGTATTTTGATATGACTTTCCCTCATGCCCTGATCCCACCACGATGCCCTCCACAGTGATACCATTCACCCTGAAATACCCATAGCTGTGCTTTCATCTTGATGTCATCCACTGTGAGGTCACCGACCATGACATCATCTGCTGTGTTGCCTTTATGATGATGTAATCCACCAAGATGATTTTACCCCACAATGTCACCATGGTGCCTCTATCAAGATGCCTTCACTGTGACATTATCCACCAGTGATGCCATCTACCATAATGTCATTCACTATCATGGTTATGCAATCCACCAAGATGCCATCGCCCTGATGACTTTACCAGGGTGTAATCTATCATGACATCTTCACCATACCATATATCATGCTGCCTCTACCGTGACACCTTCATCATGATATAACCCATCAGGATACATTCAGTATTATGCTGTCCACTCTGATGACTTCCCCTGATGTCACATACCATGATGCCTTCACCAAGATCGCTGCAGTAAGAGGGTGCATTTACTGTGATGCCATCCATCATGACACTGTTCAGCATGCGGCCAACCATCATATTTCCATAATCATTTTGGCTTCCTCATGATGTCATCTACCTTGAAGACACTTATCATGATGTCATCCACCATGATGCCACCATGCAGCCTTTACTAGAGCAGAACAGATAACAGCACTATGCCCTTGAACCTTTAGAACTGTGAACTCAACCAATATTTTTGCTTTAAAGCTTACCAGGTCTAGTATCATGCCATCACAAACAGAAAAATGGGCTAATAACATGCCTTACATAATTAGTAAACAGAAGTCTACATCCTATATTACAGTGGACACATGCAACATATTGTTGCATCTTTCTGAGACTCTTCAACAGAATACACAATATCTTGCATGCAAATGTATCAGGAAAGTGACATTCTAGCAATACTTTGTAAATTTTTCAAAAATAACAATGAAAAACAATGAAAAGGGCAAGTATGTTTTATTTAAATAAAACAGACATGTTCAGTATGTGGACTATAATAATCTGTTCCTAAAGAATTCTTAAGCCAAACCAGAATATGGGAGAGTTTCTTGGTTTTTGAAAAGCTACTCAAGGGGCTGGAGAGATGGCTCAGCAGTTAAGAACACTGACTACTCTTTTAGAAGTCACGAGTTTGATTCCCTGCACCCACAGGGTAGCTTACCAGCATCTGTAACTCTGATTCCAGAGGATCAGATGCCCTCTTCTGGCTTCCATGGGCACTGCATCCATGTGGTGCACAGACGCACATGCAGGCAAAACACCCAAACATAAAACATAATAGGATCAAATTTTAAAAATAAGATCTACTCTGTTGTATCTTCATTAAGCGAATTCATTTAAATTAGAAAGCATCTTAGTTTATAGTTTTGTCTCGGTAGTTGTGATAAGTGACCTGCTTGCTATCAGCAGTGTGTTCTGTAGCTCGAGATGCCAAGAAAATAGCAGTGGGAATGGGGAGCGAGGGCAGAGAGCTCTCTTTCTTCAGACCATGTATGTAGCAAGCATTTATTTCTCACAAGAGTTTGTTCCTTGTGTAAAATGCAGAAAGGATGCCTTTAAATTTAGAGTAACTTAATTTTATTTCCAACATTTTAACACAAATGGCTTAAAAATAAAAAAGAACAAAGTGATTACATTTAATTTTATGGTTTCAGAATCCCCCAAAGCCATTATACTCTCTTTTACAATTGAAGACTGCCGTTAAGTGGATGTGGGGGAAAAAAAAAAAACTCTGATACTTTTACCCATCCTTTAGACCAAAAAAAGGAAAAATTATGCTGCCGTTCCATTGAAAATTTTCACAAATAAAAGGTCTGTAGCAATCCAATCCTACTTTAGAAATGTAAAAACCATTCACAGAATATGCTCCTAGACCTATAGGCAGGAGGCCTCATACATTGTTCCTTATTATCAGTTCAAGTTAGAAAAAAAATATCAAAAAGAACATAGTCTATTGCCGTCTGTCTCTGTACCTCACAAAATGCAGCAGTGAATTATGAATTCATAAGGATACACCAGAGGTGAAGTGTTGTTGGCGAGAGACGGGGAGAGGTCTTGGGAGGTCTCCGGCGGCTTTTCTATTCCCAGAGGAAAACCCAGGCCATGGTGGGTCCACACAGCTTTCAGAAGTCACCAGCCAGGGCGTTCTCCTCAGCAAGAGAGATGCTTTCTTCTGAACACTCAATGTTCCTATCTATGGAAATCCTTCTGGTCATCTGTACAGGCTCAACTGAAATTCACAAGTCTTAAAAAGACTGATTGGGGATCAATCACAACTGTACACGTTTTCGTAGTAATTTATACCTAATAGTGAATGTTAGTGTATGGTTTAAGAAAATTAAACATATACTGTTTATCTATATATATCTTGATAAAAGGTAAATCAAATGTTTTTTCCTATCCTGTGGGTGTGATCATACACACAGCAATAAAATTAATATAGTACTTTTTAATTTGTTGAGTTTAGCAGTGAATCTACCCACGCCCAGTAGTTTCTTTGGGAAAGCCATAATTATGACTCCAACATCATTGCTTGTTATTGATTTATTTAAGTGGTTTAGATATCCATGTTCTAATTCCGGTAGCTCCTGTATGAACAGAAACTTATCAGAAGTCTTCTAGAATTCTTCTAGATTCCCTGGCTTTTTAAAACAAAACTTTTCAGTACTCTGAACTAATAGAAGGTTGAGTACATTAAGGACTTCAAGATTTGAAAAGACCATTGAAGTTGCTGAGGCTGCGGCCGGTGGAGTCTGGGTAGAGGAAGGAAGTGGAGTGTGCCTTTAGAGACCATTTCTTACGCAAAACCTTTCCGTTAACTGCATGGCCATACTTCTTCTTTACTACAAGGTGAGCATCTCTGCTCCAAGATGCAGCTGATAGACGGAAAATACCAGTTAAATAGAGCTTCTGCCCTTGGCTTCTTCTCGGCCCAACGTTAGGCACAGCAATTACACAGCCACTAGTTAGAAAAAGTTTTCTATACTAACTACAATAAAAATAATTTCTGCTTGTTTGCTAGATAATCCCTTTAAACTACGGCTTGGTGTTAGACAGTAGCACTTCTGTACAGGCCAACTATCCATCTACAGACCTGCTACAATATGCAAGGCCCATGAAGCAGCACCAGGTCCCTTCTGAAGTCAACATCAGGAAGCATTTCTGCTGTGTTTCCCTCAAATAACTTCACTGTTGTTTACATTTGTGGTTGTACCATCAGACTGAGCTCCATTGACTTTTATGGAGACAACAATTAGACCTCACTGCATAACTAATTTTACTTAATAGACTATTATCTTGCGAGAAAAGATGCTTACACATGACAAAACACTGCACATCATAAAATGCCTCGCTCAGTATTTGTGTTCACAGTGCATGCAGTGGTGAGCGTCCATCATTTGTAACTGGAGCCTTCTGCTCACAACTTAGGCTTTGTGAGTATGGCTGTGACACTGAGCTGATGTTTCTCATACCTGCTACATGATGACAGAATGTTCAAATACATCCTTCTCTAACTCCATAGGCTGCACTGCATTGGTAGCTCTTGAAATCTAACTCTAAGAGCATGGGTTTCTATTCTGAAACATAATATGTTTTTCATTTTTGCTAGGCTGCTGAATTTTGATGAGAGGTTTTGGGGGCCACCATACACGTTGGATCAGGCAGGGAATATATGTTTTGCAATAATCATTTCATATTTTTTTACCTCTAGATGAGGCTTAAACAATGAGAATATGAGTCATTGCTCTGCTATGACTTTACCATAAAGAGATGTCTCAGTATTTAAATGTCTCAACTGGAAATAATAAAATGGAATTGTAACCTGGGTCACCTTAAAGTCACTAAAGAAATTTTCCCCACAGTCTTACCAGAGCCCATTGAACACTCCTTCCCAGGTTTTTTATGAGTTCTCAAGCTATGTAACCCTCCTGGTGCTCAAGAGTTTTCCTGAAGGAAGTGTTGAATGAGTCTATTATGAGCTTGATACTCCAACCAGGCAAAGACAACGAAAATAAAATTATTATCCCAATTTTCTTATTAATTCATTGTTTGGAGGCTAAACCCTGGATCTAGGAAGATCTCTACCCAGAATTTATTCAAGTGATACACAGCATCAGCGTAGGAGAAAGCTGAGCAGGCAAGTTGGGAGGAGGGAAAGCTGGCTTTCCACCTGGGCCAAACCTTCCTGAGAGAGTCAAAACAGGAGACTGCCTGGGGTCTCCGTGTGTCTAAGGTACTACTGAAATGGGAATCTCCACAAATAGGCTGTACTTGTGTTGTGTGGATGAATTCCCTTCCTGCCTACAGGAAAGTGAGTCCTTGTCATTATTAGTTTGATGCACAGCAGAAGAGGTAGAGGGGGTGGTGACAGCTAAACGCAACTGCAAATCGAGTACAAAAAGATTAATTGAAATTTGTCTTCATAATTTACTGCACTCGCTGGTGTTGATAGCGAGCTGCTCGTGGTCTTTCTTCTGAATCAAATTTTGGTGACTGTTCTAGGACTTTCTGAAGACTGGCCTCAAACCACAGATGTGAATCGAAACTAAGCTAAAGTTTTACATCAGTTAAATCTACTAATATGATTTATTCTTTTAATCAATGCGTATCTATAAAAAAATCTTCAGTAAAAATCTGCATTGGTTCCCTTATTGATTAATAAATGAGGAATTTTCCTACTGTCTTGTGTATAAATATGTACAAAGCATCTTTATAATGTGTACTTAAGAAGTGTTCAAAGCACATAAAAGTAGGGACATCCTCTTGATGTGAACGCTGTGATGGAATTCTGTCCCCGGCAGATAAATGTGAAATAGATAATGTGAAAATAAATGTAAGAAGGATAAAATGGCACAGGGATTGCAAGGGAAATGCGGCTGTATTCACAGATAATATCACATCTATCAAAACAAGTTCCAAGGGAATCTACAGTTATAAGAATTAATCGGTAAACATGGCCAGGCAAATAAACAGGAAATCAATAGTTACTTATATCTCTAATCACCAGTAATAAACTAAAAGGATATGTTCATAAATAGAAAATTTATAGTAGCATAAAGTATAAGTAGATTCAGAATAAATCTAACAAATGTGTATGATCTTTAAGGAGAAAATTATAGAGCCGATTAAAAGGCTTTACAAAAGACCGCAATAACCGGGGAGACAGACTACATCAATAAAAAGGAAAACCATGCTGTAAAGTCATCAATTGCTTCAGCTATATTTCAGGATTGAAATTAATCCCTGTCAAATCCCAACAGGGTTTTAATGGACCTCAACCCTCTCGTTCTAAACTTCATTTGGAAGTGCAAAGATTCAAAAGAGTGAAGAAACAGACGAAGGGACAAGCAACCCCACCCTTGCCTAGCACACACCAGGAATGGTTAGGAGTTCTGGTGACTAAGGCAGAATAGGGCTATAATAAGGAGGACATCGTGGGCCAATGGAGGAAAATCTCAAAACCTCAAAATAAATTAGCAATATTTGACTCATCATGGGAGTAGCACTGACTTCTGCAGGATGGTGACTGACAGGGACAAGAAAACACCCACAGGAGGACAAAATTACCTCATCCCCCACAAAACTGACCAACATGGATGAAAACTAATAAAGAAAAAAATTAAATATTAAAATGCAGCCGATAAGCTTACAACCTTTTATTTTTATTTTATTTTTTTTTTTTTTTGGTTTTTCGAGACAGGGTTTCTCTGTGGCTTTGGAGCCTGTCCTGGAACTAGCTCTGTAGACCAGGCTGGTCTCGAACTCACAGAGATCCGCCTGCCTCTGCCTCCCGAGTGCTGGGATTAAAGGCGTGCGCCACCAATGAAGCATTTTATTATCAATCTAAACATGTATTCTTCACTCTGCCCTGGAGGCATGAACATGGATGGGTTAGCTCTTCCAGCTCATTCTCCCAGAGGCTGACAGTTGAGGACAGGCTTCTGGTAGCAGCACTAGCAACTTGGGGTGAGGATGGGATCCTAAAGGAGGGCTAAGGAGGGCTGTATGGCTCAAGGTCTACCACAGATATTAAACATAAGGAAATCTATACATAATACACAGGGCTTTGAATCTGTACCACTTCTGGCTTCACTCCTTTAATGCTGGCATACAACTCAACTTTCCAACAGCAGAATCTGGGCCAGCCCTATTATACCTGTCAATCACTTATATAAGCTCTCTTCTACCTAGCTCTACTTTAGGATTGGTACACTGTTATTTGGCATTTCAAGCTTGGGAAAACTCTTAGAGTCTGGTGATGGAGTCTGAGGTTTGTCAGGCTCTTTATCACTTCCAGTGCCTACACTCACAAAGCCCTCTGCACTTCCCCATCTCCATGCTGGCCTTGGTACCAATGCTTTATCTCTCCACTTGTTTTTCTCACTCTACGCAGACTGCAGAGTAAGGTGAGGTGGGAGCACAGCACCCATGAAACAATGATCTAATTTCAAAACACAAATCTAATTCTCTAGAATGTTTTAAAAATAAGATCTACTCTTATCTGAGGAGACAGCATCTAAAATGTTTATTTGCAAATGGTTCTTTTATCCTAAGAAAGTATATTAAAGTAAAATGTTTAGGTCCTAGACGCACGTAGGTTTGAATTCTCTAACAGACATCGGGTTTGGGAGAGGAGGGGGAAAGTGTGACTCTCTCAAGGCATTACAGAAGCTGTGACAACTTCAGAGAGAAAGACACTGGACTTGTTCTACACCCAAGTCAAAGAGCCGAACTTGTTAGCATTAGTTTCAAAATGCCCTGAGTCTCAGGGCTTAGAGGGCAGCTCACCAGGTAAAGGAGCTTGATCTGCTAATGCCACATACAGGCTTGGCTTTGATCCTTAGGCCATACATGGTGGAAGGAGAGAATGGACTCCCCAAGTTGTCCTCTGATTTCCACACATGTGTTATGCATATATGTTCAGGTACACACAGAGAGAGAACACAGAGAGAGAGAGGGAGAAAGAGACAGAGAGAGAGAGAGAGAGAGAGAGAGAGAGAGAGAGAGAAATAGTTGTAAAAGAAACACACAAATGATCATGACCTTGAGTGTGTTACAATGTCAGTTATTCAGTCTGTCTTTCCATGGGGACTAATGACTTTAGTCAAGTTAGTGGTACCCAAGAAACCAGCACAGGTTAAAGGGGAAAAAGAAGAGATGAAAAACTGTCACTCTGCAATTGTACTTGAACTAGAAGCATTTCTTTTAAGTAGTTTACAGACAAGTCATTTGTTGTTTGGCTCAGTGCATCTAGAGAAGCAGATAAACTCTTCAATTAGCAAAATCAGTCAAGGAGATGATTCAGGGCACTGCTGAACAAATCTGCTCTCAGCCAGCATACAAGATCAAGTGTGTTGCCTACCATTAGCAACTCAGAGCCACCTTGGTCCTCGCAGAGAGAATAAATTTAGCAGAACAAAGATGCCCATGATACATTTCCTGCTCATTCTACTATACATCACCAGTGTTCTCTAGAGAAGATTGCAGTTGCTGAAGTTCTGAGCCAAGGCCAATTCCATCACTGTGCCGTGAGCAGAGTCAGCATCAGTGCCGGGAGAGTATGCTACCATCATTGTCAGTACAGTACAGGAGTCAGACATTGCATGCACTCCAAAGGCAAGTGCCTTCCTATCTTGACTACATAGAAAAACAAAAGAGTATTTTAAATTTTTAATAATTTCCTTTATTTTAGATTTATTTTCCAAAGTCTGTGTATAGCTGTGTGTGCATATGTGTGTCTGTGTGTGTGCGTGTGTTTGTGTGTGTACGTGTGTGTGCACTCACGTGCATGCACGTGTGCACACCCACAGGGGCCAGAAGAGGGTACTGGATCCCCTGAAGCTGAAATTACAGGTGGTTTTAAGCTGCTCAACATGTGTGCTGAGAAGTGAACAGAGCAAGCATTTTGAACCTGTGCTCCCCACTAACTGACATCTAAACACAGTTTGAATGCAATTTTACACCATTCCTGACATTTTATTTCTTCTAAGCAACTGGCTCCTCTCCTATCACATTCCACAACTAACATCAGGCTATTATTCTATCATTCCTGCCCCTGCCAAGAAATCCAATACTCCTGAGGCTGCAAAGACTGAGCGGTGAACATGTTGTTCTTCCGGAGGACTGGAGTTCCCAGTACTCAATCAGGCAGCTCACAACTGCCTGTAACCCTGAGACCAGGGAACCTGACACCCTCTTTCTAGCCTCTAAGAACAACTACACACACACACACACACACAAAGTAATAATAATGAAGAAATCCTATAATCCAAAGGGGTTACATTCACAAAGAAAAAATCCTGCTTTCCTGGAGACGACATAGACTCCTGAATCAAACATTCTGTTATAATCTGCCATATTGCCTAGAATAACTCTGTGTGTTCCATAGATACTCAGTATTGTGGGTTTAAAATAATAAAATTAAAAGGTCCGAGAATAAGAATATAAAAATGTAGATTCCAAAAATAAGAATGTAGAAATAAAGAAATACAAAGTTGTAAGCCTAGGAGAATGAGAACAGACTGTCAGCAACTTTCTCGGCAGCTTGAGGATTAACTGTTAAGAGTGGGTTATTTCACTTTACAACCCATAGCTCTATTTACAAGGCCAAAGCATCTCTTTGCAAACTGAGAGATAGCCTACGGATTTGAGCTGAGTCAACTTTTAGGAAGTTAGGACCGCGAGGGGTGCGTCCACCCACTGAGACAATGGGACTGATCTAATGGGAGCTCACCAAGGCCAGCTGGACTGGGACTGATGGAGCATGTGATCAAACCCGATTCTCTGAATGTGGCTGACAATGAGGGATGACTGAGAAGCCAAGGACAATGGCACTGAGTTTTGATTCTACTGCATGGGCTGGCCTTGTGGGAGCCTAGTCTGTTTGGATGCTCACCTTTCTAGACCTGGATGGAGCGGGGAGGACCTTGGACTTCCCACAGGGCAGGAAACCTTGACTGCTCTTAGGATTGGAGAGGGATGGGGAGAAGGAGTAGGGGGAGTGGGAAGGAAATGGGAGGAGGGGAGGAGGTGAAAATTTTTAATAAGCAAATAAATAAATAAATAAATAATAGAAAATAGATATATTACCTCTGGGTTATGCATTATCTCTGCTATGAAAAACTGGCAGCATCAAAGGGGAGACCACAGGGCTTCAGTAAACACCACCTGAAAGTACCAAGGAAGACAATAGATTAAGTACAAACACTAGTTTAACTAAAGGACTCTGTTAAAGAAGATTCTAAAGTAAAGAAATCTGTATCTGAGTTTTACCTTGAGATTGTAAGAATTCCTTTGTTCAGACCTAATGCTTGGTGCCCCTACTATAAAAAGGTGGGTTCAGAAACCGGCTTTTTTGCCACAGCCCTAAAATCCATCTCTGGCTGGGTCTCAGCTAACTGATAAGCTTTATGTGCCCCATGGAGTTTTTTATTTTATTTTTTTCCTGAATTCTGGTTTCTGGAATAAAGTTTGTTTCTGGATTACTAGACCTTGGTGATCAGTCCCCATCTTTACACGAACCCCCCTGACCCAACAAAAATCATGTTCCCCCTGTTTAATTCTAAAGTAATAAAAACTCACATGATGATCAATTATTTAACAGGGATTCTTCTTTCAATACTTTACACTCACGTGAGTGACCATAACTGAATTTTTTCTCAATCTGCCAAATTCTGGATTCAAGTCACAAACTGCTGATGGTTACATAGCCCAAAATTAAAAGCACTTCATTTCCTGGCTTAACTGTCCCCAAGGGACAAGATCTAGAGGACAAATTACTTCAAGAAAGTTGAGTCCCTATTATAGCAAGGAGGAAGTATTAATAAAGGGGAGGCAGGCGAAAAGACAAAGAAGTGCCCATTATTACACAGAATGTCACTCTCCAAGTTTATTCTTCTGGAAACTCCAGGAGCCAAAGTAAAGCCTGTGTGGTAATTACCCTTGCCTCAGAAGAGACCCATCCATTCCCAGGGGTCACTTTGTGAGAGCAGCTGAGGCACAGGAAGGTTCAATTTTCCAACACTTTCATTTGCTTAGACTTAGAGAAAGTAAGATTTGCTAGCCTATTAGCTGGAGACAGCTTGTGAAAATGGGCCAAAACAAAATAAAGTAAGACAAAAGAAAAAAAATGCAGGTCTGCTTCGTAGTGTTACTCAGTAGAAGTCAAAGTCACATGCAGGCAAGAAACACCAGTGGCCTAGATCTGGCTAAAGGCAGACCTCCAGGCCATCGCATTTGTTTTTTTTTTTGAAAGCAATTGGGCAGACAGCCCTTCTCACTGTTTAGGCCTATAATGATATGAGAGTTCTCTTATTATGAAGTGGGGATCTTTGTTTCTCACAGTATCCAGTCAAGGTACCAAGATAGCATCTTTTCTGTGAGGAGGGGATGCCAAAGTGTCATTACAAAACAAGTTAGGGACTTGCTAATCAGAAACTCCATCTGTTACCACTTCTTGTTTCTCTAACTATAGAATTGGTAAACACAAAAATCAGTGTTGGCTCAGTTTGGTTTTCTTTTTGTAGATAACATTAATTTAAAATCTACTATTCCCTCCCACACACACACAAATGTACCCATGTTTGCAAAAAAAGAAAGGAGACAGAATCTACTTTCAAGAAACATAACACCTAAAGGCTTTGATTCCCATGATTCTTTAGGTAATCACGCAAATACAGAGGTTCCTTAAGGAAGAGACTAAATCGTGGGTGATTTCCAATAGGCGTTGCATATATGCATGCCTACACTTACTGTTGAAATCCTGTTCAACTTCAGCATGTACAACAGCTGTTTCCATTCCCTTGCGTGTCTTCCTGATCATGATCATGGAAACTGTGCCCGGGGAAAAGTGGGAAGAGGTGAGCAAGCACACCAACCTGTCCCGGCTGGCCCCACAGTTTACACTGTAGGCAGGCACACTGTAGGCATTCAAAAACTGGCTTCAAGAGGGTGAAGGACACCACTATCAGTCATTACTGGGTCCACAAGAGTATCCTTGCCAACAGCCTAGGACAGATTTTTCAAGCTCTAGTAGCCTCGGAATCACCTGGAGACATTAAAGTTCAGGTTTCCAGACCTTTCTCAAAGGAGTTTGGGGCTGAGCAGGTGTGATGGTCTTCCTTGATCCTTCCTTCCACAAGCTTCATTCATTTTATTTGGTCCAAAAAGGAGCAACAGAGCTGACATTATCATGTGGAGCTGAGTTTTGTTTTGTAAGACCCTGACGTTCAGGATTTTTGTTGTTGCTACTGTCTATCTGTTTTTCTCTCAAACCTTGTGCTTATTGTAACACACATAAAGAAATCTTGAAAATGCAATATAAAGATTACAACATAAAATCAAGAATTTCTTCTTTATGACACAGAATGCAGCAATTAAAAACAAACCATTTTTCTCTTCGCAGAAAAACAAATGGAGTACTTTGATGATAACGAGAGAATGTTGAATACACATCAAATAAATTTACCGTTGCCACCCACTCAGAAAGTTTGATCATAATTTAGTGTCCTGGTTGTGTTTTTACTAGCAAAATACTTAACTCCCAAGTAGCAAGTCATTCACAGAAACTCTTGTATCAACATCAGAGCAAAAACAAACAAACAATGTTTAAAAGTGGTTCAAGGGCCAGGGAGATGGTTCAGTGGGCAAAGGCATTTTCCACCAGGCCTGAGCACCTGGATTTGACTCCTGACTTAAGTCCTCGAGACCCACAAGGTAGAAGATAACGGCGGACTCCAGAAAGTTGTATTCTGATCTCTACTCACACCCAAATGCACACACAAGCGCCTATAGACGCGCACATAAATTAATGTAATTTTTTAAAAGTACAAAAGCCATTTAGGATTGTAGTCCAATGCTTCACAGAAAGAATATGAATAAAAGCTTGTGATTTGATATGCACACACTCCAAAGAGTCTACCAGGACCCAAAGTATCTTGCTACTGTATTAGCAATAGGTTTGAGGATATATTCTCTAGGGCCACACGTAAATAGATTTAAGAAGCAAATTAAATATAATCCCAGATGAAAATGTTGTTTTTAAAGAATTCCGCACAGCATAGTTTACATTTATGCATGAAAAGCTCCATAACCTTATATGAAAATATCAGTCTTTTTCTACAATTTACTAAATGCCCAAGAGACAAAAAAATTAAAATATATAAGATTAATATTCCTCATCCACCACAGATCTTTTGAACATGCATCTCTCTGCATAATTAGTCATATACAAAGTGTCTACTTCATTATAGACCATGAAGTCCTGAGGTGGTAACAACTATGCTTTGTACCCACAGGTGTGTTATTGCTATGGGTATACAAAAGAAGGACTGGGCTTTTGGTTGTCTACATAATGTTACAATGTAAATTAAGTTCCCATATTAGTACATCAAATAACAAAACCAACCATAAAGCATATTGGTAGCATTAGACCTTTTATATATCTGAGTTTTAAATCATCTAACTTCTATAGAAAAAAATAACAACAAATGAATATTTCAGTCATATAGCTTACAATCTTAGAAAGGTTCTGGTCTTAGCACCTGACTATCCAGGGCTCAGTATGCAAATCAGAATTGGGGATTATTTAAATTATACCAAATTCTAACATCCTTTCATCAGTTAGAGAGAAAAACAGAGAGAGAGAAGGCTTATGAGAAGTCCAGAAGTTGGCATTTAATGACAATGATTTTGTTTCCTTTCAGACATTCTTCTCCACAACATTAGAAACAACGGCATTCCAGATGTTAGTGTTGCGGGAATATTGAAACTACAAAGGCACACATTCTCAGTCCTGGGCAGAGGACCTCACATGTGTGTTAATGAGTTGTTTTCAACAGCAACAAACAGGTATAAAATAGCACCACTCTGGTTATCTGATCATTTTGTTATCTGATCATTTCTGTCACAGGGAGATCAACAACTTAATGGAAGAGTTGAGTCTACGAGATGGCTGATGAGGTAGAATTTGTTGTAGGTTTCTCTGACTACTGAGTTCATTCCCACATCCAACAAGGTGGCAAAAAGGATGGTTCCCCCTGGAGCTGTCCTCCAACTTCTACACCTGCACCATGATATATGTTCAAAGACATGTATGTACACAGGCAGGTACACACAGAAAAACAAATATTAAAGGTTGACTTATTTGTTTTTATGTGTGTGGGGATTTTGCTTGCGTGTATGTCTGTGTAGCATAGCATGCAATGACTACAGAGTACGGAAAAGGAGACCAGATTCCATGGAATTGGAGTTAGAGATGGTTGCTAGTTGCCATGTGGGAGCTGGGAATTGAGCTCAGAACCTTTCGAAGAGCAATCAGCCCTCTTAACCACTGAGTCACCTGTCTAGCCCCAACACACATATAATTTAAGAGAAAAGAAATGATATGTTTGGGCTCACAATATCAGAGCTTCCAGTTAAGGTTCAGATATCAGAATCGGGTGTTGGGTTTGCTTATGTTCAGAGCATCACATAGGGCAGAAACAGCCACAAAGGAGAAATTCACTTCCTAGAGGCCAGCAAGCAAGGGAGTGCAAAAGGAAGAAGCCTGTTTGGTTCCAACATCCTTGAAGAGCACATCCTGACTGAACAAGCTTCTTTCCAGCAGGCCCTAAAGTATCCATCATTGTCCTGTAGCAGTATTGAATGCAAATGAATTCTTTGATATATGAGCCTTTGGGGGTATTTAATATCCAAACAATCACAAAAACTACAAATAAAACAATTTTTAAATAATTTGGCAGCTGTCAAACATATAATGTATATATATATTGTATGTGCATGTATACATGTGTGCATATGTATGTATGTGTAACTGAAATAAATTCACAGAACAGTATTTGATCTTATAGATGGCATAGACCCTGAATTTTTCTTTTTATTTTATTCTACCTCACTTTTTCATGCTCAAACACAATAAACAGTCTTTATGACCATAATAAATTGAGATCAGCTCTTTGAAAAGTATTATAAAACAAAACAGAAACTAAAACAAAGCACTTTCACTGAAGAAATAATGTTTTTACAAACTGTAATGTTAACAAAGAAAACATCACTAGATGTATAGTCAATCACAGTCTTCTCAAAAAGTATCTCACTGACCCCACCCTTGACCTTGCAGCAGCAGAAAGAGGAAGTGGCAACACAGATTGCTGCCTCACTTCCTAAAAATAAAAGAAAAAATAAAAAAAGAGTCTCTCCACTAATATGTAATAATTTACACATATAATTATTTCCAAATGTAAAAGTAACATGAGGAAATATTTGAACACATAGAAGAATGGAAGTCTGAGGAAGGTTACCACTTGGAGGGAGCAAGGGACAATGGCCAGGGTCTGACTCCTCTTAACTTTTGGGAAATGAATGACAGAAACATCCTTCTCCCTGCTAGCATATTTTAGACATGAAGTCATATTCATTACATGTGTTATGGTCCAGTGCAGAAGATACACTGATGAACAAAACAGAACTGTCAGCTGAAAGTACTTGATATTCTCATTTCAGAAGCTGGGTAGAGCCTTGTGATGAGCCCACAGCTCTTTCAAAGATTCCTGCAACCATGCTTAAAAGGCATTCAAGGTGTGGAAGCCTAAGGAGGCTGGGGCAATTAAGGAACAATTGGTGGGTTTGTGGTTTTAAACCAAGAAAGCTGTTCCCCAAGGGACTCCTAACAATCCAACACAAGAACTTAAAATAAATTTATTGGCACTGGATCTTTGGCTTGTCCAATGAGCACAATTCGTTGTAGTCATATGAATTATTTAACAAAATTTAGAAATGCGACTTCACAATAAGTTTGTGGTGTAGGAGTTGTGCTATCTAAGGAAGTGAAGACAGAGCAGATAGACCACATAGGTGTGTATAGATTCATCTTCAGTTCCAGATTCAAGAGTTCACCTTCGCCATTTCTGTTTTGCAGACATTGTGTGATCAGGTGAATTTGTACTCTAAGGAAAACTCATGGGAATTCTATAACCTGATTGTTGCCACTAAAGCTGTCCAACTACGTCTTTTATATAGTTTTACTGATAGAATATTCTCTGGTCAGTCCCTTCCCCATGTCTTTTGGATCTGGTGGTTAGATCACGGCCACCTCTCAATAGTTATATTAAAGAAGGTGCTGCATACCTCCAGGAGCCATAGGGAGATGGGAATGCACAGGGATGACTATGTCTCATGCAAAATTCCAACTTCAGAATGCAAACACCTTTTAAATGAAGATAAACAGAGAGGCTGAGATCTTCTGAAAGGAAACCCAAATAAAAGGAGCACCAAATGGGAACTTTACAAAAGGAACAGCATTAGTGCATCTGTCTGTGTTTAGTAATGCGTGTATATGTGCATGTTCATGGGCGTAAGTGCATTTCTGTATGTGTGCATGTATATATGTCAGTGTGAATGTATGTGTAAGTTGTCTGTGTGTGATTGTGTGTAGGAATATTTATTATGTATGAGTGTCTATGTGTCTGAGTGTATGTAGGGGTATGTATGAATGCATGTATGCATGTGCGTGAGTGTGTATATGCATGTATATGTGCATATATGTATGCACATATATTGTGTGCTTGCACATGTGCAAATGTATAAATTATGTGTGGTGTATGTGTGCCTATGTGTGACTTCTAGTTTAGGCAGTTCATCTATTGTCATCCTTTGATACAGTGGAATTAGAATATTTTACAGGGATCTGTTCCTGAATTCTTCTTTGTAAAACACTTCTTAGAAATAACACATCATACTTTTTTCTTAAAAAACTTTATATTTTTGTGAGACTTATTTTTTCTTGCAGAAATATGGATAAAAGGCTAGGGAGTGTGCTGTGTTTTACAACCCCATAAAATTTTCACAGACATAGAAGCATTATACATATAGCTTCATTAATGATGGAACCTCAGTTCCCGAGTACTTTTAAGAGCTGACAATATTTTTCAGAGTTCACAAACTAAGAGGCCCCCTAAATCTCCATCTGGACCTCCCACAGATGCATCTTAAGATCTAGGGACAGCAATGTAATATTCAGCTCACCTGGAGTCATCAATGTCCACATATTCTGCTCACTTGGAAGATTAGTGAGCATCTAGGAGATGCAAAATTTTATTGAAGAATGTTTGTATAGGAATATGTACATATCCAGAGCATACAATCTGATGTTTAGATACTCAAATATGAAATATGTATATAAGTATGCCCTGATGACTTCCCATCAAAGTCTATGATGTCATGGGTGCCACTCTGCAGGTGTCCTCTGTGCTCTTGGATCATCACCCCCTCTTTGCTAGGACTGCAACAAAGGGAAAGAACTTGGAGACTGTCTTAGGGTTTCTATTGCTGTGAAGAGACACCATGACCATGGCAACTCTTATAAAGGAAAACATTTCATTCACATAGTAGCTTACAGTTTCAGGGGGTGAGGTCATTATCACATGGTCTGGGAGCATAGCAGCATGCAAGCAAAAGACATGGTGCTGGAGAAGGACCTGAGGGTTCTTACATCTTGATCCACAGGCGGTAGGGAGTGATCTGTCTCACTGGGCATGGTTTGAGCATATATGAGACCTCAAAGATAACCTCAACAGTGGTACATTTCCTCCAACAAGACCACACCTCCTAATAGTGTCACTCCCTTGGGACCATTTTCTTTCAAACCACCATGTTCTACTCCCTGGCTGCCAAAGGCTTATAGCCATATCATAATTCAAAATGTATTCAGTCCAATGTTGACTGAGATTTTCTGTCTTGCCTGGTTCCCACAATCGTTAAGTCGCAAAGAAATCATACAGAGGTCTACATTAGTTATAAACTGATTGGCCCATTAGCTCAGGTTTCTTATTAATTCTTATAACTTATATTAGTCCATTATTCTTGTCTATGCTTGAAAATACTTTGACTTCAAAATTGAAGTCAAAAGATATGTTACTTTGGAAAAGAGATTTTGCTTTTGTTTTCACAGAAAATCAGAGGCTATGGATTTATTCTAATAAAAAATAGGTTTGATCAAGGAAGACCACCTGAGAAATCTCCAGTAGGAACAGATGGCCCAAACGTCTGAGTTATACATCCAGAACAGATTCAAGACTGCTACCTGTGATGATCAAGTCTCACAGGATATTCCAGTCGTGACTTTTGGTTATCTCTTTCTTGATGATGACAGTCCCTTTATAAAATGTTTAATGGACTGGTAGAGTAATTTTTCCCCATATATGCCACACACAACTGATGTATAAAGTCTAGAAAAATACTTTTAAACTAACATTTCCAGTGGGGCATGGTAGGGCACACCTTTGATGCCAGCACTGGAGAGGCAGAGGCAGACAGATGTCTGAGACAATTCAAAGGCAGCCAAAGCTATTCAAAGAAACTGTTTCCAAAAAAGCAAAAGGATAAAAAGATTGCATTATTTTTACCCAATGCATGATTCTTCAGGTTAATTGTCTGAAAATACACACACATTGCCCACACATTACTAGTAGTTTATACTGTATAGTGACCCCAGCGTTGACCTGTTAAATATGCTGGCAAAGGTCCTAAAGGATAAATATGGTTATAATAACCATGTAGCAAGCATATCAGCAGCTATTTTATTGAGGTTCATTGTGAAGAAGTGGTAATTAAGCTTATTGTCATTGCCACAAGCATTTAGTGTTGCACATAATCTGATATCAATATCTGCTCTCTGCCTACCCCTGAATTCACCATTACTACCATGGCCTTATCTGATATATTGGTCAGGGTTCTCTAGAGGAGTAGAACTGATATAATGAACATACACACACACACACACACAACATGCACATGACTTAGTAAAGTAACCTATAGACTGTGGTCCAGCTAGTCCAACAATGGCTCACTTCACAAGGCTGGATGTCTCAGCTGGTCTTCAGTCTACATTGGAATCCTAATGAAGGAGGCTCGAATATCAACCACATAATACCTCAGCATCAGGATGGAATAGATGAGCTTGCCAATGAGGGTGAGGGTTGGCATCCAGCATGTTTCCATCTTTTGTGTCTTCTATCAGCTGCCACCAGAAGATGTGGCCCAGATTTAGGGTGGGGTCTGCACATCTCAAATGATCTAACAGTGCCTCCTAAGTGTTCCCAACTGGGTTTTAGTTGATTCCAAATGGAGTCAAATTAGAAACCAAGATTAGTCATCATATCTAGTGAGCCACTAAGACTGGAAACCTGAAGGGCCTCTCTCTGTGTTTTCTGGACAAAAACAATGCTGATTAACCAGGCATATCTGTAGATAGCTGCTGTCTTTCTGATGACTGCATTATTAATGTTCACTAAATATAAATGTACAACTTTAAGCAGGTACATGTCCCAACCATGAGTATTGACAAACCCGGCAGAGACATTTTAGGTGGTTCATTGGAAATTGATTGAAGCAGATTGAAATTTTTCTAATACAAAGTTCCTGTTAGCACACAATGGACTTTTTTAGGAATCACAATACTTCAAATTCCTGTGCTAAGATTTCTGAAAATTGGTATGTGATCTTTCATACATAGAGCCTGTATTTGCTGATTTTGTGTGTCCACATGACACAAGCTAGAGCCATCAAAAGGAGACTCAGCTGAGGAAATGCCTCCATGAGATCCAATTGTAAATCATTGTCTTACTTACTGATAAGTGGGAGGGCCCAGCTCACTGTGGGTGGTGCCATCCCTTGGCTGGTGGTCCTGGGTTCTATAAGAAAACAGGCTGAGCGATTCATGGGAATTAAGCCAGTAAGTAACTCCCCTCCAGGGCCTCTGCATCAGCTCCTGCTGCCAGGATCCTGCCCTGTTTGAGTTCCTATCCTGACTTCCTTCAGTGATAAACAGCAATGCTGAAGTATAAGCCATATAAACCCTTTCCTTACCAACTTGCTTTTTTTGCCATGGTGTTTGGTTGCAACAATAGAAAACCTAACCAAGACAAAGCCCCTGGGAAGAATCAAAGAAAATCTTGGTCCTCTCATGGGCCATTGATGTAGAAATCTCCAGCATTTCTTCACTTTTCCACAACACAATGTCTCTGTTGGATAAACAAGAGGCACTCATGTGGATGGACCCTATTTTTAAAACTTTTGGAAGGTCCAATAAAGGTGTGTGTGTGTCTGTGTGTGTATGTGTGTGTGTATCTGTGTATGTGTGTGTCTCTGTGTGTATATGTGTGTGTGTCTGTGTGT
Source organism: Neodon shergylaensis (assembly GCA_025134845.1). NCBI lineage: Eukaryota > Metazoa > Chordata > Mammalia > Rodentia > Cricetidae > Neodon > Neodon shergylaensis. The sequence goes on along the minus strand of JABTXL010008037.1, from coordinate 7,969,953 downwards.
ATGTCTGTTCATTCATCCACACAGCAGAAATTCCCAGCAGGGCTGAGAAGGCAGCATCAAGTTCCGATAACCAGACATTGTCTTCAATTGCTTCCAGCATTGCTTTCTGTGTAGCTCTTCCTGATAACTTGCTATAGGTAAACCCTTCCTTCCTACTAAATACCCACCAAAAATAAGTGCCTGGTTATATTGGAGTTATTTATGGTCTTATGCCATTTTCTCTATGATTGGGGGCTAAATCTAGAACACAAATACAGACTGGAAAATTCTGTCTCTGAGAGCAATAACTACTTCCTGTAAAACCACTACCTGTCACTTGTCACTAGTATCTTCATCTTATTTCCAGAATCTCATTTACTCTCCAAGAAAACCCCACGGAACAAAGCATTCCCGTTTAGAACAAAGAGACAGACCCTCAGTCAGTTCCACAGACACTCTTAGGATGTTAGTGGATACAGGATGGTAGTACCAAGAATCTGGCTCCTGTGAACAGAGAAGATAAGAGAGAAGCCACACCTCAAATTCAACTTTCTAAAAGGCTCATTAACTTATCAAAGTGATTGCAGACAGGTAGGAATGTCGCATGTCCATAGCCTAATTAGAGTTATGTCAGGTTATCTTTTTCCCCCCTAAATTGCCATTTCTTGCTCACTTTTTGTCTGGTATAAAATCTCTGACTAAGAAATAAAACCTATTGGAGTGTACTCTTGAAAACCAAGCTTCCACCAAGCATAGGACTAAGAGGGTCATGAGACAGCATCTACGACCTGCTCTGGTTTTCATCACTTTGCTATGTCCGTTCATTTAAGGTTTCCACCAAGGTATTTGCAAAGTGCCTTGACTTTCCACACCTGTAAAAATGTCATCAAACTGTTAATTGAATATATAATTAAGAGTAACCTCCTTCTCTGTTCCTGGGGCGTGGTCATACATACTCCGCTCCAGACAAGTTTTTCCCTCTTTGAAGTGAGAGTAGTATTTTTGTGTATGCCAAGAAAGGTTCTCTTTCAGAGTTATCCTTCAGTGCCGATCCTCAGTCCTCATAGCCACACACTTGTCCAGTTCATCTCCAAACCAGCAATTCCATGTCTTATGTGTCTCTTTAGTTGGTGTGGCCGCATCCATGCAGCCATCACCCTACTCCAAGCTATCAATTTCCTTGCGCAGGTTGCTTCCATGATCTCCTGTCTTGTCTGTTCTCGCTCCTCCCAGTCTGCAGAGCTTTGAAACTGCCTGTTGCTTCAGCACTTCCAGGTGCCATTCCTGTGGTATGAAGGACCATGGTTTCCTCATACCGAGCTTTGTGATTCCCATTTCAGTAACCTCATAACTTTCTTGCATCCCCATGCTGTCACATGCTCCATGCTGTGACTCTGCCAGGGTCCCACTTTCCATGGCCTCCTTTATTGTTTGGCTCTGGCTTGATTGTCTTACATGTGTGGTCATTCTTCTAGAGATTCTTCCGACTATCCTTAGACGTTTGTCACGTATCTTGATAAATCCGGTGCATTGTGCATGTCCCTTATCAGGACATTTAGCATATTCTTTAGAATCTATTTTCCCTGCATAGCTCTCAATTCTAAGAGGACAAGAGAGACTAATAGAAAATACATGAATGACTAGTTAATGGACATTGAGAGAATAAAAATTCCAGACTATAAACTCTACACACTATTGGGAGATTACCCCATTATATAAATGTGATGAGTCCAGTCCCTGAACAAAAGAACTGACTTTACCTAGCAAACAGTCATGCATCAATACCTGAAATCCATTCGTCCATGTATATTCATGACCACTATTTAACTGTACTCATCTAATATAATAATATGTATTAGGTTAGCCCATCCAGGTGAGTTCTTACATCCATGTGACAAAATACTTGAAAAATAAGTTAAAGAAGGAAATACTGGATTTGGTTCATGGACCACAGGTTTCAATCTATGGTCCCCTGATTCTGTTGTTTGGGGCCCATAGTAAGGGACAGAATCATGGTGGGATTGTACAGTTGGGTAAAGATGTTCACTTCATGTTATACAGGATATAGAAAGAAACACGGGACATATCCCTGGAACCCACTTCCTCTAGCTGGACCCGACCCCCTAAAGTTTCTAATGTTTCCCAAAATAGCAACAGTAACTAGGACCATTCAAACTGCTACCTTTTGCCTTTGGCCTACAGCTGCATCATAATGCAAAATACCCTTTTTTTTTCAATTTCCAATAACCCCTAAGCTATTAAGTCAAACTCAAACTCAAAATCTCTGAGACTCAAGATAAATTACCAGTCTCTATAAAAGAAAAAAGAAAACAGATTTTGATCATATAGTCTCAGGAAGCATGAATTTCCATTCTGAACGTGAAAAATGGGATGAAAACAAGGAAATGCAGGGCCAAAGCAAGTCCAAAGCCTTCTAGGGAAACATTGAACTGTGCAGATGTACGTCTGGTGTGGGAGACACATGATGATGTAACATGAATCCCAGAGGTCTCGGGTGGAATCCTTCTAATACCCTCACCATTTTCAGCCCAATCTGCCTATCTCTTGTGATGGCTTTGTTCAATGCCTATGACTTTGCCCTGTAAAACCTCCACCTATCCCTGGTACCTCTACCTTCTTGGGCTCTCCATTGTATCCTCATCCTCAAAGCTTCAGATGTCCTCTTAGGCACTGTCATGAGAAAATTGGTCATGTTCAACCTTTCCTGGCCTCCAGCATTTCCTTAACAATATGAGTGGAAGCCTTCATAATGCCACAGGGCTTGTTTTCTGCCTGCCTGTAAAATGAACATTTCACAAATGTTGGTTTGTTGTGGGATATTTTGATTGCATTGTGATGCTCTGAGACTGTTAAATTAATAGCAGCTAAATAAAATTTACTTTGAATCAGGGACGTAGAGCCAGTGACTAGCTGACCAGAATTAGCCATAGAGAAGCCAGCAATTTGGATTTAGAGAAGACACAGGAAGGAGAAAGTGGGGAGTGGAGTTTGAGCTTCCTTTTGGGTCCAGAACAAGGAAAGAGATGTGTCTCTTATGGTGTCTCTGGTCAAAAAGAAAGGTCAGATAGTTGTTACTCAACCTCTCTGAGCTAGCAGATTTTCACCCCAACCTTTAACTCCAGGGTCTTATTGATCAATAGAACAATAGAAACTTAATTTAAGTCTACACGTTATGGCTGCAGCAGAGTCAGGGACACTAAACCAGAAGCTACATCAGGCTGTGGTTTGAGTGGCTAGTGGGGTGCTGACTGTGGGGTTATGGGGCCACAGACAATAATTAAAATATCAGTAGATTCATGTGCAGCCATTAAGCCCACATAAAAACATCTCTAGGTTTCCTGTGACATTCAGCCTTAACCAGAAAGCTACCTTGGAGTATGAATGGAGTGACCTGGAGGGTTAAGTGTAGAGGAAGACTTCCTTGTGCAAAAGGGGTGCCCTGAAATCCACTCTTCAAAATGAAACCTTTCAAGCATATTTATATCTTTAGTCAGCCATGAGTGGGAACTGGTCAATTTCTGAGATGTATTTAAAACATCTTACCTATTACTCCAAAGCAAAATGCTTGGCTTCATTTTAATGGCCCCTACTTTTTATTTTTTTTAATATTTATTTATTTATTTATTATGTATACAATGTTCTGTCTGTGTGTAGCCTGCAGGCCAGAAGAGGGCACCAGACCTCATTCCAGATGGTTGTCAGCCACCATGTGGTTGCTGGGAATTGAACTCAGGACCTTTGGAAGAGCAGGCAATGCTCTTAACCGCTGAGCCATCTCTCCAGCCCAGCCCCTACTTTTTAAAATTGTTTTTATTGAGCTATATACTTTTTTCACTCCCCTCCCTTCTTCCTCCTCCCCTCCTACACTCTCCCACAATCCCCATGCTTCCAATTTACTCAGGAGATCTTGTCTTTTTCTACTTTTTATGTAGATTAGACCCATGTATCTCTCTCTTGGGGTCTTTATTGTTGTCTAGGTTCTCTGGGATTATGAATTGTAGGCTGGTTTTTCTATGGTTTATGTCCAAAATCCACTTATAGGTGAATACATATTATATTTGTCTTTTTTGGCCTGGTTACCTCACACAATATGATGTTTTCCACATCCATCCATTTGCCTACAAATTTTAAAATGTCATTTTTCCCCGCTGTGTAGTACTTCATTGTGTAAATGTACCACATCTTTTTTATCCATTCCTTGGCTGAGGGGCAGATAGGTTGTTTCCAGGTTCTAAGTATTACAAATAATGCTGCTATAAACATAGATGAGCACATATCGTTGTGGTATGATTGAAATTCCTTTGGATATACCAAAAAGTCATATTGCTGGGCTTGAGGTAAGTTGTTTCCCAATTTTCTGAGAAATTGCCATACTGATTTCCAAAACAGCTATACTAGTTTTCACTCCCACTAGCAATGGAGGAGTGTTCCCTTTACCTTACATCCTCTCCAACATAAGCTGGCATCTGATCTTTTGGTCCCTACTTTTAACAACTAGCCTTTCCTTGTGTCCAACGTTAAATATATTCATTTTCTGTGCAAACTGAAAACTTTTCAAATCTTTCTTATCTGAGTTTCAGTTCCAAATTTTCACTATAGACTTACTAGATAGGTACCAATACATATGAAATAACCTAGAAGTTAGGCTGCCTGGGAACTTCCGTCAGATAAATCAGCCCATCATTTTTAAGTTAAAGGTCTACAAAGCCTACAGACAAGGACAAAGATTTTTGTTTTGTTTTGTTTATGTTTTACCAGAATATAATGGTCATGACTTCAAGTTCTATTCCCAGAATCTTCATTCCATATGAAACCTCATGAGGATTAGATTTGAAGGAAGAAAGAAATGGGAGTGGGTTGTCTTTTTCAGCCAAAAGGATTTAATCATGTCAACCACGGCAGGGATTCCAATAAGATTCTAAGCCCCACCAGATAAAGGAGGATTCTGCTCTTAAAGGTCCCTAAGGGAAATGATGAGACTCTGCTTCAGGAGGAAGCAGGCTTAGTTAACATGTGACCTGTGCTATATGACATATAGGTGTCACAAACACTGTGGATAAGAGAGGGGCGCTAGTTAAAGTGTGTTCAAAGTCAGGCTGCCTCAGATTCCAAGAGGAAGGAATGTGTCTTTGTTTGTTTTCTGTTGCTGCTGCAAAATATCATGAGCAAGCCCATTTATAAAAGAAATCACTTAACTGGACTTACGGTTTTCAAAGGTAAGTGTTAGATGAGCAAGAGTACAGGGTCGAGAACAGTCCCTGAGAGATCGCATCCTGCTGCACAGACAGGAACAGAGAGAAAACACATTGGGAATAGCTCAAGTCTTCTGAAATCCCAAAGCTCCCCCCAGTGCCGCACATTCTTTCCGCAAGGCTACACCTCCTACCCTTTTCCAAGTATTTCCAAGTGAGAACAAAGTATTCAAACATATAAGGAGGATTCAAACATATAAGGGGTTGCTTTGTGTGTGGAGGGGAGGGCAAGTTCATTCAAACCACTACAAAAGGGCATGGCTTCTTGTGAGAGGCACAGGCGGCCTATCAGCAAATACTGTCAGCACATGAAGGGGAGAGAGACTGTAGGGGTATGTGGAGGTCTCATCAGAATGGAACCCAAAAGGTCTGGATCTCCTGGTCTCCCTGAAACTTACATAGGAGTGCCACATGGAAGACAAAAGAAAGAAGTCATGGAAGGGTGGGTGGTAGCCCACACATACCTGAACAGACAGAAATTGACTTAAATGATCACTAATGCTATTGCTGCTGAGTCCCCTTGCTATTCATGTTTTCATTTGAACGCTCACCTTTAGTCCAGCAATTCTACTCTTTTACCAGAGCCAGTTCTGCTATGCTTATCAGCTTATCACGCAGGTGTAGAGACAGTGAAGAAGAGGAGCCAATTGAGTCAACAAGCTTCAGCTCACTTTAAAGGAGCCGATTGCTACCCTTTTCACCCATTGCTTCTGTGCCTTCTCCCTCCCTGTATTTCTTCCCTCCTCCTGCATCCTTAGGGCTAACATTAGCTGCCTTATCCTTCCTCTATCCTTCCTCTATAATCCTCTGTCAGCTGCCTGCAATTGTTTGTAATCCTTTTCTCTCCCTAAACCCAGACATATTTCTCTTGCTACATAGTAAACATTCTAAACAAAAGAGAGGCAGAGTATAAATTAACTGATACATAAATAACATATTCAAATATTTGAACGTATTAATAAAAGAAGCAGAGAAGGTGTAATGATTCCACTTCCTGTAAATTTCCCTTTAACAGAGTCTGGAAATGCAGATGTTGCTACTTGCATTCATATAGCAGCAGCATCACTGCTTAAAGCTAAACATCTGTCATTCTATCTGGACACTATCATGTTATTACGTGCACAGATGTTATTATTTTTCTTATTAGTTCTCTAAAAATTTCATACAATGCATGGCCATGTGAAGAGTGCTGTGACTGGTGTAATAAAAAAGCTGAATGGCCAATAGCTAGGCAGAAAGGATAGGTGGAATTTCCAGGGAGAAAGAGGAAGAGGAGGAAGAATCTAGGCAAATAAGAGAAGACAGAGAAAAAACAAGAGGTGTAAGATGGAAGAGAGGTAATGCCACATGATAGGACATAGATTAATATCAATGTGCTCATTTGAGTTATAAAATCTAATTAAGAACAAGCCTAAGCTATAGACTGAATTTCATAATTTTTAAAAATGTTTTGTTGTTTTTATTAAGCTATATATTTTTCTCCACTCCCTTCCCTTCCTCTCTCCTCCCCTTCTACCCCTTCCCATGGTCCCTATGCTCCAAATTTACTCAGGAGATCTTGTCTTTTCCTATGTCCCATGTAGATTAGATCTATGTATGTCTCTCAGTGTCCTCTTTGTTGTCTAGGTTCTCTGGGGTTGTGAATTGTAGGCTGTTTTAATTTTTTTTGTTTATGTATAAAAGCCATTTTTGAGTGAGTACATATGATATTTGTCTTTCTGGGTCTAGGTTACCTCACACAATATGATGTTTTCTACATCGTGCCTACAATTTTCAAGATGTCATTATTTTTTTCCGCTGTGTAGTACACCATTGTGTAAATATACCACATCTTCTTTATCCATTCTTCTGTTGAGAGGCATTTAGGTGGTTCCCAGGTTCTAACTATGACAAACAATGCTTCTGTGAACATAGTTGGACACGTGTCCTTGTGGTATGATTGAACATCCAAAAGTGGTATATTATTTTGTTTGGTAGATGCTTGCATGGATGTTCTGCATGATACCACAACTACTATGAGCTCATATGTGCAACCACTTGGTATGTATGCTGTTTCCTTGTAGCCATCTACCACCTCTGTCCATTATAATCTTTCCACTCCCTTTTCCTCAATAATTTGAGGAAATTTGGGAGAAGGGGTTGTGATACAGATGTCCATTTGGACTGATCAATTTACAATCTCTTAGTATCTGCACCTTGGCTGGTTGTGGGTCTCTGCATCAATCACTATCTATTGCAAAAAGAAGCTTCTCTGATGAAAGTTGAAGGATACAATAATATGGGGGCATAATGATAATTCTCCAGCTTCTGTTTATACCTCATATGCTAAGTAGAATAACAGCAGCAGGTTATCCTATTAACCGAGAAACTATCTAAAAACAAGGCAACTGCCCAACAGCACCTAACTGGGGCAATTCCTCAGCTTCTGCAAAAATGAAGAGAAGACTTGGTCTCTCTCAACTGAAGGTCTTCCTGGGGCTCAGAAAACTAAAGATAGTTAGGACTTGAGAACAGTTCCCATGCTGGTACTCTTTTCTCCATCTATCTACAGCAGGTTTTTGGAATACAAGGTGGGTGCTAGCTGGTGCAAAAGTATAACACCAAGGCTTGAAGATAGGAGAATAGAGTCAAAGAAATATTATATAAAGTATCAAATAATGAAGAAAATTAAACAAACTAGTTTAGGTTCTTCAGGGATGGTCCCAAGACCAGGAGTTTCACTATACCCTTCCTTGGGAAAAAGTTAGAAATGACAGGGCCTTGATGTAGGAGTGTCATATATCAATCTGTTGATTTCATTGGTTAAGTAATAAAGGAACTGCTTGGCCCTCATAGGTTAAAAGATAGGTGGGAGGAGTAAACAGAATAGCATACTGGGAGGAAGAGGAAGTGAGCTCAGTCTCGACAGCTCTGCTCTCGGGAGCAGAGAAGCCATGCTCCAGTCTCCCGGATAGACGTGAGCGATGAAGCTCCAATCCAAGATGGATGTAGGCTAGAATCTTCCCGGTAAGCGCACCTTGGGGTGCTTACACACATTATTAGAAATGGGCTAGTCCAGGTGCGAGAGTTAGCCGAGAAGAGGCTAGATATAATGGGCAAGCAGTGTTTAAAAGAATACAGTTTGTGTGTAATTATTTCGGGCATAAGCTAGAGCCATGTGGGCGGCCGGGTGCCGGGGACGCAGCCCAGCCGCCCCAATTGCAACAGAACCTGAGAGGGTTTAAAAAGGATAAAGAGAGAATTTAAGACAACTTTTTGCTGTTTCTGGGTTGCTTGCCGCAAAGAAATTGTCCTAACTCGGCAGCAGGAAAAAACTGGCTGTTTTAAAATGCCAGCTTTCTGGGCTGTGCCGCCATTGCGATCTCTGTCTGGCTCCGGCGGGAGACAGAGCTTTTAAATAGAGCATTTGACATAAAGCTCTAAGGCTTGCTTGGCGCCAATGTGGACTTGCTGTGTGCCTGGAACTGTGCTCAGCTTAGGGGCACCAAATAGCTCTGAGGCAGGAGCGGCTCAGCTCCACCATGCTGAACTGAGCAGGTCTCAAGCAGGACCTACCGTAGTTACTGTGATAATAGCGCAGTTAAAGTTTAGACTGGGCAGGATATAGGCGGTACCGTATTACTTGTACATGGTGCAACTTAAGTTTTTAAGAAATGCTTAACATTTTAAGAAATGCTCCTGGATAATAAAAAAAATTACAGATTCACAATAAAACAGATTCAGACAGACCACTAAATGGGTCACAATGTTGGATGAATGTACGTAGGCTTGAGAGAGAGAAAAAAAAATATAGAGAGAATAAAGTTAATGCCTTTAAAAAAAAGGATAAAGTCTTTAAAGAGACAGAGTACAGATAGTTATAGATTAAAAAAAAAATAAAGAAAAATAAGCCACGTAAAAATGGAAAATTCACAGAGAATCTGGATTCTTTGTATTATTCTGTTTTCTTTAAAATTTTTGACTATGAAGGAGCTAAGTACAGAGAGACATTTCATTATATGGGCTGCTAAGCTGAACCTGCACATATGTTCTAAAGGTATCTTGACTTCAGAATTTGGATCTAAGGTTATGATGCTTTGGAAAAGTCTTTCTTTTGTTTTCACAGAGGATGAGGCTCTATGGATTTCTTCTATTCCAATTTGGTATGATAGACCTCGCCCTCCTGAAAGGTTGCTGTGAACACCCTCAAAAAAAATTTACTTCACTCAACTGCCAACTGAGATGAACCTGGCACACAGGTTACCCCATGAAAGATATGATTAACAGCGCCCCCATTCAGCAGGAAGCAGTTTGGAGAGAAAAAACTGCGCCCATGTTCCCAAATATTGTTTATAAATGTTCTTTTACATTTAAAGGGGGATATGATATAGATATGAATAATTTGCATTAGTATAGATTTTGCCTTATTGATAGAGATTTAAGGTCAATTTTGTTATATGTATATGTATTTCTGCTCTTGATTAAGGTATTGTGATTGTGTAGTTTATGTAAAAATGTAATGTATATAGGTTGTTAATGGATAATCAATAATAGTCAAGCTTGTAGCATGTTAGTTAAGATTTTCTAGATGTACATAGATATATTTTAGATAGACATTCTTCATATCTTTCAAGGATTATAGAATATGGCATTTTAAATGTTTTAATAACTTAGGGTTTTTCATGACAATGAGACATGTCTGCTCCTGGCAGCACCAATCTACTTCAGGAAGAAGATGGGCATCGAAGAGGATCCTTATGGAGTTTGATAGCCATTTGGGCAAGAAAACTGCTCTTGCCTGGACTATTGCATAAACTGGACACAGAGAACCCGCAGAGAGAGGACTACTGAACTTGCCTAAAGGTGAGATGATCTTTCGGGGTTCCTGATTCATGAAGGAGTCTGCTAGACATTCTGCAGGACAAGCAGATAGTGACTGCCTTTGAAATTTCCTGCTTTGTGGAAATGTCTGCTGGAAACTATGGGCCTGTAGGCCGAAGATGGATGCCCCAACGGTACAGAGAAACTTTGGGTGACTGTCCAGGCAGCGAAATGTCTCTATCATTTCTAGAGTTTTGGATTTCTTGTTCACTTAGGTAATATTGTGTTCTTTTGGAGTCTTTGATAAACTTGAAGAATAGATAGATAGTTATAGTTTTCCATTGTAACTGTAATTCTTGCTTAATAACTGTTTTGTTATATGTAATTTTGCTATGTTAAAGTTAAAGCCTTTCCTTTTTGTTTAAACAGAAAAAGGGGAAGTGATGTAGGAGTGTCATATATCAATCTGTTGATTTCATTGGTTAAGTAATAAAGGAACTGCTTGGCCCTCATAGGTTAAAAGATAGGTGGGAGGAGTAAACAGAATAGCATACTGGGAGGAAGAGGAAGTGAGCTCAGTCTCGACAGCTCTGCTCTCGGGAGCAGAGAAGCCATGCTCCAGTCTCCCGGATAGACGTGAGCGATGAAGCTCCAATCCAAGATGGATGTAGGCTAGAATCTTCCCGGTAAGCGCACCTTGGGGTGCTTACACACATTATTAGAAATGGGCTAGTCCAAGTGCGAGAGTTAGCCGAGAAGAGGCTAGATATAATGGGCAAGCAGTGTTTAAAAGAATACAGTTTGTGTGTTGTTATTTCGGGGCATAAGCTAAGCTAGCAAGGCGGCTGGGGTGTTGGGGACACAGCCCCGGCCGCTCTTATTTCAACAGGGCCTAACTCCTACCTCAGACTGACAAACTCAGAAACTCAGTACATGTGCAGCTGTGAACTCTCTAATCAAAATCCATAGCAAAGTCCCAGATGAAGACAGTATAAAATAAAGTTGATCAAATAATTATAGCTTAAAAATAATGAGAGGGAGAAGTGTATGCCCATGAACACCCTTTTCAGCCACATTTTTCCGAGCGCATTTTCTTTTTTATCTTCCATTCAATACTTTTGGGAATAAAAGTGATTGCTTCACTGTGGTTTCTAAGTGTACTCTAAGACAATTTCTCATGTCTTTCTATTTTTTTATCCTTTTGCCTTTCAGCATTGTTGTATATAATCCACTCTAAATGTTTTGTGGCTATTTATGAGGTGAGGTCCTTCTTTACCACCAAATGGAGGTTGAGCCACAGAAGTCATAAAGTCAGTGTTCCCTACTAGTCTTGATGAGGTATGTGAGTGGAAGTGTCTTTCAGATTGATTCTTCATGGCCAACGAAGATGAATACTGCAGAGGTGGACAAGGTAAGCTTGCCAACGCACTGATGTCTTACTGCAAAGACGACTCATAATTACGTGGTCCCTTCACCTCACCTCACCTTTCCTGTCTTTTCTGAATGTGGGTAAAATTATATCCTGGGAAGTTCTTAATCTTCTCATCAATTTCTTATTGAGTAACAAGGAGATAACTGCTCTAAAAGCCCAGATTCTGCTGTTACTTCAGAGAACAGATCCATCTTGTTGGAAGACGGTCAATGCCCTCTCTAGTGTGTTCTGACACACACTGTTCCAGGACAACAGGTGAAGATAGCTAACACTTCAGTGTCTATAAATATGGAGTAGCATGTTTGGGATTCTTCTCATCAATGCATTATAATATGAGAAATCTAGATCAAAGCAACACAAACATTGGACGTCATGCCAGTAGCTGTCAGCCCTTCATGCTATTCTTTCTCTGTGCTCCTCTCGTTAATCCAGACCCTGATCATTTTCAATTGGGATTTGAAACAGTCACCTAACTTGTTTCTCCCAGTTAGGGTTTTGACCAAACATTCCTTTAATAATGTTGGGGTAATCTTTTAAAATTCTGAATGAAGATAGTAACCTCTTGCTCATAATTCTCAAAAGACTCTCTGCAGATCCTAAGTCAAACTTCAAATTCCTCTAATGCCAAGAGCCTTTCAAGACAAACTGCTCAACCATCCACTTACATTCAATCATATTATTAAATGCCTATTATGTGTCCAAACAAACATAAAATAAGCAATATTAAATAATGAATATATAGCTTGATAAAGTTGATCTGGTAGAGAAGATGAACTTAAATATTTGCTTGTATTATCTTTCTTGCATGTTTTCCTCCCCTATAATACCATGTCCAGGCTACCTGATGAGTGGATATAAAAGACAGAAAGCAAAAGCTAAGTTCATTTTAGAATGACTAACAGCTGATGCTCCGCCATATGCATGAAACTACAGCTAAGATCAGTCAAGCCACCGCGTGATCCCAATCTATGGAAGATATTTAAGTTATATTAATAATGTCAATATAAATATCCATCCCACCCTTACATTCAAGAGTAATTTTAAACAGAGCATAAGCCCTGAGTGTGGAGGAATTTCTCATTGTACATCAACTATGATGACAGTGAATTGTCTCCTATTGACTTTAAGAAATTATCACACAAATTATTGAGATGAAAGGTAATAAAAAAGGAAAATCAGGGCTAGTGAAATGGCTCTTGAATAAGGGCACATGGCAGCAACAATATAAACCCGCCAGGCAAGTATTGGTCACTATGCAGTAGTGAATCTATTGGTATGGTGTCATTGAGTTTGAATACTCTTACATGGGAGGGAATCCATTCCTGATACTAATCTTGTCAAACACACATGAAGTAAGAGTTAGTAATAAGGAACAGAATACTCTTGTTTAGAGTCAAAGTGCCTTCTAAACATTTGTGTTTATAATTAAAGACAAATGCTACTTTAAATAAGAGAAGGCTATCTTTTCCGTGAATGGTAATGAATTCAGAGACCTAGGGATGCACAAGCTACTGAGACTAATTGACAGATGAAAATGTGGCCCAAGTCAACAAATTCATGGCATCTGTTCTAAGGCTTAAATACACCAAGGAAGCATGGACAGAATTTATGGAAGAGTCAGAAAGTTGTGGGAAAGGCCATCTTCTGTACATGGCACAGACAAGGCAAATAGTGTTTCTGTGGATGCCTGCTTTGGGTCTGTGCAAGAATTTTCTGTCAACATTGTGACAGGTATGGAGGTGGTCACTAAACCTCACTGTTGAACTACTTGTCTCTGATAGATTCAGGACAAGTAGGAGTCACTGTCTTTTATGGTGTATACATTGGTGATTCTATTGGAGTCCAGTAAATAGTTCCAATCTAATCATCACGCAGATTGTCCTGGTTAAACTAAATAGGTCCCAAATAAAAACAAAACTCATGAATCTGGGAAAGGACCTGATTGAGATGTTGAATTGGGGTGGAATTGATGAGGTGGGAGGGAATTAGAGAGTTGTTGGAGTAATCAGGATATATTATTTGTATATCAATGAAAGTGTCTAGTGCTTGTGAATATGCAAATACTATCATTCATGAAGATGCCAGTTTTTAAATTTCTTTTAACTTTTTTAAGATTTGTTTTATTTCTAATTGTGCAGCTTTCTGTCTGTGTGGGTGTGTGTGAAAAGGAGTGTGCATGTCCACAGAGGCCAAAGATTTTAGATCCCTGGGATCTAGAACTACAGTTGGTGGTGAGTCACCCAATGTGGGTGCTTAGAATTGAACTTGGCCTCCTCTGAAAGACTAGTATGTGCTCTTAACTGTGAACCATATACCCAAACCCCTTTTCCATATTTCTTAATAAAAGAATGTGCTGTTTGACTGTTCCACAGACTCACCATTCTCACGCCTTCCCACTCAGATTTCCAATCAGTGTCAGAAGGAGTGCCATGTGCTCATTCAAGAATGGGCACACCTTTTGACTAAATTTATTCTTTTTATTCCTTCTTCCTCCAAGGAAAACACCATAATTAGAACCTATAATTAGCTTTAAAACAATATAGTTCTGCCAGTTTCCTCCTTGTTTAACCACCATCATACATAGAGAAATTTAGCACAATAAAACATCTAGAGGTATGTTGCCATTTGGAGGCCTATCTGCAGAGCGGGCACTTTACACCTCTTCAGTGAAGTTCACAAAAAAAATAGGATTTCTTTTGTACCTGATTTTTCTCCAGGTCTTTCTGAATAAACAACATTCATTTTACATTTTTTTCAAGCCTACTTTCCCATTTTTGGGGGGGGGGAATGACAATGTAATATTCAGTTATATTTTTCAAGACGAGTGCATGGTGTCCATTTTGGAGTGTGCTTGGAATTCCAACTGCAGTTCTGACGTAGCCAGGAGCTTCATATATGATACATTAACAACCACAGTAACTCTGAACAGCATTGTAGACTGATACACCTCAGGGCTAAGCTCTGGGCTGAGTAAGTTACATACAGGGACTTCTATGCCTATTATAATACAAGTTCAGCTATTACCCATGGCTTACACAGATAGATGTGTGAGAATACATTTTACCATTCAACAGGTTACCTAAAGCACCTGACCTCTATAAGTGCAGACTCCAGAGACTGGTATCAAGATACAGAGCTAGTTTAATATGGATGTTCACTGGCATATATGCATACATTATCCAATCAGCTAAGGTCATATCGAGTTACTATCCAATGAGTCTGAATAAGGGCACAACATCCATTATGTGGGGGTGTACAGTGGTGGGCCAACCATATGTTCAGGCAGTGTGTCTACAAAGGGCAGGAAGTAGGCTATTCTCTGGGATTTGGTGCCAAATCAGAGGGTCTCCAGTTAGCTGGGACTCCATTATAGGTCATCTAGTGTTCCAGAGACTGATGTCTACGCAAACAGCTTCAGTCCCTGTATTTTAGTGACATTGTCTGATATATGTGACCCCTCATATAGTTCCACATTGATAAGGAGAAAGGTTTGCCTGTTGTTGAGGCTATGATCCACTCTTGTAACAAAAGTCCCCCAGAAGTGAGGAAACAGACTTAGCCACAGACTCAGAGAGTTAGACAGGCTCAAACACTGGCCATCTGACAGTTTGGGGGCCAGTATCTAATAGCTCTCCAGAATCTGAATTTGCCAACTTATCAATATCAAATAGCTTCCTGCTTACCCACACTCAATCACCGCTCTTGCCCACCCCTGGGCACTGCCCTCCCAGTGTTTTCCAGATTGACTTCTCTCAGAAACAACCTACACAGGGTTCCTCGTTCAAGGCTACTTCTGAGATGTACAGGTTAATTGTATGGTGAGCTAGAAGTTGTACTTCAAAGATATTGAGATTTGTTAGAATCAAGTATGTATTTGGATTATACTCTACAACTGTTTTAATTTCACTAACTTGTAGCTTGCTAATGGTGTTCAAAGGGGAATCAATAACCAGGAAAGAAACAGCAGATAGCTGGCTGCAGTGGTTTGTACAAGAAGAAGCATTCTGCTAATTCAAACTACGTTCCTCTTCTAAAGACGGAAGTTTCTGTCCCACCTGGTCCCACAGCCATTCAGTCCCAAAGAAACACACAGAGGCTTATACTCATTATTAACTGTTTGGCCTAGTAGCTCAGGCTTATCATTAACTAGATCTTACAACTTAAATTCACCTTATAATTCTTTTCTAATTGATTTTTATTGAGCTCTACATTTTTCTCTGCTCCTCTCCCTGCCACCCCATAATTCTTGTCTATGTTTAGCCATGTGTCTTGGTCCTTTTCTCAGTAAGGCATTCTCATCTTACTCCCTTTGTGTCTGGATGGTAACTGACTCTCTGCCTTTTCTATCCCAGAATTATCCTAGTCTGGTTGCCCTGCCTATACTTCCTGCCTGGCTACTGGACAATCGGCATTTATTAAACCAATAAGAGTGACAAATCTTTAAAGTGTACAAGAGCCTTATCCAACAGCATTCTTCTGGTTGTAAACCTACTTACCTGGCTCACCAAGATGGTGTCACTGTCTTTAAGTTAGGGTGGCTACTTAGTATGCCTCTGTATCAATGTGGGACAGTTGGTTAGCATGCGTTAGAGCAATGTGGGTAAGCTGTGCCTCTGTAGCAATGCGGGAAAAAGAGTACCACAACTTTGATGATCCCTTTTGTAATGAAGCAGAATGAGTCTACTTCCTGAGTTGATGGCACTTGGGGGAGTGGCCACATTTTAGTCTTTGGGGTTCCAGGATTGTACTTTCAGTTGAAATCCTTGTCCCAGCATTTTCTCCTTCAGAGGTACATTTAAAGCAGCCTCTCCACACTTAGGCTCTTCCCAGGTATGTAGTATGGTTTAAATTGTTCCCTGAAAGCTTGCATAGAATTCAGACACAAAGATAGGTCCAAGACAAGTAGCACTCTAAGGAAAGGTAGGGGCATGAAATATGATCCAAATCATTAAAAGGATTTGAATGTCACAGGAAAAGCTCTTAACACTATCCTACAGAAGACGAAGGACACCAAAAGCAGTGAAAGAATATTCTCAGAGATTGACTGTTCAAAAAGACCAATAGGGAAGCAATTATTAGGGGGAATTGTATTGTTACATTAGTATTCAAACAGGCAGGCTCCTAGAATAGAGTGGCGCCTAGGAAAGACTGGCTTCTACTTTCCTAATTACTACTTGGTGTTAAAATAGAAGTCAACCAGAATGGCAGGCCCTAGAGCGGCTGTCATTATAAAAATAGGCATCTGTACAGATCATAGATAATTGATTAAAGGAGAATATAATTATTCTCCACTAACTGATGTGTTTTCTTCCGTGAGCTGTTTTCACTATTTTATAACATTTTGCAATTATTTTCAGTTCTAAAAGTTTATTAAGAAAATATCTTAGAGGCAAACACTCTCAGTGGTTGTAAACATACACCGTGAATCTGTCTAAACCCTCTCTAGTAAATAACCTCGGCCCTGCCAGTTCTAATAAAAGCAGACATTTCTTGGTTGCCAGAAGGCTTAAACCAATGAGAGTGAGATCTCCCAGTACTGTGAGGTCCTAAGAAAGACACAGAGGACATCCAATGGAGTGGAGTGTGCAGTGTTATGAACACTTTGCACGGAAGCGTCATTGCTACAAATGGTCAAATCGCCTAAGAGAGTTTTACTTAACTAATTCCAGCTCCTATAATGACCAGATGGCTTCCATCAGGAGTCCACAGGCACCACGATGAGGAGGCATCAAAGGCAGCTTCCACAAGCCAGTTCAACATGAGCATCAAGCAAATATATTTTAAGTGTATTATTTCAACTGTGAAATTTTGAAAAAAAATTGAAATTTATGCCCTGGCAATGCTGAAGCATGCATGGGCAGCCCATATATGGCCGTTCTGTTGAACTTGTCCATTTCGGGTTTCATGGCCTACGCTGATGAGGACAACTGGCCAGGTATCTTCCTCAACTCTACTAAAAAGGTAATGTTGGTAACAACAAGAGCAACAGCAACAACAACAAAATCTTCTGATACAAAATACATATAACTTGTCCAGCACAGCCAAATTTGCCTTCTGAAGGTTTTGGAATTGGGGGCTTTTTTGTTTTGTTTCTTCTTAACTTTTAAAATCACATTTTCCAGACACTCTGAATATGGCTTACCATAGGAAAGTTGACATCTGGGCTTATCTGCTTCATAGAGACAAACTACACAGGCAGCAGCAGGAAAGCACCAGCTTCACCTGGCTCACCAGAAATTCCCAAAACTGTTTCAAAGCTGATTGATATTGAAATTTTAAATAAAATTTGTATTTATATGAATTATTTATGTACATTATAAGCACACAGGTAATAGTATATTCATTCTTTGCAATAAAATAACATAAATGTAGTCTCTCTCAGTCTCTTTCTCTCTCTCTGTCATACACACATACACACACACCACACGCTCACACACACCACTTCCAGAAAGAAAATTGAGTGAGATGTTTGCAAAGGATTTGAATTAAACTCTACAAAAAAGGGGGGAGGGGGCTAAGAAAACACAGGCTTTGTTTTTTTTAAGGTATTTTTATGACTTATTTAACTTTGTTTTATGTGCATTGGTGTGAAGGTGTCAGATCCCCTGGAACTGGATTTACAGACAGTTGTGAGCTGCCATGTGGGTGCTAGGAATTGAACCGGGGATCTCTAAAAAAGCAGTCAGTTTTCATAACTACTGAGCCATCTTTTGGCCCCACAGGCATTTTTTTTAAAAGGAAACTGGGCTTATGTCACTTAAAACGGGTAAATACTAAGCAAAGATAGCTGTTCTCTCTCTCTCTCCCTCTATCTCTCTCTCTCTCTATCTCTCTGTCTCTCTCTCTCTTTCTGTTAATGGAATTGCCCTTTGCTCAAGTATGAGCCTGGGGCAGAGGAGCATGTGATGGAAGGAAGGTCTGGATGAAATTCTTTATGACCTCGCTGCATTCAAATTTAGACTCTTAGAGTCCTAAGTTTTTAAGCGATATTTAAAGATATTATTCAGGTTTGGTTCCAAATCTCATTGGCACAGTTTGAAACAGGTTAAACAGTAGAGGGGAGCCTGTGGAAAGGGAAGCCAGGGATAAGCGGGGGCAAGGCACTGATGAACACTTGGGCACTACCAATAAGAACGAAAGTTATGGGACTGCAGCCCAGAAAGGAGACTTAGTGACTTGGAATCTGGCGGGGGCCAATTTGAGACAAAAAAAAAACTGAAGCCCCCGAGATTCTCTGAAGTCAGACAAGAGGACAGACTGGTACTATGCAAACCAACCGTCTTGCGATCACCCTGTCCTTGTCTGTCCGGTTCCTGCTTTTTGTCTTGAGCACTTCTGGCATGGTTGTTTCCTCTTTTTCTTGTGGCCGCTTGAACGGACGCTGCTGGGGAAAATGAATCAAGAGTCTTGACTTGCAGAATACTAGAGCAAGCACTCCAAACGTCTATAACAAAATTCTTGTTGGAATCTCCTACCCTGAGGCAGGAGCTGGCATTTCACCCTCCTGTGATTAGCAAGTGAAGGCACGCCCTCTGGTGACGGAAGGAGATTTTAAGCCTGACAATATCACTTCCCACACATCTCCACACTGGTTGTCTCAGGCTCTGTATTGCTCACCACCACCCCCATTTTAAAAAAAAAAAAATCTACTTCACGTTCCTGGAAGCCAGATTATAAAGGCCAGGCTGTAGAAATAACAGCAGAATCTGAGCATACAGAGACCTCCTTTCTATCACGTGATATTGCAGTCTAAGAACATGGCTGAGGAAGCATACACCAGAGCCAAAAGTGTGAAGGTCTGTTCCTTCCGCTTAAGCACAGTAGAGACCTAAAAGACCCACTTCGGGTCTTCCTTCTAGGCATCACTAGGCTGTGTCATCTGCACACTGCCTTCAGCGTCTCCCTCAGCCCAATCCTAACTTCTTCCAGCCTACGCAAAAAAGACCAAAGTACTAAGGCCAAAATCAAGCCTTAGTATCCCGCGTCATTCTTGTGACCACGCAATGGAGGTGCCCACTGTGTACTGACCGCGCATTTTAGTGCTGGTTATACAGCGGTGAACACAACCGGAAGGGACCTGCAAGCGCGGAGCTACTACGTCAGCAGAAGAAAGCCAAACGCAAATAAGTACATGGTTTATATACTATATAGGAGACCTACCTACAGGAAAATGAATTGAATTGGAGAAGCACAGTTGCTGGGGAAAGTGTCTTATTGACATGGGGAAGCCTGGGAGGGAGGTCTCTATAAAGTAGGGAAATGGAAATGATACCCCCACAAACCAGCGGAATAAAGTACACCGTGGTAGAGAGAAACAGAAGCCAAGGGAAAGTTAGTTCCCCGGCCAAGAAAAGTCTTTGGAGAATGTTAAAGTAGCCTTGATTAGGGTGGAGGGACAAGAGACTTGCTGGCAGAGGGAGGGACCTTGTCTGAGGTGAAAGGGCAGATAGTACTATAGGATGGAGCACACATGTTACTCTGTATGAGGGAAGAAGCCGCTGCAGCACCGGAACAATCGGGTGGGAGACAGAGCGATGGGCAAATTGATGCTTTGAAAGATGGCGCTGGCTGTGGTTTAGAAAAGAGATGGTGCGGAAACAGGGAGACCTCCTCAGAGAATACTGCATGTTGCCCAAGAAACACGGCCTCAGCAGTGTTGGGCTTCACACCTTCTCAGAAAAGAAGCTAAGAAACCAGGAAATCATACTGTGTGCCCACTTTTTGGACTATAATTATGTGGTCTGATGTTCTTTCTCTTCCTCACCCCCCTTTCTCCGTCTTCACTCTTGAAATAAGTAGCCTGTTCAGAGGGTGCAAAAACTGCCAGCAGGGCAGGGAAGGGAAATTTAGTACTCAGCACTTGGAAGATCTCCCAGAGGAGACAAAAATAGCTGAGGTCGTGTCCCCAACACAGTCTCAAAAAGACGGATGAGAAACGCGCACAAAAGAACAGCACAAAGGAGTTGCAACGAAAAGAAATGAGTCTCCTTTCAGAGCAGAGTCAAACATGGGCCAAAGAAGAGTCTCAAGGAAATTTTTAAGTATTTTGTTACTAGTCTATTTCCTCTACTGAGAAAAATTATATGAAATGTATTGCTTTCTGTCATTCTTCAGCACGGCTGTTTCTTTACCTCAAACTACGGTGCCCCTGCAATTATGACACAAACCACTGCTAAAGAAAATACTCCCAGTGGGGGTGGTACAAATACACCCAATCTACAGATTTCCATTAAGAAGTAAATAATCTGAGTATTATCTTACTTATAAAGCCATGTTGAATCCTTTTATTATAGGATATATATGAATGTATGATCACTGTTTCAAAAATCACAATTAAAACACAATAGGTAGGTAGTCACCCATCAATGGGAATATCAAATCATAATTCTCCAAGCAGAGGACATCCCTGTTGAAATCAGTATATCTGATTGCACAATATGCCCAGAACTCTAATAGCAGACACTTTTTCATTTGCAAGCGTTTAATCCATAGGCAGTAATGGGGCATTTCAGTTCTTTATTTATATATTTTTAGCTCAAAGCTCTGCTTACTTTACTCTGAGGCATTGGCTTGGAGACAGAGGTGACTGCTGATGCCTCTGTGAGAGATAAAAATTAGGAATTAGGAATTATGAAGGCTACTTAATAGCCTTTACCCCTACTGCAGGCAATGGACTCTTATATAATAGATGAGATTTCCTGGGTTTAAATTATGATCACGTGCTTCAGAGACCTCCAAAGATCAAGCGCAGCATAAATACACTTGAGTTTTGTAGCTAAAATGCCATAAACCATGAGTGGTTTCCTCTGTGTCATTTGATCATCTTTATAAAACAGTTAAAATGTTGCAACCCCTCATACATAAAGCCCCTCATCTGGGAAGTCCCAGACTCGCTTTAACCATCCATAAGCCCCGTTCTCACAGTCTCCCATCTTTCTTGTCCTTCTTGTAAGGAACATCTTGATGAGAAACCAGAAAAGCCCTAGGGAGCCTTCATGCTTGCAGTTCTGCATAGCACAGATTCACCACAGAGCTGGGCAAAATAAGAAGCCCTGAGCCCACTGGGCGCTCTCCACATGTACTGAGTTCCACCTAGAAAAGAGGAAGAGATCCTCGAAACACCACACAGAAACATTTCCTACTGAGGAACTCTAGAAGATCTAAATAACTGAGTGGCTTCTGAGCACTGAGGGCTGGGACAAGCGCTGCAAATCAACTGATGCGAAAGTGAACCAAAGGCCATTTCTTCCTAATTCATGATGAAAAATGACAATAGTCACCCTGCTGTCTGAAGACAAATACCCCTGAAAGTGTCCTCAGCCCTCTCGAAGATTGTATATCTTCAACCATGACAATGATAAGTTCTGTGTAAAATCCCTGTAGGAATCACATTATCTACATACGACATTTATCAGAGTCTTCAAAACAATTGTTACAGACAATTCTTGTGTCTATTTTCTTTCCTATCACTGTTACCAAATACCTGACAAAACAAACCAAGGCGTTCTTTCTGTCACTGTTTGAAGGGATCCAGTCAGCAGTGACAGGAAGGCATGGCAGCAGGGTCTTCATGCGGCTGGGAGTGAGTGACTTACATCTCAGCAGAAAGAGGACAGAAGGTGGGGCCAGACCGTCAGCCTCAAGCCCTGTTCCCTATTGGCACATCTCTTTCAGCTAGGCCCCAGTTCCCAAAGGTGGCCCAGTAAAGCAGCACCAGCTGAATGAAGTGTTCAAACGTGTGTGCTTGAGAGACGTCTCACACTCAATAGGCAGCATTACCACCATTAGCACATAGATTTGTTGGGGTCGGAAACGAAAGAGCAGGTTCTGTCCCTCCAACACAACTTTCTGCCTCTATCTACCTAATCAGGAGAATGTCCCTGGGCCTGGAGGACTGGCCTTATCTAAAAGCTGTCTCTAAACCAGATGCCTGGCTTATTTTTAGCTTGAACCCTGCCATAGATCCCTCCTAGAAGGCTTCCCTGCCTTACATATGATGACTGAAGTTTGTGCTAGGAGCCTTATGGATGAACATTAGTGAGCCACTTAATGAAAATTAGAACTGTCCCCAGGCTCCCAATCCTATACATTCCTTATACCCTGGAACAAAGTTGAACTGATTTACTGAAGTCTGTCTCCTGGAGAGCTGTCTCCATTAGAGCTCACAGGTTGAGTACATAGCTTTCTGTCACCACCACTGTCTCGTGCCCTTTCGACCTGGTGGCATGCAGGTGGAGCTGAAAGGAAGAACTACACACACACTATGGTATGATGATGCACCTCTCAGATCTCCCACTGGGAGAGTGATTGACCAACAACCCTGACTTGTGCTTCCTGGTACACAGTGTTTGATGGGTCCATGCTTCCTGCAGGCTCCCCCAGCCCATTCCTGCAAAATGCATCCCAGAGATGCTACCCCATGATTCAGTTCCTTGGTGTGCATTCCTTGACCTGCATGATTGATGGAGCCACACCAGCCCCCACATTAAAGTTCAATGAAGTTCTGTTCTGCTACAGTGGCAATGCAAGAGAATTCTTTAAAACCTGAATCTGATTTTAAAAGCTGACATTTTTAGCAGCAAAATTTCATAGCCACTAAGTCTTACATTTATTTGATTTTCTCCTAACAGCAACAGAAAATGAATTTCACAGAAGTATAATTTATTAACAATTTCACCTACCAAACAAACATAGTAAAAGATATCAAATCGCCACAGTTTTCAATCACAAAGCTCACAGAGAAGCAAAGAACATTCTAGTCAAGTGCATAATTTAGCATCCTTGCCATCAAAAGACAATTTTAAACATACATTGCAACGTGCCCATTGACAGCAGGTCCCTCTCGCTGTGTATTAATCTGTCAGGATGAAATCTGGAAGCATCAACGTCTCTCAATTAGAAGCATAAACTTTTAAAAAGAGAACTAAAACCACAGTAGCATGAATAGGGCACTGGTGGGTAACTGACAAGCCAACATAATGTGAAGAATTCAGAGGCTAGAGGAAAAAGCATGATAATACAAAGCTTTGGACTTGCACAGCCTCTTTCCCAGAAGAGATCAAAGGCCCCCAAAGCACTTTATCTCCTTAATCCCCCTGCTGCCTGCAATGTCAGGGCAGGCGTCCATTCATGGAGATCTGTGGCCCACAAGGCACTCTTTAGGCACCTATTGTGAGCCCTATTGCTTCCGTTCTCTCTTTTCTAATAAAGTGTGAGATTAGTGCTTGACTCACAGCTAGAGAAGGAATCTGCAGCATCGAACTTTAAGCCAACTTTCATCCCTTTGCCCAACCCATCACACTGCACAGATAGCTGTCTAAAATATTTCCATGTGCAGGTACATTATTAATGAGCCATAACTGTGTCTCTAAAAGAGAGATCAAAGACATCAAAAGCATCTGTAACTGCTAATTAGACTCGCATAGCTCCACAAGGTTATTAAAAAAGCAGGCTAGCTGTGGGACTCATTTGTTGCTCAGTGTACTAGACGTTCAGGCATCTGATTTCTTTCAACTATTTTTTTCCTGCACCCAATGAAAAGAGTACACATATGTTAAAGTGCAAGAATGTAAAAGATCATAAAAATCCCACCTCCAGATGGAAAGACTACATTCATGTTAAAGTGTCTGAATGAATAATGTCATAAGAACAGGAAGCAAACACACCATGTTACCATCACATACACTGACTTCTGAAAGTCAGATCCCCAACATGCTACTTCAAATCCCTTTGTTTGTCATGCTTTTAAAAAAGAAGACTCCTAAAATATAAATACTTTTTAAATGCTATTTATTCATATTGTATCAATCAAAATTGTCAAACAGCAACTCATTTTCCTTGGAGAAAAATACACTGCTTGCCATTTCTATGACCCTTTTATATACAAATAACTTTACTGCAGTGCCCACGGCCCACGAGGCCCCTTTAAGCCTGCCCGACAACCCAGACTGCACATGCACCCAAACCCTGGACTCCATATGCTGGTCTACAACTTCAGAAGACTTCTGCTTTATCAGCGAACAGACCAGTCTAGGGATCCCAGCTAAGATGCCACCTACTGTCCACTAACACTCCTTAAAACCCGCCCAGCAACTCCAGACTGCACCATCTCCCCGATCTGTACACTATGGTCCAAGACTGCACAGCGTCTCCATAGGCCAGAGTGCTCCTAGGTGTTGACAGAGGTTTCTGTCCCATCAGGTTCTGCAGCCATTCGGTCCCAAAAAATACACAGAGGTCTACATTAATTCTAAACTGATCGGCCTATTAGCTCAGGCTTCTTATTAATTAATTCTTACATCTTAACCCATAATTCTTATCTGTGTTAGCCACATGGCTTGGTACCTTTTATCAATGAGGCATTTTCATCTTGCTTCCTCTGCATCTGGGTGATGACTGCAGACTGAGCTTTCTTCTTCCCAGAATTCTCCTGTTCTTGTAGCCCTGCCTCTACTTCCTGCGTGGCTACTGGCCAATCAGTGTTTTATTAAAAACAATACAAGTGACAGGATAAAAGACCATTGTCCCATAGCACTTCCCCCTTTAAAAAATAAACTAAGAACTCTGAATATAATATCCTTTGTTTAGCTTTTTGTCCAGACCATTATTCATAACATCTTGTAACTAACACCCTAAACAAAGATAAATATCCATAATCCATTTTTTGGAGAATGTGGGCATAGTCTTCCCAGGTACTTCCTGCTGATTGGGAGTACTGAAAATCTTATGAGGACCTAAAGAAAATTTAAGATTATGGTTAAGTCCTGACTGAAAAATTCTGTGAGCCTTGATCATCTCAGCCAGCAGTCTTGAAACTGCTCTGGATGCAGAACTCGGAGGAAACTCCAACAGAGGTCTTTGGAAATGTTGGATCATATGAACCATCTGCTCCTATTGGAGATTCTTCAGGGAGTCTTCTTTGATCAAACCTGATTTTACTTAGCCCACAATGAATCCAGATCCTTTTATTTCCTGTGGAAACAAAAGAAAAACCTCTTCCCCAAAGTAACATATTTTTTCTTAAATTTTGAAGTCAAGGCATTTTCAAAGTATATATAGATTGGATTAATCCAGCAGCATTTATAATCAAATATCTTTTAGCAGCTTTTGCTCCTTCCTCAGCCACTAAACAATTTAAAGACAACACAATAACATACAGTATCCAGACTCTGCATATTTTTCATCTTTACATGGCTTTATTTTAAACTCTACTTATTTAATTTTAATTTTTAATTTTTGGCTTTTTGAGACAGGGTTTCTTTGTGTATTTTTGCCTGTCCTGGAACTTACACTATAGACCAAATTGTCCTTGAACTCACAGAAATCCACCAGCTTCTGTCTCCCAAGTGTTGGGATTAAAGACGCATGCCACCACATCTTGAACTCACAGAGATAAGCCTGCCTCTGCCTCCCAAGAACTGGGATTAAAGGTGTGTACCACCACATCCAACTACTCTGTTTCATTTTTTTATTTTAAGGACTTTCCTTTCTCTCACAGGCCTGCATATATTGTTAAACACACTGTAAACCATTTAGGGGTTTTCTTCATCTGACTCTATCTTTACTGTATAACTCTCTTTTTCTCATCACATGAGTCTTTAATTTGCTAAATGATATGGCTAGGATTAAAGCCACGGCTTTGATAGCTGGACCCAACCCATTCCTTAGCTTTCTGATAGCCTAGCTTCATGGTGGAGGTACTGACTGGAGCGATGTTTATTGCCACAACTCTATGGAGTTTCAAGGTCCCTGACACCACCAAGAAGCATGCTGTCAGCAATTCATAGACACCATTTAAGTGTTTGGTGGCAGGGCCTCTTAAAAGAGCTGCAAAGTTTTACAGCTAAAGTTGAGTCTGGAAGCCTCTCTTAAAAAAGATGTGCTTGCCTCTAACAAAGAAAGTAAACCTGAGAAATTGCTTCTATCAAGAAGCCATGCTTAACGCTGTTATTTTGTGTCTAGAATAACTTCCCAAGCTCTCTTGGGTTTTCTGTGGATGTAGTTGTCCATACATTGGGTACCATTCTGTTGACTGAGGTTTCTGTTTCACCCAGTCCCACAGTCATTCAGTCTCAAATAAACACACAGAGGCCTTTATTAATTATAAACTAATTGGCCTATTATCTCAGGCTTCTTATTAACTCTTATAATTTATATTAGCCCATAATTCTTGTCTGTGTTAGCCACATGGCTTCGACCTTTTTCAGTGAGGCAGTCAAATCTTGCTTCCTCTGTGTTTAGATGATAACTGAAGACTGAGCTTTACTCTTCCCAGAATTCCTCTGTTCTTGCCACCCTGCCTCTACTTCCTACCTGGCTACTGGCCAATCAGCATTTTATTAAAAATAATACAAGTGACAGGATAAAAGACCATTGTCCCACAGCATCTAGGGACCCCAGAAAAGATACTACTCACCATCTGCTAACCCTTTAGCCTTCCCAACAACTACAGACTGCACCCATACTGCTGGGCTCCATATCCCAGCATACTACCTTGGAAGACATCTTCAGCTTTATCAGAGGCCAGGCAGGGTCTAGGAACCTCAAACTGCATTCCCTTCCTTGGGTCCCATAGCTAAGTCTACAGCTTCAGAAGCAATACTCAAGCTTTACTGGAACACAGGCCAGATCTAGGGACCCTAGCTACAGCAGTTATACTGGAGGTCAAGCTGGTTAGAGACCCCAGAGCCCAGATCAGATCTAGTGACCCAAGACTACTACCCACACAAGGGATACATATGCTGGCCTACAATTTCAGAAGCAGACTTTGACTTTATTAGAAGCTGAGATAGGCCTAGGGACTCCAACCCTAAGACCCCAAAAGGTACACCCTACCGGACCTAAAGACATGCTTAGCACTAGAACCTTTGGCCATTTAGGCCATAAGACCAGAGAGGAAAGAGAAACCAAAGATCAAAGCACCCATCCAACAAAGATAAACACAGGAATTGATATCTAAACCTATAATCATCCCATATCCAGATGTCTAAATGCCAGTGTAAGAACATAATCCATAACAGAAAGGTAGGTAGAAATATATAAAAACAAACAAATAGATAGATAACCTACTAAGTTCAATTAATGTTACCCATAAGTACATGGGGAGAAGTCTGACCATAGAAGAAAACTTACCCTCCTTCCTCTCTGCAGGCATCTACTGTGTGTAGCTACCCAGTTAGGTGGAGAACTTTCCAACCCCCGCCCCCACCTCTCTCATGCTGGAATGTCAGTTAGTGTGGTCTTTTGCAAGCAGCCTTACTGCTAAGGGTTCATGGTACTGAAGACACGTGACTGCAATCTACTCGGTCCTCAGCCTTCAGCAATCTTTCTACACCACTCATCTGTGATGCTCCCTGAGGCTGTGTTAGATGCCTGTATTGTGTTTCAAAACTCAAAGTCCTATCTAATGTGGAAACATAAGAAAATGTTATAAAGGATGTGAGACTGTGTTTCCTGGTAATACCAGAAATCTCACCAACATGACTCCCCAAAGGTGAGCAGCACCAGGACAACAGCAATAGACAAGATAAAGTGCAGAGGGGAAAGTCTGCTAGGTCTCAACATTACACTAAGAAATGCTGAGAGTGGGAAAAATAGTCTTCCCCAGGGAAGAACACACCCATTGATTATTTAATACCAAATGGTCAGCCCTAAAAACACACATACAAGTTAACATTAAACAGATTAAGCAGGGTATATTTAGGAATATATGTATAAGCACATATGCATGTAACCACAATCAAGAAGAAGAAGAAGAAGAAGAAGAAGAAGAAGAAGAAGAAGAAGAAGAAGAAGAAGAAGAAGAAGAAGAAGAAGAAGAAGAAGAAGAAGCAAGGAGAAGTGTGTAGAAGTTTGAGGGATAACAGAAAGGAAAAAACAGTGTAATTATATTATAATCTAAAGTAGAAATGATTAAAAATTACTTCTAAATAAAATATAAAATAAAAAACATCTAGGAAAAAAGTATGATATGAAGTGCTCCATTCTCAAATAATATAATCATATGTGTACAAAATGTAAAATACATTTTTAAAAAATGCTTCTTAATAATGAAATGATAATAGAGATGCAAAGTATAAAGTTAATAATTTCCTTGTATTTAGAAATAAAAAAGTAGATTTGAAATGAGTAACAATATCATGTATATTAGTACCAAATAGGAAGAAAATACAGCAAAATATTGTTGTCTCTAATGGAGGAAAACACCAGACTAATGAAATGGGACAGTGACCCGCCTGACTACAGTGAGCTCATGGTTATGCTTAGCAAGGCACAGTTCTGTATGGGATGTCAACAATTTTAACTTACTCTGTAAGCTAAGTGCATTTCCTATATAAACCTCAGAAAATTACTTTGTAGAGATCAATAAATTGATTCTGATATTTATGCAGAAAGGCAAAAGAGCAAGAACAGACACAATGCTTCAGAAAAGTAATGAAGTTAGGGGACTAAGAAATATTAAACTTTAAGACTTACTATATACAAATCCACAATAATCAAACCATTTGGTAATGGCAAGATGCTGACAAATGTATCTATCAAGCAGAGTAGAGACCCCAAAATTAAACCCATGTAGGTGTAATATTCAAACGATCTCTGGCAAAGAAGCAAAGGAACATGATGGAAAAAACAGTTTTCTCCATCAATGTTCCTGAAATAATTGGAATAAAAAAGCAGGGAGGGGGCATTAAGAATGTTGATGGAGAAGAGGAACAAAGAGGGTAAGGAGAGAGGAGGAAAAAAAGATGAAGAGAAGGGAAGGGAAAGGAAGGGAAGAGAAGGGAAGGGAAGGGAAGGGAAGGGAAGGGAAGGGAAGGGAAGGGA
>JABTXL010008037.1:7869097-7940636 GCA_025134845.1 Neodon shergylaensis | reverse complement strand
GACAAAGAAGGAGAAAATGGATCTAAAATTGAAAAAAAAAATCTACCAAATCATATGGGTGGGTGGGATGCATTGGATGTCAGGCTTTAAAAAAGTCAAATTCATCTTATCAGCAACTTTGAAACCAGTAGAGAAATAGCATAACAAGGCTCGGGCACACCTTCCAACACAGACTTCAACAGCCCATGGTTTGGTCTAATACACTATATGCCTGTTGGAGCTTGCATGTTCTAAGACATTCTAAAGCAGTCCCTCTACACATAAAAGCAGCATGACCAAAGAAAGCTGGAGCAGGCTCAGAAACTTGCTTCTTCCACTTACCACTTACGAGGTGTTTAGTACTCGCAAATTCTTAATGGGGTTTACTTTTCTCTGTTCTTTAGCATAAAATTTAAGCACCAGCTTTGTGTCATTCTGAGCATAAAATTAAATAATGCACATACAGCCCTTTCTACAGTGTCTAGCTTATCAGCTTAGTATGTGTTAACAAATAATGACTTCATTTACTTGTGTGAATGGTAAACAAATTCTCCCCAAACTGGTATTTATTTGTTTGTTTGTTTGCTTGTTTATTTATTTTGTGGTACTAAAGATGGAGCCTACATCCTCCCTCATGCTAGGCAAGTGCTCCCTTCTGAGCCATACCCTCGGTCCCATTTTTGCTTTATAAAAAGAAGAGTCGTTTTTCTTTGGAGTTGTGGACCCTGGAAGGCTATCCATGTACCACTAAATGGCCATAAACCTATGCATATAAAACACTAAGCAGGCTCAGTGGGTTTTTAAAGGGAGCACTTGAAATTGAGAGAAAATTGTGGCAGGATGGGGGAAAGAAGGGGAATTGAAAGAGAAAGATTCAATAATAAAATTGATCAACACACACACATATATGTGGTATAGGAGGGTTTTCTTTCTGCCTATGTGTTACTTTCATTGATTAAATAAAGAAACTTCCTTGGCCTTTTGATAGGCCAGCCCTTAAGTGGGTGGAGAACAGAATGCTGGGAGAAAGAAAGCAGAGTCAGGCAGACACCATGGCTCTCCTCTCTGAGATAGACGTAGGTCTCATCCCGGTAAGCTACAGTCACAGGGTGATATACAGATTATTAAAAATAGGTTAATTAAGATGTGAGAGTTAGCCAAGAAGAGGCTAGATATAATGGGCCAGGCAGTGTTTAATTGAATACAGTTTCCGTGTAATTATTTTGGGTGTAAAGCTAGCCAGGAGCCAGGTGGCAGGAACGCAGCCCACCACTCCTTTACTACACATATGAAATTTTCAAACAATGATAGATAGATAGATAGATAGATAGATAGATAGATAGATAGATAGATAGATTTAGGTGTAGTATCTATCTACATGGGAAGTAGAAAGTAGAAAAAGACAAAATCTCCTGATTAAATTGGGAGCATGGGGACCTTGGGGGAGGCTTGGAGGGGGAGGGGAGAGGCAAGGAGGGGAACAGAAAAAAATGTAGAGCTCAATAAATATCAATAAAAAATGTAAAAAAAAAATTGGTTCATACCAATGACCAGGAGTAAACTTCCTTTTCAGAATCCTTCTTTTTTTGGGGGGGGGGGTTCGAGACAGGGTTTCTCCGTAGCTTTTTTTTTTGGTTCCTGTCCTGGAACTAGCTCTTGTAGACCAGGCTGGCCTCGAACTCACAGAGATCCGCCTGTCTCTGCCTCCCGAGTGCTGGGATTAAAGGCATGCGCCACCACTGCCCGGCTGTTCAGACTCCTTCTATGAACTCTACTATCCCTTTGCCCATGGGAGAAGGTGGAAAATGCCTATGATAACCTAAGAGCTCGGGTTATGAAGGTGCAGTTGGGGTAAGAGGACAGGAGTCCAACCTCAGGCAAAGCTAGTCATGTCTGCAAGTCTGAACCATAATGTTCTGTAGTTCTTTTAAGTCACAGCCTCTGCAAGGTCCTCATGCTTGAAGGTTGAGTGATAAAGTCGCTGCATCTGAAGGGATTCCTTCCCAAGGAATTCCTTTTCCTGCAGTGTCTTGATGGAAAGGAAAGAGGGAATTCACTCTATATAGCAGAAATTTATAGACAGGGTTGGCCTCAGACCTAATTTGCCTCATAGTAGGGAGACAGGAGAAGCGACTCCCCAGTCCCACATAGAGGCCTGCATTAATAGCTAATAAAATCAGAGCCACATAAGGCCACACCAGAATATATATGTATGTTCCAGTGGAAACTGTCTACTCTTTCATGAACTGGCAAGAGAGTTTGTCCAATGTCACACATCAACATCAGGTTGTATTATCCTGAGACAGACAAGATCAGTGCTCTACTGCATCCCCTCATATCTTTTACTGAACCATATTTTTTTTGGTGTGTGTGCACCTTCAGTATCAAATTTAGGGTGCATCCAGTAGTAAGGCCTGGGTGCAGCATTAGAGGAGGAGGGCCATCTCCAGGCAGACACTGAGCACTTAGGAATCAGTATTCACCTGGCCAGTCCAACTCCCTTGCTGTGATTTTGGATGACTCTGAGATTCTCTGGATGCCCTGCATTCTACCAAAGGACCAAGGTGAGGCCACCAGCGTGCTTTTCCTAAGATGTCTTAGCTTCCTACTTCTGTCCCAGCTCCACCTTGTTAGTTTGAATTTCTATTGGATCTCAGTGGAAAGCATCGCTTGGATTGCACACCTCTCTTCAGTATCTAACTTGGGAAACTGAGCTAACATACTGACCATTCTATGCTCCTAAAGAGACAGCTTCCATAACCAGGTAAGTAGCTAACATTTATATTTCTTTAAATGACAGAGACTCACTGAAAAGTGATCAGTGGGTAATCCTGTCTTGTCCCTTGCATATTTATTTTATAAAAATAGATACGTGCTTGGAAGATAACTTCATAAATAAGAGAACTCATTGTGCAAGCATGAGGACCTGAATTTGAATTCTCAGCACCATGTTAAATACCATGTATGACTGTCTTTACCCACAGCACTGTGAGACAGAGATAAATAGATCTCCAGAGTTTGCTGCCCAGGCAGCCTAGCCAAAACAGCAAGCTTCCAGTTCAGTGACAGACCTTGTCTCAAGGCAATAATTAATAAGGTAGAGAGTGATGGAGAAAGATACATGAAGACCTGTTCTGGCAGCCCCATCTTTGTGCCTGCGTACATACACCGGCACATGTATGTTCATGTAGCACAAACATATATACTACACATAATACAACACACACACAAGTGTGTAAAGAAAAGATAAATGATGTTTGCATTTTAAAATACAAAGAATAATGTTCATTTGGCCTTTATTCCTTGGTCCTATTTCTCTCTCTTAAATTAGTGATAAAATAAAAAAGTACTTCCACTTGAGGATGAAGCTAAGATAAATATGTCTCCTTTAGAGTCTAATGAATAGAACTGAGAAACTGCAGAAGATAAATGTAAGTTCTAATAATGACTTCAAGCAAGTACACTTAATTAGCTAGGTTGGAAGAGGAAAGGAAAGCTGCATGCAATTCATATTATGTAACTCAAAATCAGGCATTGCTGCTTTATTTAAGCAGGTTCATTTCACATTTCTCTTTGCTTTAGGCAAATATCTCTGTCAGATTTCCTTTCCTAAGGACACATTCACTAATACCACAATGGCCAGAGACTAGAGGGGCACTCGGTTTGAGGACCTCAGTCACAATTTGCCCTGGTGTACGATAGAGTTGCTCTACCTAGGTGCTAAAGAATTAAGTGCAAGGAATTTCAACACTGAAGGTGACAATGTTTCTCATTAGACCTGGTGCGGTTAGAAATATTTCACAACTCCAAGAACACAGAAGTGATGTAGTGACTCTGGATAACTGACAAAGCAGCCCTCTTCCTCAAGAATCATGAAGGCATATGGTTTTCTAGTGAGAATACAAAAAAAATTTTGAAGAGAGTCCCAAATTGCTAATGAAAAACCTGACCTATGCATGCCACGGTGTAAAACTATTAGCAATTTTAAGAGGTTAATGAGAAATACTGCACATAGCTTCCTGTGGTCAAGTTATTTCATTTATTTACCTGACATTTGAGCTGACACTATAGCCCTGGAATTGAAATTAGGCTCTTTATAGTGGATTTTGTTGAGTTAAAGATTATCATTTTTAAACTCAATTACAAAAATTGAAAGGTGCCTCAAAAGTCAATTTATTTAGCATGCTTAATTAGTACTATAAAGAATCTTTGGATGAATATAAGCTGTAACACAAGAGTTGACTGAGTCATTAATTTTCATAAATTTAGGTAACAATATATTGCAGTGTTTTATAATTAGAAATAGACTCAGGGAAAACTTTGAAAAGCTTTTAAAAATTCGAAGAAAAAAGATGCAAGGAGAAACTTAAAGGGTGGTTCTTGAAATAAATTAATTTTTAATTAAAAGAAACAGCTCTATTTTGATCCTATAAGCATCACTTACATAATGAATTGCAATGAATATTAAGAATGCATTTGTGCTTATTAAGCAGATTCTCATTTTACAAGACTTGCATGTTTGTGGGAAGTCTGGTCCCCTGACCATACAAACGTCAGCTTGTGAAGAGGACACAGCCACACAAGCTCGCAGAGCATCATCTCCACAGAAACTTTTGCTTATATCCTTCTACTCAAGGATCCCCACATCGGGGTGACACTGGTGCTGGTAAACTCTGCTAAAAGTGTGCTCACATCCATTTGAGTCCAGTCTTAAATTCTCATACTGAGACCAAAAGAGAGGGCTGGCTACCACAAGTCAACCCCTAAATTCTTCTGGCAAACAGTAGGCATTCTTGAAGGTGCTAGAATACATGGCCTAACAAGAAAGAAAAATGTTTGTACTTCCAGAAACTTTACAGCTCATTATATTTCTTAGGGTTTTATTTATCATATTTATGTGTGCTGCTTATATGTCCCAAGCATTAATCTATGCATACAGTATTTCCTTCATTCTTCATAATGGCTATATCGGGCAGTATCATAAACATCTTCATTTTATAGGGAGGAACCATAACCACAGCTACTTAACAATAGAGCAGGGGAGAAATATGAAGGATCCTCTTCTCACTTCAGCTCTATAACTTGCAGTATGCTATACTGCTCTTGATGGAAGAAGCAATGTAGAGAATGAGATAACTGTGAAAGAGCTATTCCTATAAGCTGCAATAAATGTTTAACCAGAGAAGCAGATAGAAGATGTACCTGCTCTTGTCCCAACTGAGGTTGAGTTGGAAGACTATATGGCAGAAAAGCAGGAAGGAGCAATGAAGAGGGAGGAGCCAAAGATGGAGGGAAACCTGTGTCCATTCTGGTTGCCTCTGACCTTGGTGAGTTGAGAGTAACGAGAAAGGCAAGACCCAGATTCACAGAGGTAAGGTCCACAACTGGCCCCATTTTCCACTTCACACCAAAGAGGCGGGTTAGGTCAGCAGCCTGTGTTTGCCCTGAGCTCCAAGAGGCTTCAGTCTCCCTCCGCCCAGCTCTGGAGAGCTTCTCGCATAGCCCTTTGTAACTGGACATACTGCAAAGGGAATTCTGCACCTCAGTCAGGTGCCCACATCACGAAGTGCTGCACATACTCTGAGAGAGAACAGTGAGGTGGCAATCTGTCTGTATTATCATTCTTTCCCTCACAAAACTGAGTATCCAACCACTTATTTACCACTTCCGCAGCCAGGTGCCTCCTGAGGATAACTCCCAGCTCTAACCTCCATTACCACACTAGTCAAACTAATGGCATTCTTGTTTCCTGCCCTTGTCCAATCACGAGCTGAAAGATCACTGCATGACATGCTCCAGACCTTGCTACTCCTCTGTCCAGAACCCTGGGTGGGCGCTATTTTCCCCTGGGTACTGAATGAGTGAGGCTTGATTGTACTTGAACTTGAGATTCTGCTCTCTCTTCTCCTTCACTGTCCTTGCTACAGATACCAGTCTGTGTCCTGTTCTTGACCTCTCAAGTCTTGTCCTGCTTCTGACCTTTGAACTGATTTCTGACCTCCACCTCAACTATCCACAAGGCTTCCTTCTTCCCCCACTGGAATCTGAGCTTCAAACCTTCCTGATACTTACTCTGACCACCTGACAAAAGCTGTAACTCCCCTAACAGACACTTCCATGCCTTCATTCTTCTTCTTTTTAAACTATTATCTCTGAGTTGTTGCACCTCAAGTCCTCTATTTTTGTCCCCTTCCACAAAGAAAGTTCCTGAGAAGGGATTTCTGTTATTGGTATATCTACAGTACCTAAAACAATTCCTGGGCCCCATTAATTAAGTAAAGAAATGTACAGAAGCACACTAGGTACTTAAACGCATGTTTTACTCACTGCTACTGTTGTCTCTTTGCTCTGTTTCCTGGCCAAATGGATTATGAAGGCATTGCTGTATTTGATGGTGTGTTTACTGGAGTTTGCTCTAACACACAGCAAGCCAAGACATAACTAAGACGGTGAGTAGTGTAGTCTGTAAACCTAGGAAGTATACAACATGGCACTGAGTTTACCTAGGTCCACTGGGCCAGGGAGCATCAGAAACTGTCTTCAGGTGCATCACATAGTGATGTAAGAATGACTGAAGGAAATGAAAATTCCCAGAAGATTTAAAGACTTTGTTAATAAATTCAGGTATCGGGGATAGGCAGGTACCTGAAATGCATTATTCTTCAGATGCCCGGACAGTAACGCAGAAATAGTTCCTTCCCAACAAATGATTGTACTTTCCTTTGGGTTGACATATGTCTCTCTGCAGTACAGCTATGGGAAGGTGGCCCTAATAACATAATACAGTGTATAAATAGATTATATACCTGACTGCTGAGAGAAAGATGGAACTCATCTTCATAACCTCAATTTTTATTACATATTATTGAAGCAAAGATCAGTGTGATCAGTTATACCCACTATCATCCATATTGACAAGAGTGCCCCTTCATTGTAACAGTGCCTCAACTCCTCTACAAAAATGGGGAGCAGAAGACCAGCATTGTTTCCTCTCAAAGACTCAGATACCAGAGTCCTAACTACACAGGGACCACAGGTGAAGTCTCCCCAAACCCCATGTCTTGAAAAGATGAAAACAGAATTTCCCAGTGAGTTTCCTTTATTGATTTTCTTCTTCAAAGCTTAATAAGAAAAAGGAAATGATTATTTGTCTGATTAAAAGATGTTACCATCTCAAATCAAATTTCTTTCTTTTTTAACCCAGCTCTCTGAAATTCTTTTAATCTTAATGTCGGGAGATGTGTTCACAGGTTTTGGCATGCATCATAGATGAAACAAGGCCTTGAAAATAAGTTAAAGTTAGACTAAGATGTTTTTGTTAAATAGCTTTGAGGTGAAAAACCTAAGAAGACAGTGGCAATCTAAAGTTTTAGAAAGGTACATAGCTGAGTGAGGACCTCCTTAAGGTCAGGGCACAAGAACAAAGCAGCCCAATTATCACTAGCTGGCATGTCTTCCATGCTAGGATTGGTTGATGACCAAAGGTGATGAATAATTCCCTATATCCATTTTTGCCCTCATTCTCCTGATATAAAAAGCTGTTGATGAGTGGGTATGTAACCTAAAGTAGAGTTGACTGATTCTTTTTCATATATCAAAGTTTAGATTTGTGATTCCTTTAAGATTTCTTATAAGATTATCTTTATTTTTTTTCTTTTTGTTTTTTTTTTTCAAGACAGGATTTCTCTGTAGCTTTGGAGCCTGTCCTAGAACTAGCTCTTATAGACCAAGCTGGCCTCGAACTCACAGAGATCCGCCTGCTTCTGCCTCCTGAGTGCTGGGATTAAAGGTGTGCACCACCACTGCCTAGCTAAGATTATCTTTCAAGATTAGTAATAAAGTGATTGGTTCTTTTTTTGTAACTGCAAAATGCAGCCCGCCAGTAAACAAATATCTTGCTTTCTTATACACTGTTAATCTGTAACAAGTTGCTTGGGTGTGAGTATATATGGGTTCTTGAGATTTGTTTTTCACCTTTGATACATCAAATGTTTAATCATGTAAAAAATATGAAAAGCATGATGTTTTTACTTATACTCATTGTAATCATTCACTTGGAAAACAGAATGTAACCACATTATAATTTTATATTGCCTGAAAGATTTTGCTGGGGCATATAAGCTGTAAGGGAAAAAACAGAGAGAGTTAAAATGAGTTAGAAGGAAAACAGGAATGAGTTAGAAGAAAAATATCAAAAGTAAAAGAGTTAGAATTAGAAGGAAAATATCAAGAATAAAGATAGAGTTCGAAGAAAAACATCAAGAATAAAGATGTAATTAGAAGGGAAATATCAAGAATAATTTTATTTTATACCAACCAAATTCAGCACCTTTGAGTATCCTACAATTCATTTTAGTTCTTACACTTAGGTACTTGAACTTAGCATCAAACATCACAAGGAAAAGTTTCAACCTCACAAGGTTGCCCCCACATCAAATGCTACTTGAAAGTACTGGGGTTTTTGTTTGTTTTGTTTTGTTTTTTACCTATTTTTAGTTATATGTATATGTGTGGACCTATTTGCCTATAAGTGCACCACATGCGTGCAATATCAATGGAGGCCAGAAGACGATACTGAGTCCTCTGGAACTGGAATTATAGACAGTTGTGAGCTACCTGATGTGGGTGCTGGGAACTGAACTCAGGTCCTCTACAAGAACAGTAAATGCTCTTAACCACTGAGCCATCTCTCCAGTCCCTGAATTCTAATACCTTCAATCAGCCAGCTGTAAATTATAAATTCCAAAAACCTACTACTTGGTCTCAAAAGTTTTTGTCAGAGTGGCTCACAGAAATCTGGTAAACACTTGGTTTACCAGTTATGAAGGAGATACAGTCAAATGAAAGAGATAACTAAGACAAGGAAGTTGGGGCAGGGTTCAGCTTCCACACCCTAGCTGTACTGCCTCAGTTTACTAATCTGGGCACCCTTCAAATCTCAAGAGTTCAAAAGTATAAATGATATCACTGCCTGGAGGTCCAGCCTCCAGCAGCACAGGACTCAAAGGGAATCCACATAGTTGCTGTCTTATGACTTTTCTATCTGAGGGGGTTAATGGAAAAAGACAAACGCACATTCTTGATGGTTTCCTTCAGATCTTTATTCTTCTTTTGCATTATCTATTCTTTATTTTCCTGGTGATTTCCTTCTCAGATCAAATTTCTAGCTGAAATAGTCAAGCAGATCCTTTATAGTATTTAGAAAGTACAAGGAAATGGGTAACACTGCAGATAATCATGGAGAGTACACTTTCTCCATGGAAATTACTCTAGTACAAACGTCTTCATTAAACTAGAAAGGTCTAATTAAAAACTTTATTTATGAAAGAGGCAACAGAAATAAATCATTTAAGCACTGTCACTTGACCTTAGCAACTGTAGAACTTTGCCTTAGAACTGAAGCATCTTATGGACACAGGAAGTACAACCTACGAAACACTTCACAGGTGTATGTTTTCCGGTGGAAAACTCTGGCCGATACAGCACACAAAAACTGTGCTTGGCTTCTATAAAAATGAACATACACACAAAAACAGAAGTAGACACAATCTATCAAGTCCATATAATTCAAGCAGTACTTTTCAAATCCCCTCACAAAATGTTTATAAGAAAAATTGCCATATAACTAGTCGACAAAAAATGTCAAGTTTCTGTGGGAGAAAAATATTGCAAAAGTTAGACAGATAGATTAATATCTCTCTAACATTGACTTTTACCAGTGTCTTAGTCTTGTTCTATTGTTGTAAAGAGACACCTTGACCAAGGTAATTCTTATAAAAAGAAAGTGTTTAATTTAGGGCTTGCTTACAGTTTCAGAGGTT
The DNA here is from genome assembly GCA_025134845.1 of Neodon shergylaensis. Taxonomy (NCBI): domain Eukaryota; kingdom Metazoa; phylum Chordata; class Mammalia; order Rodentia; family Cricetidae; genus Neodon; species Neodon shergylaensis. The sequence continues at coordinate 7,930,836 of JABTXL010008037.1, read as the reverse complement.
TAGGCCATTATCATGGCAGGGGGCATGACAGTAATCATGATAGGCATGGTGCTGAAGTAGTTAAGAGCTACATTCTGATCCATAGGCAAAAAAAGAGAGTGAGATAAAGAAAAAGAGGTAGACAGAGAGAGATAGACAGAGAGAGATAAAGAGAGAGAGAGAGAGAGAGAGAGAAAGAGAGAGAGACTCTAGAGAGTCTTCTCAAGAGAGAAGTCTTGCATGGACTTCTGAAACCTCAAAACCTAAAGCCCTCCCCCCTATTAACATACTTTTCCCAACAAGGGCACACCTCCTAATCCTTCTAATCCTTTCAAATAGTGCCACTCCTTGGTGACTAAGCATTCAAATACATGAGTCTATGGGGCCATTCTTATTCAATATTCAATATTTGGCATGCCAATTAAGTCTCAGTTTCTCACCTATAATATGGGAATGATCAGGGTTTTCCTCACTTATTTACAGAGATAATAAAAAATACATGTAAATCAACTTGTAAAAACTAAATGAAAGTTGTTTGTATTCTGAAAAGTAAGTGTGTGGTATGTTATAAATACTCCAACAGCCTGAGAGAAAAGAAGAGCACACACCTGACAAAACTATTGCATTTTCTGCCAATGTTATTATGTCTGATCTTTCCTCTCTCACTGTATCAGTCCTTTGGAGTCCATCATCTGCTCTGGTCATGAGATGATATCCTCATTACCACGCATTGAATCCCCATGTATCAAATTAGTTGATTTCAGGATCAGCCAACCTAGAAATACATCCCCTTGGTACAATGGATTCTTCTGTTAAAAACTCAGTATTCCAAATTATATACTAAATAAAATTGACACTTCTGAATGTCATATGTAAGGTTTTCTGTCACTTCGCACCAATTACTCTTTCGCACTGATCTCCCCAGTGGATCAACACATGCCATGCACTCCAGGAGATCTAACCTACTGGAGTGCCAACTGTACCGGATGGGGAGAGTTTAAAAATTATAAAGTAGGAATACAACTGGGGTAAGTGAGCCTAGGACCCATGCTAAAGGGACAGAGAGTGACATTTGGTAGTTCTTCACAACTCAGTTCCCCTCCACTGTGCCCTAGAATCTAATTCATTTTTTCCTTAAGATCTGTCTCCTTCCAGCCACAGGAAACTGTGCAGTACCCAGCAGAGATCTGGGAAGGTTTGGGGTCCATGTTCTAGGATGTTTAGTAAGTGTCTATGGCGCTGTTAGAAACAGAAAGGACACAGATCAAGTAAGGTCTCTGTTACACGATGAAAAGAGAAACATGTTCTTGTTTCATTTCTGTTACTGTGAGAAAATGTCCTGATAGCAAACAATTTATGGGAGAAAGGGGTTTGGTTCGACTTACAATTCCAAGTGACAGTTCATCAAGGTGAAGTCAAGGCAAGAATTTCAAACAGCTACCCATATCACATCCACAGCAAAGAGCAAGGGGAAATGGACACATCCATGCTCTCCTACAATCTTACGTTCAACTCAACTCTCTGTTCTTCCGCAGTTTTGGACCCTCTACCTAGGGAATAGCACTGCTCATGGAGGGCTAGATATTCCTATTTCTTTAATTTATATAATTAAGATAATCCACCATAGGTATGTGCACAGACCAACCCAACACAGATAATCCCTCAGTGGGACTATTTTGCCAGGTGACTCCCAGGTATATCAAGCTGCCAATTAAAGCTAACAATCACAAAACTCAATTTATATAGAGGAACATAACACTTCCCACAAAAAGGCCCTATACATCAGAAAATGCAAACTCGTAGCAGAGGGTGTCCAAGTTATGAATGAAAAATAATGGGATAAATTTGTAGATGGTTTGTAGACAACAGCAGGTTTTCACCTCCTGTCTCCTGTGGTGCAGCTTTTATTTATTTATATTTTATTCTTGTAATAAAATGCATTTGCTATCTAACTGTTGGGTAGAATCCATTGTGAAGAATACTAGGCACTCCTTCTTCAAAACTTTAGTTGATGCATCAGACTTCTGTCTCAAAACGCAAACTCTGATTGATCTGCCTTCTATCATGTGTGTTCCCTGGGAAACCAGAAGGAAGCTCCAGCTGCTGAGGGCTGAGTACTCTACTAGTGACATTTAGTTAGAGCCTTCTATGTGCTTTTCCTTCTGCCTATAGTTTGTCCTGTTGATACCCATCTATGTCTCCTTAGCTTAACAGAGTCATGCGAGCTTCTTTTTTTTTTTATTGAGAAAAAGAAAAAAAAAGTTTCCGCCTCCTCCCAGCCTCCCATTTCCCTCCCCCTCGTCCCACCCTTCTCCCCGTCCCCCCACTCCTCTCCCCCTCCCTCTCCAGTCCAAAGAGCAGTCAGGGTTCCCTGCCCTGTGGAAAGTCCAAGCCCCCCCCCCACTCCGTCCATGTCTAGGAAGGTGAACATCCAAGGTGGCTAGGCTCCCACAAAGCCCGAACTTGAAGTAGGATCAAAACCCCGGGCCATTGTCCTTGGCTTCTCATCAGCCCCCATTGTTCGCCATGTTCAGAGAGTCTGGTTTTATCCCATGCTTCTTCCGTCACAGTCCAGCTGGCCTTGGTGAGCTCCCAATAGATCAGCCTCACTGTCTCAGTGGTTGGGTGCACCCCTCGTGGTCCTGACTTCCTTTTGCACTGTTCTTCATCTACTTTTTCTGCAGGCACATGTTCCTTCTCCAAAACCTACAGATTACAACAGAAAGTCACAGGTATTTGTTCTATTGCTGCAGACTCTCTTATGCTGGAAGAAACAAAGTAGAAGTGGGTTGGGGTTTGCTTTGTGGCTTTATTATTCCTCTAGAGCACCTTGTGCAAAGCCTTACTGGGAGAAAGCACTCAGTAAACCTCCAAATGTATGAATCTCTCACGACCCTTCTCAGAATCTCAGCTGATGGTACTAGTGGTCCATAAGTCCAAGTGAAAAAAGGAAGACGCGTTATAAATAAAAATAAAGCATCTCTAGGCACAGAAAGTACAAAACAGACTGAGACAGAAAAGTCAACGTCAGCATGGTATAGTGGGAAGCAAGCGTTGATCACTATTAGAATGCACTAGTATTAGTATTAGACACACTACAGTCGAAGTGGAAAGCCAGTCTAACCTGGGCAAAGGGGGGCCGTTTTCTCCTGGAAACACCACAGCAGCTTCTATCTGTGTTGTATCCCTTCCCCAAATAAGGAAGTCACTTACAAATGCACCCATTGTAGGCAGGGGTGCTATGTTCTCACTTCTCTTTATTCTCTTCCAAATACAAAAGCTCTGGTGGTAGGGACAAGCCTCTGATCAAATCCCGGCATGTTTCCTAGAATAGTTGGGCTACTCCTGGGTCCATCATAGGCTTCTTTCCTATCAGCCTTCTCTGATACGCAAAGAGCCAAGAACTTCTGAGCATGACTGTCAGCTGTCTACAACCTTGAACACAAACACCTTGGAAAAGAGAAAGGTTGGTCTCCTTCACTCCGTGGTCTCCGTGCTATAGCTCCATCTCTCTATACTTTCTTTCATCTTTACTTACTCCTGCACCTATATGTCTGTCTCTCTGAAACACCTTTTAATACAAGTAAAACTTGGAAGCCGTCATGTCCAGAAACCCATATTTTCAGTGTTCTCAGTGTGCAGTGTCTGAAATGGTTCCAAAAGTGTTGTAAGAACATAGTATTGAGAAGGTAATCAAGCCTTATCACTTTCAGAATGGCTGCTGGAATTCAATCAATGGTCAGCCTCTGACTGCTTCACAGAATCTTAAGCCCTTGGAGTTCCTCGCTGCACAGAGAACCGTTTCAGTTTCATTGATTTTTGCATCATTAGACTCCATGTTTCTACCCCAATAATGCACACACCACCACCATGGTCTTCATTTTTACAATCCTGACAGTCAGACAGCTGGCTTAACTCAAATCCAAGTTCACTAACAACAAACAGCATGGTTCCTTATTCTGTTTTACTGACATCAAAAGGCAACACTCCAACAAACTTAGCATAATGGGCTAGTTGATTTCTATATTCACCTCTAGAGCCAGGAACACCCCTCCCCCCAATATATAATAGATAAGAAAGTATTCCTATGGGTGTAGCAAATGACATTGATTTCAGAGAAGGAGACCAGAGAAAGTAGAGCTAAAAAGAAAAAAACAGAACTGAAAATGACAGGTCATTCTAAATCTCTGCTTAGAGGATTCAACATAGAGAATGTCCCCATAGCCGACTCAGACTGCATGAAACTGCCTGGGTTTCAAGAAAACCGACCTGTTCCACAGCTTGGCTTGATTCCAAATCACTTAACACAAGTCCATTTGGTTTGGACTAGTGTGATGGAGCCTAGTGTAGGACCTCAGACCTCACAGCAAACTCTAACTCTCACCAGGCTCCAGCTGCTCAATGGTTTCTACAATCAAGTATTTTGTTTGTGTAATTTGGTTTTTAACAAACGGATTGATAGCTAGGCACGTACTAGAAAGACTTCCTTACTCCATCTGCCTACAGAAGGCACGCAGAAACTGTCAAACGGTCATCCTGAGCACACCGCAGCCCTATTCACCCCTCACCTACATGCAGTCCTGGTTTAAGGGGGCACTGATTTTACTTCATGTTGTTAAATTATTCCACTCGGCAAACTTTAATATAAAAACTATGTTAAATAAAATTTTATACCTGATTTTCTTAAGATCTTTCCATTAATTCCATCTTTGAGTTTTAAAATCAGCTTCTTAGACTTTCATCCTAATATCCTTCTAGCTTGTGGAAGCCTGCTTTCAAAATTACATAGAATTATTTTCTTAGAAAATTATGTAACTTTCTTCCTGGTAAGGCAATTCATTTCTACTCATGGAAGAAATGTCCCTTTATACATCTGGCTTGCCAGCCAATCTTGCATCATTTTTAGGTAATTCCATTATCACTTGAAGAGAATAAACCTTACTTAATAGGCTTAGCATTTTCAAACAATTAATTTTACACCTGGGCATTAGCATCATGCGTGTTTGACAAAATGAACAGATTTCTTCACTACACAGACTAAGATTTTCAAACATATCCCTAAAAACAGTTTCAGCAACATTATTGCCTCCTTGGGATTTCTACTGTTAAACATTAAACTGATTCAGTAATACCTCAATAATCTTCACTAATGCTCCAACCTATTCAATGATTTTAGCCTCATAATCAAAATGTAAAATATTAATGAAATTTTTGTAGAATACTTAGACAGTAGACAGTCTTTGGGTCTCAGACTCCCTACAACATCATTACCAAAAGCTTAGATAAATCACCTTGGGCAAAATCATAATTTTTTTCTCCCTATCTTTGGGAGTCAGTCTCAATACACATCCTAAGGAGAAATATTAAGACCAATTTGTATAATTTCATGTATTTTTCAAGATTTGGAATAGAAATCTCTTCTAACCAAATCTCAGAGGTAGCGAAAAAAAATTATGTCCTGGTAAATCTGATAGATAAATGGAGTAGATAAGCACTTACCTCAGGACAAATAATGTGGCTCTTAATGGTTAGCTGTGTAACCAGCACCCGGCGACACAAAAGAAAAAATTGAACTCATGTTTTCTTATTCTTTCTTCCTTTTCTCTTTATTTTTTAATTCCCTCTTCTGTCATCGTTAAGATGTTTTGTCTTTATTTTGTTGTTGATGTTGTTCTCTCCCTCTGAATCCGTTTCTACAGCAACCTAGGGGCACACTTTTCTTGCTTCTTGACTTGCGATACATTGTAAGGTGCATAGCTGCAGTGATCTTCCATAGCAGGGTCCTGCCCACGCAGCCTCACCAATCAGATGGTGTACGTACAGTGACCTAGTCTTTAGTCCATAAGTCTAAAGATTTCTAAATTCAAAATGTTAAATGTAAAGCAAAATAACTAGTGTATTAAATCAATTGTCAACTACTTTACTTTATTTCTTAATACATAATAATTTTAAGATGGCAATTATAAATATTTCGATGGGATGTTTAAAATTTACTGACTACCCCTTCCGATTCTAATAAATCTAAAAAAATCTAAATAAATAATGAGTTATTTCCTTAAGATGATTTATATAAAGTGTCAATTTCAAGTAAAGAAATGATGTCATGCTTGATGGAAAAAGATTCGAAATTGAAATGAAGAGAAAGCTAACGGTGCTTTAATTGTCATTGGCATTAAACATTATTCTTAATTGCTGGTCAGCACAACTAGATATTAAACTAAAAATAGGAGCGGAGACACAGCTTGGCGTTAAAGACCACATAGCTTTTCCAGCAGATCAGAGTCTGGTTCTCATGTGAGGTGGCTCACAACCACCTGCAACCACAACTCCAGACGGTCTAGCGCTCTTCTGGCCTCCTCCCATATGTGGTGCATGCATCCATACACAGGAACACCCGTGCACGCGCACGCGCGCGAGCACACACACACACACACACACTACACATTTTTAAGTGATTTTTTTTAAAAAAAAATGAAAAATAAGAGCATAAATGTTGAAAGATGTGAAACAAATTTCTCATCACTTACACATGACATAAGAGTCTGTCTGGAAAGTCCAACATATTTTATTAAAATCATTAAAACATTAAGTTGTCTTGTTAAACAAAGTCAATAAAATATCTATTGACAAATGTTTCCATAACTTCTTTAATATGTAGTGTGTTTCTGAAAAACAAGCCAAACAATCGACACACTAAATAGAAGGGAGAACAAGGAGTAGAATGTGGAAAGATGGGCTTATTCAGTAGAGATGTCATTACGAGAACGGGCAGGAATGCAATTAAAATGCAGGATTTACATCACTTTCACACTAAGCCCTAAGAGCTAATCTCTTCCTTTCCCCACAGCAGGAACTAGATGCTCCTTGCTATTTGACACCTCAAGGTTGAAGTCTGTCTGCTCCCTTTGTACATCAGTTCCTCTCATTATTGCACCGTTATCACAAGCAAGTTCTCCGTTCAGGAATCCAGGAGAGCATTTATTTGATAAAATCTTCACCAAACTTTCACCCCGTACTGGGGCTAATTAAAACAGAGTAGGCTAATAGATCTCCTGAGTCCACAGTGAAAGGATAATTAGAAAAATCCCTAAGTATAATTTACATCTGAGATAGGATCTTTAGTGTCACGTCCGTAACATTGCATATGTGTTTTAACTTCATTGCTTTCCTTCACAGCTGAACAGAATTTCACACAGAAAATGAAGACTTATTTGAGACCCCTTCCAGCTGTTCGCAAGGTTGCACATGCCCACTATCACCTCCATTATGGCTAATTTTCTGACACTTGTACCTTCTTACCACTGGATTCGGCATTTTCATTTTTCAATTCTCCCACGCATTTTTACCGAACTAAAAAAAAAATTAAAAGTTAAAAAAAATATTCAGCTATTTCCCCAGTACAACTACAGAATTCAGCTGGTGGCTGTCAAAAAGGCATATCAGCATTCTAAAGAGTTTGAGTTGTGAGTTTTCTTTTTTTAACCTGAGATTAAAACTCAAAGTTGGCAAATGACAAGCTGTTTGGAAGAACCGAGTATGAGTAGATGAGCTGCCTGACACATGACCTGAAAAAAAAAAGATCATTACAGAAACAAATAAAATTTGATTTTAAAATGTTTATAATAACTATTTCAAAGGCTAAAAATCTAAGAATGCATTTATTCTAGTTCTTCATTGCTATGCAATAAATGACTGAAAACAAGTAGCTTAGAGAAAATTATCTCCTCATGATATCAGATACCACAGAGTTGGAAAAGGCTTTGGCTAGAATATTTTGACTTGGTATTGTTGAGGTTGTGGTTAGAGAGAGCTGGAGCTAAAACTTTGGAGCACAAGAACTACTGAGACTAGTGTCTCGTTCTTTCCCTGTAGACTAGCTTCTACAGTTAGTCTTTCTACATACAGGCTAGCGTGTGTTTCCACACAAAATGGCAGCCTCAGGGCCATCCACCAGGCTGCTTTCATGGCCGCTGAAGGCCTTAGGATGCACGCTGCTGCTGGAAGAAAGTGAACGGTGCTATACGGTGTTGCCTCGCGAGGGACTGGAAAGATTTCTATGTCCCCAAAAGCCTTGACACAGAAGTCATACCCCATCACTTCGGTCTTTCCAAGGAAGTCGAAGCCTTTCCAGAGAGAAGTGGGGAGGGGAGGCTTTAACACAAGATGGAAGCCCAGTAGATTGTGCAGAACTATACCGCATGGCCTTTAATTTTTTTTTTATTGAAAAAGAAAAAAAAAATTTCTGCCTCCTCCCAGCCTCCCATTTCCCTCCCCCTCCTCCCGCCCCTCTTCCCCTCCCCCCACTCCTAACCCCCTCCCTCTCCAGTCCGAAGTGCAGTCAGGGTTCCCTGCCCTGTGGAAACTCCAAGGTCCTCCCCCCTCCATCCAGGTCTAGGAAGGTGAACATCCAAACTGGCTAGGCTCCCACAAAGCCAGAACATGAAGTAGGAACAAAACCCCATGCCATTGTCCTTGGCTTCTCATCAGCCCTCATTGTCCGCCATGCTCAGAGAGTCCGGTTTTATCCCATGCTTTTTCAGTCACAGTCCAGCTGGCCTTGGTGAGCTCCCAATAGATCAGCCCCACTGTCTCAGTGGGTGGATGCGCCTCTCATGGTCCTGACTTCCATGCTCATGTTCTCCCTGCTTCTGCTCCTCATTGGGACTTTGGGAGCTTAGTCCGCTGCTCCAGTGTGGGTCTCTGTCTCTATCTCCATCCATCGCTAGATTAAGGTTCTATGGTGATATGCAAGATATTCTTCAGTATGGCTATAGGATAGGATCATTTCAGGTTCCCTATCCTCAGCTGCTCAAGGAACTAACTGGGGACATTGCCCTGGGCACCTGGGAGCCACTCTAGGTTCAAGTCTCTTACCAATCCTAAGGTGGTACCCTTAATTAAGTTATGTGATTCCCTGCTCCTCTACCCAACCTTGTTTTATCCCCAATCATCCCATTTCCCCAAGATCCCCCCATCCTCCCCTTCTCACTTTTCTCTCCCCTTCTCCCCTTACCCCCATCCCACCCCACCACCAAGATCCCAATTTTTTGCCCAGCAATCTTGTCTATTTCCCATAGCATGGATAATAACTATATGTTTTTGTTTGGATTCACCTCACAGACATTAAGGGCTACATTGAATAAATGGGACCTACTGAAACTGAGAAGCTTCTGTAAAGCAAAGGACACTGTCACTAAGACAAAAAGGCAACCTACCGACTGGGAGAAGATCTTCACCAACCCTGCAACAGACAAAGGTCTGATCTCCTAAATATATAAAGAACACAAGAAACTAGACTTTAAAATGCTAATTAACCAAATTAAAAAATGGGGCACTGAACTGAACAGAGAATTCTCAACAGAAGAAGTTCAAATGGCCAAAAGACACTTAAGGTCATGCTCAACCTCCTTAGCGATTAGGGAGATGCAAATCAAAACAACTTTGAGATATCATCTTACACCTGTCAGAATGGCTAAAATCAAAAACACCAATGATAGCCTTTGCTGGAGAGGTTGTGGAGAAAGGGGTACCCTTATCCATTGCTGGTGGGAATGCAAACTTGTGCAACCACTTTGGAAATCAGTGTGGCAGTTTCTCAGGAAATTTGGGATCAACCTATCCCTGGACCCAGCAATACCAATCTTGGGAATATACCCAAGAGATGCCCTATCATATGACAAAAGCATTTGTTCAACTATGTTCATAGCAGCATTATTTGTAATAGCCAGAACCTGGAAACAACCTAGATGTCCTTCAATGGAAGAATGGATGAAGAAAGTGTGGAATATATAAACATTAGAGTACTACTCTGCCATAAAAAACAATGACTTCTCAAATTTTGCATGCAAATGGATGGAAATAGAAAACACTATCCTGAGTGAGGTAACCTAGACCCAAAAAGAGGATCATGGGATGTATTCACTCATAATTGGTTTCTAGCCATAAATAAAGGTCACTGAGTCTAAAATTTGTGATCCTAAAGAAGCCAAATAAGAAGGTGAACCCAAAGAAAAACATGGCCTTTAATTTTGCAGCCATCTGTGAAAAAGGAATCAACCACAAAACTTTCCAAGGTAGATGCAAAACTCACATGGGAAGTGCTGCATAACTTCATCAAAGGAATTGTTCGACATAGTCAGTTTTCATTTCTTTGGTATTTTTTTTGGGGGGGGGAGAATATCATGCATGAACGCACTGTACTTAAATCATTTCTATCCTGCTCTCTCCTACCTCCAAATTTTCCCTTATCTCACTTTTAAATTAATGACCTCTCATACACTACCTCCTGAGTCCGTTAAGTATTGCTCATACATCTGTGTGTTTAAGGTGCACTCGGTGAGACTGAATAACCTAACAGAGATCTCATCCCTGGAGAAAGATTATTCTCCTTCACTCAGCGGCCATGGCTGCCTGTATTTCCTCATTTAGAAATAGAGACCTGTGAAAATTCTCCCATCCTTTGTTGGCATAAGGACTGGTATTGGCATTGTGCGGGTCTTGTTAATAATGCAAGCGTATTGCTGAGATTTCCTTGGTGCAGCATCCTTGTCGCATCTGGAAAAGACTGTCTCAGAGCAGTCATCCTAGGCCTCTGGCTGTTGTATTCTTTCCACCCCTTTTACAATATTCCAGGAGCCTGAGGCGCAGAAACTGTATTGCTGATGCGGACAAAGTGGAGCTGGGCAACCCATGGTTCCTTACCCTAGGCACTTTGACAGCTGATAAGCCTGCAAACCACAACAATGACCAGTCTGGCAAGTTTTCCCCAAAGACTAGATAGTGACAGGTATGCCTTTGGGATAATCAACAGGTATCTCATTGGAATTAAGACCTGCAAATAGAAAGGAATCCGTGCCTAGTACTACAAACCTACCCCAGACCCATGACTGGAAAGGTCATAGATCTTATCATTTTCCTAAATCAGTATTGTTTCTATCTATAGTCTACACACTTATCCTATACCAATATCAAAGTGGAGCTTTCATCCCTCATTAAGGGAAAAAAAAAAGCTCCTTTTTGTAGTAGAGTCTACTACAGAGATCAAAGATAAATTTAAAAACAGAATATCCAAAGATAATTAGTAAGGAATTGGAAATTAAAACAGTGGTGAGCCCACTGCCCACCTATTAGAATAGCCCAGTACGAAGCTGTGAACACTATGTACATAAACATGCATCTTATGGGAAGAGGAGACAAGGAATAAAAGACAGGAATGGAGATAACTGCCCAGATCAAGCATAATCAGGGTGAGCTTCCACATTTTTCTGCTTTCACTGCTTAAAAATAAATCAATAAACTTAAAACGCCTTTTATATTGGATTATTAAAGGTTATTCTGTACCCACTTAGTCATTTGGACTTAACAGGGATAATATAAATCAAATTTACCAGCCTTTACAGCTCACTGTGAAAAATAACACTAAGTTAATGGCATTAAAACTTCAGAAAATAGCTTGGCTTGCAAACCCTCTCAAACTCCAGGGACACGAATATGATCCATTTCCTATACAGTGTGCAGATAATTCCATTTCAGATTTCTGTTCAGCATGAGTCAACCCTGTTTAAAGAACACAAAACAAAACCAACTCCTGTTTATTCCGACCGCTAACTCTCAACAATTAGTTGAAGGCCCATTTTCTTGTTACTTTCCAATACTTTTTCCTGATATGTGACTAGATTAGTGACTCCAAATATTTACCGTCTCCACATTCAGTGGACTCCAAAATTACTTTCCACAAAGGTTAAACACATACATGTTTAGCAACACTTTTAAAGAAGACGCTTCCTAAAGCCAGAAGGCACAATATGTCATGCTCATATTTCTTTCACTAGAAACCTGGCTCAGTATACCATCACCGCTCTGAAGCAATCAACACAGGAGAGGTCTGCGGATTAACCAAGGGAAGAGAAATGCGCTCTAAGACTCAAACAACTGACAACTTTTAGGATAAGCTGTACGGAAACCAAGTTATTCACTGTCATGAAAAGTAAGTCTTCAACAGTTGATTTTTGTCTGTGTGTACATATGTGTGTGCTTCTATACATATGTGTTTGTGTATGCATGTATATGTATGTGTCTGTATGTGTGATTCTCTGTGTATGTCTGTTTGACTGTGACTATGTGTCTATGTATGTCTGTGTATATAACTGTTTCTGCACATGTGAGAGTGCATGCATATATATGTGTATGTTTCACTATGTGTGTCTGTGTCTGTTTGTTTGTGTAATTCTATGTGTGTCTGTGTGTGCCTGTGTATCTGTGTGTACATTTGTATGTATGTGTGTGTGTGCCCAAACATGTACCAGTGGAAAGTCATGTCCCTCTCCCCAAACTTAAAAAAAAAAGATAACATATAATACAAACTTCTCTGGACACAACTGCTAACATTATAAGTATACAATGCTTTTCTAACAATAAATTTTTGTTGACTTTAATTTAATTTAATATGGCAAGACATTGTCTCTGAGCACCTGACCTGGGCCAATTAGTCCATTTCCTTCAGTGGGCATAAGTGTACTTAAAATGACTATGATGGTTTAATTTTATCATTTCAAAAAGATTAAATAACTTTATGATATGATCTCTGCCTTCAAAACAAAACCGTTCTCACATGCATAAGATCTATTCCCCCTGGAGAGAAGATGGGAAAGTTGCTTGGACCCATACAACATCAGGAGTAAAGGGACAGGGAGAGGCAAATGCCAAAATAACACAGAGTATTTAGCAGCAGAGCACTCTAGAAGGTCCATGCCAGGCCCCTGCCAGGGACTAGGGTGTTGACATTGTGGAGCCAGGTCCACAGTAGTTTTCAGGCAGTAGTTGCAGGCTTTGCCATTTGGCTCACCTGCTCCCACACTCAGCCCAGATCACCTTAGCCGCTCAATGAGCTCTGTTAGGCCAGTGAAAGAACAAGTTGGTGGACTGTGATAGACACTGGTCAGCTCCATTAGTCTTCAGTTTTCTTGAAAATGTAAAAGTGTGTTGCTGCAAAGTTCCAAAGGCGGTAGTAGAAAGCAATGAAGGTGAACCTATTACTTAAAGTAAGGCCACCTGCCAGGCATGGCAGATTCTGACTCAAGTCCTGCCTTTCTGGGAATCCAAGGAGGGAGGACCACTTGAACTCATGGCAGTGAGAGCAGTCAGGGCAACACAGTGGGGCATGCATGCATGCAGAATGAATGAGTGATGACTGAGTGAAGTTTATTTTTAATATTCACTTGATTAAGTCTTGAATCATTTCTTTCACCTGTTTGATTCCATTCTCTTGGTTTTCTTTAAGGGATCTGACGATGTCTTCCCATTTTTTGTTTGTCCTTTCCTCCATTTCTTTGAGAGTAGTTTTCATTTCCTCTTTTTAGATCATTTTCTTCTGCTTCTTCTGTATTAGGGTGTTCTGATGTAGGTGGGTCTTCTATCTATTTATTGCTTTCATTGGTTAATTAATAAAGAAAACTGCTTGGCCTGATATGTCAGAACATAGGTAGGTGGGGAAGATAGAACAGAATTGTGGGAGAGAGAAAGCAGAGACAGGCAGACGCCATAGCTCTCCTCTTCGAGATGGACGCAGGTTAGAATCTTCCCGGTAAGCCACCACCTCGTGGTGCTATACACATTAATAGAAATGGGTTAATCAAGATGTGAGAGTTAGCCAGTAAGAGGCTAGAACTAATGGGCCAGGCAGTGTTTAAATGAATACAATTTGTGTGTTGTTATTTCAGGGGTAAGCTAGCTGGGATCTGGGTGGGAACGCAGCCCGTTGCTCTTTCTACAAGACAGCAGGCCCCGATGGTGGCAACAGGTGTTCAGGCCTTGTACGGAGCCAACGGAAAGCACCCAGCTATAATTTTCAAAAGAAGGAAAATGATAGCATCATCTGTGTAACAGCTGTGAAACTAACTATGCAACTCTGTCAGTTGCAGGGTCCCAGCTGGGCGTTTGCCATTCACCACTCTCGATGTTAGATGGCAACACTGGCCGACAGAAGGGTAATGTTTTATTCTCCCCTTTCGAGCCCAGGCTCCCATCTCCAGTTCAGGCTATCAGTTCCTTTGTTTTTTAATACAGCCCTTTTTAGTTTTCGGTTGATTGAAGAAATATGCCTTTTAAAGGAGAAACCCAAAAAAAGTCTAGTAGTGGAGTGATTTGTGTCTAGGACTCTAGTAAATAAATACCTGAGAAGAAAGAGCTGTGCCCACCTTCTGCATCCCTCTCAGCTGTAGTGGAAGGCATCAGGATGAGGAGAACTGTGGAGGACAGGAGGCTCCAGGCTGACAGGATGAGACCCCATGACCACTGGGTTATAGCATCTGCATATTACCTGTGTGTTCTTTCTAATGAGGTGGGAGAGAGCAACTAGGCTGCCCTTCCTGAATCAGACTTGGAAACACATGAGCCCAAAGAACTCATTAATTGAACACAGTCATCTGTAAGGAAGATTGGACTAAAGAAGGGGCTGTGAAAAATCTATGAAATGAAATCTAGTGGGCGTTTGAAAGTGTCCTCAAGCAGCACGGTCTCCTTTTTATCCTGAAGTTTTTAGAACACACAGCTTACTGTCTGTATCCCTAGGACTTCCCATTCTGAAATTATCCCACATGCAGATAACTTCCCAAAGAGCCAACATTATGAATTTCCTTCAGAAGAAACATTTGTCAGAAATAGCCCTGAAATTATACTCAAGAGGAACAGTGTGCGCTGCTGCTGGGTTTGATTGAGGCAGATCCTAGAGGGAGTGAGACTTCAGAGTAGTATTGCTCCCATCTGGTGCTCCGGCTGCTGGCTCTCTCTCTTTCCTTGCTGTACTCCTTTCCCAGAAGAACAGCAAGAGAAAGGAAGACAGTCTGCACGGTGATGGCACTGAGTGGGATAGCATTGTAGACTACCTTGGCCCTGCAACTATTTCTCCCATTCACTGGCTGTGTGAGCCTGAATTTGTTTAATGATTCTGGGAGGAGCTACTCACAGCATGATGATTCACTGTAGTCTTCCGCACCTGCACTGAGCATGCTGGGAAGTGGCTCAATAATCTCTCCCGTTTACGCCAAGTTCATTTACTAAATATTTATTGAACACACAGTAGATGCTGTACATTACGCCATTCTGACGCCTATAAAGTCAACATTCAAGATGAACATTCATTAGATGCATTGGCATCAACAATAAAGATGATCGTGATGTTTGAAACAGTACAAATAAGAAATGTCACCTTGGATATACATGTGGAGCCATGTTAAAACTGCATTTTAACTTACTCATTTTGGGGAAAGAGAGTGCGCTGAATTTTATCCCCTGTTCTACATCCTCAAGGGGCTTCCTAAGTTAATTAATGCTATAAACAAGATGGAAGGGAAGTTTTTCCTGCATCACAGAACAGTTGCACCCAAGCACTTTTGGCCATAATTTTCAAATAAACCTTATAATTGCAAAGTAAGAAAACTCCAGCTTTGTTAAGCCTTGTGTTGTGCTCATTACAACTGCTATTATCCGCTCATTAAGGTCGGTCCTGAAGCTGGCAAAGGTCCACAAAGTCGCAGTGCTTAAGTGCAGTGGAGCATGGTGCCGTTCAAAATTATATATACTGCACACCTCAAAGTTCTGGGATAGTTCAGCAGTTAAGATCGCTGCCTCTTGGGTCTGCTGCATGGCTACACGTCCATTCAAACTCATTGGCCTGTAAATGACCAGTCTGGTTATGTAATATCCTCGAGCCTGGACTTCCTTCCCTATACGTGGTCCTAGTAGTTATTATCAGGCTTAAAGTGCTTGGCACAGTGTAAACATTCCATAGAACCTGGCACAGTGTAAAAACATTCCATAGAACTTGGCACAGTGTAAACATTCCATAGAACCTGGCACAGTGTAAACATTCCATAGAACCTGGCACAGTGTAAAAATATTCCATAGAACATGGCACAGTGTAAACATTCCATAGAACCTGGCACAGTGTAAACACTCCATAGACCTTGGCGAAGGTAAACATTCCATAGAACCTGGCACAGTGTAAAAACATTCCACAGAACTTGGCACAGTGTAAAAACATTCCATAGAACCTGGCACAGTGTAAACATTCCATAGAACTTGGCTCCTACCGTTTCTCCTCATGACAGTCATGAGTCTACACATCAGGTAAATCCAGTTAGACTACAGAAGTTAGGAGCAGAGCCACAGCTTGACAGAGAGATGAGGAGGTCCTCCCAGTTTCAGAAGGGACAAAAGTCAGAAAGCAATACCTATGTGAAGCCTCTTGGCAAAGTATTTCACAAGCAAACTCCAAGAACACTCAGTTTGCCTCCCAAATGTCAAAAGAATTCTAGAAGAGGCTCATGTCAACCTGTTACTTCAACATCCTTACTTTGAAAATATACTAATAAAACACCATGATTTTCAACTAGTTTGCCAGAAGACCCATCTTTATTCTACCCATCTTTTTGGAAAAGGAAAGCAGAGGGTGGGGAGAGGCTCACATTTTTCAAAGCCAGGTTTCTGGATCCAACTAAGTACATTCGTCATCAAGCTAAGAAGTGTAGTCACCAGCAGCTTTGTACAGCTGACTTAGTAATTAAACTAAAACTGAGTTTACTTCATTTTCCCTTAAGAGTCAACTTTCAAAGTCAGAATTATTCTGTTAGGTTTTCCTATTACATTTCTCCTTCAGCCAAACTCAAGACAATATTAACTTATCTGACACCACCCATGAGGCTTCATGCTAGAACATCCTGACTGGGGACAGCAAGAGAATGAAGAAAGGACAGACACACAGACATACATATAGAAAAGATAGGGTTAGACCAGACAGTGGTGGTGCATATCTTTAATCCCAGCACTTGAGAGGCAGAGACAGGTGGATCTCTGTGAGATTGAGGCCAGCCTGGTCTACAGAGTGAGTTTCAGGACAGGCTCCAAAGCTACAGAGAAACCCTGTCTAAAAAAAAAGTTAGAAATGCTAAGGTCAGATGGGTTGTGTATACTCTGGTGGAGCCACACCTACTACCGCTGTTAGCTGCTGTTTCTAAGGCACAGCACAGGGGAGAGGTTAGCACGTGTACCCTAAACTCAACTGTGCACCCCTGGGCTGAGCTCCTGCCTATTAAAAGTATTTTGAGTATATCTAATTCTAGTCTTAAAACATGACAATATGCCATAAACCATTGTACTCTGGACACAAAAAAGCTATTGTTGTATTAATCAGAGCACCAGTGATTACCCGCAGGAGGCCCTCACGGATCTCCAGCACATTGATGTTCTCTTATACAAAGAAGAGGGAAGATCATTAGAGCCCACCTGAAATTTCAGGCCCTCTTCTTCTCTGCCTCTCCGAGTTGTATATAACTGTGCCCTGGTGTACATGGTTTTGGCAGTTTCAAGAATACACAGGAGATGGAAATTTGACTGAAGGAGCTCTCCATGGTAGGGTGATGGTTTTCAGTCATGCGGTGGTTTGGGGTCACCCATGCTCCTCTACGAAATGCCTCACCATGCTCCAATATGTGAGCACAATGGTGACGACAATAAGCTCTCCGTTGTCAGGCTAGGCAAGTGGAGTCATTCCTTCGTTCTGTCATTGGTGAGAACTGGCATGCATGGATGCTTGCTGACATTACCCAGGAAAAGTTAAGACAATATACAACCAACTCCTGGGGGAGATGCATTTGTAGGTGCCAGATTTTTATGAATGGGTTTGTCTAAGATAACTTCCCAAAGCTGACCCTACAAGAGGGGAGGAAGAAGCAAGCATGCAAACAACCCTAAATTCAGACCATAGATCATACCAAGTCTTTAACCATTAAAAGGAAATATGAAATAACTATTTGGGGCAAGTTGAGGTCAGGGGTTGTGGAAGATTTCTTAGAGGAAGTATCATTGAGACAGGACTTCAAGGAAAAAGATTTCAAGAACAAGGAAACATGCAGGAGCATCACACCCACGTGGCAATCACATGAATGACTGTATGCAAACAGAAGCCAGAGTCTATGCTAAGGAAACAGCCTATGTTCCAGTTCAAGCAACAGACACAGGCCTTCTTTTAACTGGAGAATGATGCCAATCCTAAAATGTCTTAACTGAACTGTGCTAGAATGGCACATATACCCTGTGCCAAGAATGTCTCAAATATAAAAAGGCATCTTTCGTGTATGTGGCTGTCTTAAAAAGGGTCCAGGTTTGGTGATTTCCTTTCCTTGACATGGTAATTTAGGGACCCAGGCCTGGCCACTGCTCTGCTGACCCTAGGATCTAGTGTGAAGTCAGGGGCAAAAAAACAACCCAAGGAAACTTGATGAGATAAAAATGCCACTGAGCTAAAAGTTGTGTGTGTGTGTCTGAGAGAGAGAAAAAGAGGAGAGAGAAAGAGAGAGAGGGAGAGAGAGAGAGAGAGAGAGAGAGAGAGAGAGAGAGAGAGAGAGAGAAAGCTCACTGATGTGCATATCCATTATCTCAGTACTTGGGAGGGTGAGGCAACAGAATCAAAGTTTGAGGTCAGTCTGGGTCACACACATCAAATAACAGTGTCTCTGTTTTTACTATACAGGTTAAAAAAATAACTTACAAAATATCATCAAGATCGACAATAAAATACCATAAAACAGTTCACACAGTGCCTAACACTAAGTAAACCCTTAGTAAAGCTAACTGTGAGAATTACTATTCTCAGTTTTATGCCCACTCAAGTCAAGGCAAAAAGGAAACTAATTGTATCCTAAAATGCATTCATAATAACATGTAATTTACCGAAGCTAAAATATATGGTTACAATTTTCTTTCATTTTTGAGGTCATAAGAGAAGATGAAATTCACAAAACAATTTCCTTAATTAAAGGGAATCTGATATTCACTTCCTAAACAATGCTTTGTGGCTGTTAAGCTGGATCCAGCTCTTGACTCATGCATCTTAGTGGGGTTTCCACGACATACTTGGCCTTTAAACAGTCGGAATCTGGTAGTTAGTTCCTGGCGAGGTTGGGGGTTGAGTCATTGTCCACAGTGAGAATCCTGCTTTACTCGCATGTGTTGCCATTTATACAAAAAGGAAGCAGAAGTACTCAGGAAGGCCAGGATCTTACAGCAGGAGCCCTTTGCTGTGCTACAGCAAATGGTCAGCATCCTTTTAAAATACCCATCTTCACTTGGTAGCTGAGGCAAGCACAGGGCCTGGTTATTTCCTGAATTGAGTTAACTTATATACTCTCTGCCAAAACAAATCTGTGGTCCTTCCATTAACAAATGACTGTGGTATCTATTACCTTGTCAAGGTCAGTGCTAGCCTCTATCTTCCTCAAGGCTCACAAGCCCTCTTTCTATCATTTCATGTAACCTTAGAAACCTTTTCCCTATCATTTCTCCTTGCTTTCCCAGGAGACAGCCTTGACAGTTTGGAATAAACTTTTTCCCTTCCCATTTTCAGGTTGACATTGTGGTTTCTTTAATATACCCATTTTCATTCATGGGGCACTGTAAAAGGATCAGTAAAGTTTTCTCCCTGTGTATCATATTTATGGTTAAAACATTTTATTTTGATATTAAAAGAGCTTCAGTTCAAAAACTGTTATTTCTTAAAACTAAACATAACAGGGATGTGATACAAATTCCTAGTGTTATGAAAGCTATTAACTTAACGTAAACAGTTAAACATACTTAAGAAATACAGGTTAATAGATGATCACCTTAAAGGTGATCAAATTCTTTAAGATGTTCAGAACTATACTTGTAGTCACACTAAGTACTAATGTAATTAATTACAAGAATAAGCCTTAATTTGTCCCCTGTATATTTTTTCAAACTTAAGCCTAAAACAATTAGCTAGAAACAAGCAAAGTTTGTCTATATGGATATATCTAATAGATAGACAAGTGGTCCTCAGACAATTCAGAGATCTGCAGAATATGTATTTAAAACATTTAAGCTTCCTATAATAGACAGAACTATGATCTCCTAGTAGGAACCCTTAAGGTCTCCAAAGAAGATAGCAGGGAAACGGCAACTCCTCCTGGATTGTGGTAACTCTAAACACTGAGGAAATAATTGTCCCATGCCTCATCTGCTGCCAGGGATCTGGCACACTCTGGGCACTTTTGCATTGATTATCCTACTTTGCCTGGTCAAAATAAGTCAGTCCCCAAAGCTACTATTCTACAGAAAAATCTTAGACCTGGATCTGGTAGCCAAAGGGCTATGCTGTTCTGTATTACAGCTAAAGATTAAATGCTTTCCTGTATGACAGCTGAAGACCTGCAACTACTGCTCCCAACAAAACTATAAAGACCCCCTGAACCCAAGTTTATCTATCTAGGTAACAGATCTCTGTTACTTTAATTGATACATAGACCATTTAGATTATACTTTCAGTTATGACTTATCCTTCTAAGATCTCTGAGGGTATTGACTTTAACAGCAGCAAGCACCCAACCTTTTCCCAAGACTTCAGCTGCTTTCTCAGTTCTCTTCATACATAAAAAGCAGGCCACAGGCCTCACTTTCCTAGAGCTACTACTAGGTCTAGACACAGTTTGTCTTGTTACCAGACTCAAGAGAGAGGGAGATAAACTTACAAAACAAATTTCTAACTTTTCACTATTCCTTATTTAAAAGAACATACCTTACGGTGACTGCTCTCAGTAACCAACCCCCTGTGTCTCGTGGTGAATAGCTGGATAGAAAAAAGGTATGAAAGCTTGAGCTGCAAGGAGCTAGGAAAATGTTTTAAGGTCTAAGAAGGTATTTTAAGGTGTAAATGCAAGTTTATGTAAGATCTGAGGATGTGAAAGTTTAAGTTGTGATAAGAAAGTGATTTAAGGTATATAAAAAGAATTAATAATGTTTTGTTGTGGGAGTACATTCTGCTCCTTCAGCCAATAGCCTTTAAGATGTCAGCCCACTTGGGTGTGGTCTCTTATAGTTTAAAAAGCAGCAGGAACCATGCACCTACTCTCTTGCTTCCGGCTCAAGGACTCTGTTCCTGTTTGCATTGAGATCTGTTGTTTAGGACGGTGATCTGTAAGTTTTCCCCTTATATAAATAACCCTTTTATTATCCATTCTTCTGAACTGGTGAGGGATTGTTTTACAGCATCAATGTTCAGAATTCTTTGCCTTGCTATGCGACTGTTGTATTAAGACGTCAAAAGTTCAGGATCTTAACATTAATCAATGGAGTTCTAAAACTACTAATCTAGCTCTGGCAAAACACTGCTGCTATTATCCTAGTCACAAGCTCCAGATTTTAAGTCCCCCTTGATTGTTCTCTAAGAATAGATTTAAAAGTGCTTCTCACTGTGCTAAAAACATCTACCTAATCTATATACACCCAGTCTTCAAATCAGAGAAAAAATTGTTAATGCTTTTAACCTAAACCATTTCCCCAAGCTTTTACTGAGACTCAAAGGCAAGAGTCTACTTACTGCCTTTTCTACAGTGTGGCTCTCAGTAAAGATTACAGTGGTAATTCTAATATATCTAAAATTTATCTCTTTTTGTAAGCTTATGGTTTCTAGCCATAAATAAAGGACATTGAGCCTATAACTCAGGTTCTTAGAGAAGCTAAATAAGGAGAACCCAAAGAAAAACATATAGGCATCCTCCTGAATATTAACCTTCATCAGGCAATGAAAGGAGACAGAGACAGAGACAGAGACAGAGACAGAGACAGAGACAGAGACCCACATTGGAGCACCAGACTGAAATCTCAAGGTCCAAATCAGGAGCAGAAGGAGAGAGAGCACGAGCAAGGAACTCAGGACCGCGAGGGGTGCACCCACACACTGAGACAATGGGGATGTTCTATCGGGATCTCACCAAGGCCAGCTGGCCTGGGTCTGAAAAAGCCTGGGATAAAACTGGTCTCGGTGAACATAGCGGACAATGAGGACTACTGAGACCTCAAGAACAATGGCAATGGGTTTTTGATCCTACTGCACCTATTGGCTTTGTGGGAACCTAGGCAGTTTGGATGATCACCTTACTAAACCTGGATGGAGATGGGTGGTCCTTGGACTTCCCACAGGGCAGGGAACCCTGACTGCTCTTTGGGCTGATGAGGGAGGGGGACTTGATTGGGGGAAGGGGAGGGAAAGGGGAGGCGGATTTGGGGAAGAGACAGAAATCTTTAATAAAAAAAATTTTAAAAAAATCCTTGTAAATTTCGGGGAATTGACTTGGATCAGTCTTTCACAGGTTAAATGGACCCCAGATAAGTGATATCAATCAACAACCCATCTGCCTATTCCTAAGGGTGAGATCTCTTCCCTTTTCCCTGGTCTTGAGATGCCCATCCCCCAAAGGCCAGGTGCAAAAGTATCAAATGCACACCTAAGAAAAAAATTTCTCCCTAAAGTCCTTAACTTGATCTTCTGCTCTTTTCTTATATCTGTTCCAGCAAATCATCAATCAGTTAAAGACCCTAAACTTCTCCAAGTGTATTCTGCATGACCCTAGCCCAGATGATACTGTAGACCTTGAACAGTAAGTGCTCTTTCTAGACTTAGTCAACATTCCAGTGTGGGGACTCCAACTATAATGCCCCAGTATCAATAGGAAGTAGTCATAGATGATTAAAATGTCCTTTGCCATTCATTTATTATCAACAAAACGCTTTTACGTTAAGTTTCAAACCTGGGACAAACAGTTGAGGTGCCTATTTAACATATCAAAGTTGGACCTAGCCACCATGTTCTCCAGCATCCCTCAGTTCCTACCTGTTACAGGGTATGACTTGCATACCCCACCATCCATCAGAACTCTGCAGCCTAGGGGCTGGGCTGTTCTTCCCCCAGAGGCTCTTTCCTCTATAATACAAAAATATTGATTACCTGACCCTTCCCTTTTGGGCTTTTGGCTTCTGGGCTGCTATACCTGGTTCCCCTTTTTTCCTTCTCCCTTCCTCTTCCCCTCCCCCTACATGACCCAGTTCAACCTGGTCATGCTCACTCTGGACTCTCCCAGATATTCCTGCCTCTGACTATGCCCTCCCACATATCTGTAATAAACTATCCCCACCATACCTAGGGACAGTCATTCCCTCTCCTTTCCTTTTTCTTTATTTTATTCGGCACTGAAGCACTAACTGTTCCAACACAGCTATCCCTGATGTCCTTGCTAAGCACAGAGGCCACAGGAACAGCAGGACCTTATTCTCAGCACATGTGTTCTGGCTAACAATCAGGTGAGTGGCTGGTTCTGTCATGACCAGATGTGTGTCAACCATCACCCAGGTAGCATGATGGCTGAGGACTTTGTTATTTTGGGTTGTTATTTATAGCTATTTGCTTACTTGTTTTTAATTATGGCATTTTATGCATGTATGTCATTGTAATTGTGAACATTCACCCTTCTCTCTTACTACCCTCCTCTTTCTTTCTCCCCCAGTTGTCTGCTTCTTTTCTCCAAACAAGCATCCACGTCACATGTATTCTATACACCATTTATTGTCCAGTTCCTTGTGTTGTTAGACGTTTCCAGCATTTTCAATATTTTGCTATTTTGCAAAACAGTGTAATGTTACTTCCACAAAGAAGTCCATCTATGAATCTCTGGTTCCTTTAAAACACTGCCCTAGAAGTAAGACCATGGGGATGACTGATGCACCACTTTTAATGGTCTAGGAGACACAGGGATAACTTACTCTCATGGCACACAGCACTATTGGTGCTCACAGAAGAATGGCCATAAGTAAGCTTGGAAGATAAAAGCCATGTTTCATTACAAGTTCATTCTTTCTTTCCAAGAAGTTGAGCAACTCTCATCTTCTTATTGGCTTCTCATCTTCTCATTGGCTTCTTATCGTCTCATTGGTTTCTCATCTTCTCATTGGCTTCTCATCTTCTCACTGGCTTCTCACCTTCTCATTGGCTTTTCATTGGCTTCTCATTGACCCACACTATGAATTACTTTGCTTACTCAACTTACTCTGTCATCTCCTTTGCCCATCTTCTAATGGAGGAGGAGAAAGAAGATGAGGTGGTAGAAGAGCAGGAAAATGCTGTGATGGTACTGCTGCTGGCCATCTTTTATGCCTTGACTCCTGCTTCCACACCTCACCTTCACTTGATGTGTTTGTGAAGACACCCGTGGTAAAGGTCATCTCTAACAACTGGTGTCTCCCTGGGCTTAGCTGAGCTAGGCACTTGTCAAAAGCTGCCAAATGACACTTAAGGGAGCACAAGTGCCCCCACCCCAGGAAGAGATTCTTAAAGGTGGGCCATGACTCACAGCTTCAGAAAATATCACCCCAGAACCTGCCAGAAAGAAAACCAACATTCTGCCCTTACTAAGTCAAAACATCCAGGGAAAGCTAGGTGATGTGTGTTCTAGATGATGTTCCTGGCGATGTGATGGGCATTAAAGTGGAGAATTGGTGGGAGAATGGGGTATCTGGAAGAACTGTGGAAACAGAGCAATCACACCCACAGGACTTTAATTCAGTGGTTTCCGATCCTCCTAATGTTGTGACCCATTAAAGAGTCACATGAGGTCAACAGCTTCTCATGTTGTGGTGACCCCCAATCATAAAATTATTGTATCTTATTTCATCACTGTAAATCTGCTCCCATTGTGAATCATAATGTCATCACATGTCATTGTGCAAGATCTCTGACATGTGACCCCAAAGAGGTCTTGACCCACAGGTTGAGAATCGCTGATCTGGTTGGGGGGGGCGGTGGTAATCTGCGGTCTTCCCTGGTGCTGAAATTGTTGGTCTGATGACAGGAAGAAGCCAAACCCCTCACAAAGCTTATTGTGGCAGACTACTCACTACCCAGATACCTTTATGCCAAATGAGATGCCCAAGAGACTCTTCAAAAAGGATTTAATCACACAAAGCTTTTCTCCATCAGTGAAGCCATGGGTAATGTCAAGAAGAAAGCAAATAAACCAGAAACCACAGCTGAGGAAAAAGGATACAAGATGAAGCACTTCCCCTGCCAGGCCTGGTGTGATTTATTATAGCCCGCATCTAAAATTCAGATGAAAAAAGCCCAGAGAGTCTTGCAGGAGGATGGAGAAATGACTCAACAATTAAGAGCCCTCATTGTTCCAAGGTCCTTACTGGAAAAGAATTCATCTCCTCTGGCTAACAAAGGCCTATAACTCCAGCCCCATAGAATCCATCTCCTGACTTCTGAGGCTATGGGTATGCCAATCACATGGTAAATACCAGATTTCTCTCTTTCTTTCTCTCTTTCTCTCTCTCTCTCTCTCTCTCTCTCTCTCTGTCTCTCTCTCAATTTCTCTCTCTCTCAATTTCTCTCTCTCTCAATTTTTCTCTCTCTCTCAATCTTTCTCTCTCTCTCTCAATCTCTCTCTCTCAATCTCTCTCTCTCTCACACACACACATACACACACACTATAAAGTAAGTCTTCAAGAATGTTTTTCTTATCCTCTTCTTGCCAGGATATTCTCTTTATACACAGTATAGTGAAAGAAATAAGTCATACTGAAGCCTATAAGATGACAAACTAGAACATTCACAGTCCATTGTGGTTGTATATTGAGAGAAGGCAAGGGGAAATAAGGTTAGGGAGCACAGGTGTTTCCAGAAGGCCAACCATTCGCATGAAGTCCTGCAGGCCGGAAGCACTTTGATCCCAGGTACTTAGTAATCTGTAGCATCCTGATATAAGACATCTTGTCTCTGTTTGTAGCTTTCACCTAACTCATTTATTAGAACAAATGACAATGAACCCAGAGATCTTGCTGTATTTATCTACCAATTTGTTCTAGCCCAAATAACCCAGAGAGAACAGCAGTAGGAAACCATCTATCATTCTGAGTTAAATGCTTGCTTTTGTACCATGAAAATGTGTCCTTTTTGCAATCTGTGTCCAAGATCAATGATAAAAGATCATGTCTTGGGAAGAAGCCACTCATGAAGTTGAGTTTCAACCTTCAAAGACAACAGGGCATGGAGTTTTATAGCAAACAATCTGATAATCTTAATGCCAATAACTTGCTTACCTTAAAACCTGGTCTCCTTGTGACTATTTCACTGTATTTTTTGTTTGTTTTTACTACTTACTGATAAGCCTAAGGAGAGGAAGTCTTTGGGGCTTTTCATTACCACATTGCCTATTACTGCTTCTGTGTTTTTAAAAATCTGCTCCTTGCAAGTAGGGTACAGTCAATTTGTGCATATTGGATTTAATTTTCTACTAAGCAAATAAAAAATGCTTAAATGCAATCTACAGATCCTCTTTTTTTTCTCTGATGTTGCATGGCCCTTTGATTTCTAGTTCTATATGAATGACCTCATGCAGAAAACATATTATTTTGCATTTCCAAAGTACATGCAGAACTCATTAAGCCTAAAGAAATGTAAGCCATAATTTATACAGCCAAGAAAATACTCCAATCATAGCCCAGTGGATTTGTAGAACCAATATGCCCCTAGCTCAATTGGCCTGTGAGTACCAAATGAGGTCACATTTTCTTTCAATACCCAAACTATTGTACTCAATTCCTCCCCTAACAACAAAAATTAAAATTAAAGGACTGCTCATGCCTCCTCTCTCAAATGATCTTCAGCTCTTTGAGACTATTTCAGGTTGCCTGTCACCTGTGCACTCAAGGGCAAGCCAATCACCTTGGCTCTTCCCTGCTGGTCTCTGACATCCTGTCTCTCCCACCTGTGACCTGGCAGATATCAGCAGGCTACATGGCATGGGTATTCTCTGCCACTTATGGCTAACACTGCCAATCTGCAGCCTTTGAGGAAACATGAGGTAAGTCTCACTACACTGTCAACTGACAATTCGTTATTATTCAAAGTGGTGTGTTCCAGCTCACTTCAGTGAGGGAAAACACTAGCTGAGCAATCGCAGCATCTTATAGAGAAGGTTCATAGGATGGATAAAGAAGGGGCATGCACAGGCTACTCTCCTGACCTGAAAGCCCATCCTTCAAGGTGGGAACTGACAGGAGATTGGGCAAAGTCTAAGGCCTTAGAATTTGGGGTCGGAACACACAGGGGTGAGTATGAAAGTGAATCTCAATTAGGGGATTGTGGTTTGAGAAGTGAGCTATTTGCCCAAGTGGGCACATGGCTGGCGCTGATGAATTGCTTGGTAAGAATTTCCTGAAGGAAGCAAACGGGTTATTTATTGGTGTGTGGTCTTATCTTTCCCACCCACACAAAGTGTTTCTAGGACAAATGACTCAATGGTGCTAGCAGGGCTGTATCAGGACAGTGACACCGGGGTCTCAGGGACCTCCAACAACTGTGACAGTCCCAGTTCCTACCCACTATGGCTGGCTCACCTGAGCAAGGAGGGCATTCTTTCCATCAAAACTATCTGAGCCCAGAATCCCAAACTTAACCGAGATTTGAGATGAGAATCCAGCAAAGGTGTGTGTCTTGGCTCTGGAGCTAGGAGATCACAATAAGATCACACTGAATAAAAATGGTGACTTGATGGCTCCTAGGTACGGTTGAGAAGGGTTTTATTGTAGACATGAGGGAGAAAACAGACAGAGGCACCTGGAAGGGTCCAGACTGAACCAGGCAGTGATAGGTGAAGGTGAGAGAGAAAGCCAAGAGAGCAAAGAGGACAAGAGCAATCCAGCCAGAAGCCAAGAAAGCCCAGAACTGAAGTGGCTGGTTTACATAGGAAAGAGAAGCTGAGGGGAAGGGAAGTGAAACCCAGACCCTGAGCCACAGAGGTTTAGGGTAAGGGAGTGGGGTGAACAGTGATTCAAGGAACCACAGATACTGAGTGATTCTTGCTCCTGGTTTCTTTGGCGCCTGACACACATGCGTACATTCCATAGGCAGTGGCACCGTCCTGTAGTTCTAGCATTTGGGAGTCTGAGACAGAAAGATCAAGAGTTCAAGTCCAGCTTGAACTATAATAGCAACTTCCAAGCCAGCTGAAACTATACAACAAGATTCTGCCTCAAATATATAGAGAAAAAATAAAAACAAGAAGCAAACACAGTTACACTCTGCAGCTTTACAGAAGCTACAGCTAAAACATTCTATGCTCCTATAGTTATCTTCCCTCCCATCAGTGGCTTCCTGCTACTCCATCAACTCCATGGTTACAGCAGACAACAGTAAATGGCTGCTGTTCTCTGCAATTTAACTTTCGCAGTTTCAAGGATTGAAGCTAGGGCCTGGGGATGCAGGTCTAAGCTCTGCTCCCTGCCCTCCTTTTACTTTTTTATTTTGAGACAATGTCTCACTAAGTTCACCAGACTAACTTGAACTCATTCTAAAGCCCAAGCAGGCTTTGAATTTATGCATTCTAGCCTCACTCTCCAGGCTAGTGTGCAATTTAGAATCTTATTCTAGATAGCACAATTATTTTTTAAAAGTTGATTTAATATTTTAAAGATATCCACAGTAGACAAAGCGGTGTACATACTGAGTGGAAGGCTTATTAAAATATTAATACATTCTTCACGGAATTAGGAGTATATGGAGGCACATATACACACACAAAATAAAATCAGTTGTCTAGTTTTGGGAAAAAGAACAAAGCAGGAAGCCTGGCACTGAGTAACTTCAAAATGTTTCAAAGTTGTAGTGGTGAAAATAGTGTAGTATTGGCATGAAAACAGATGCGCAGAACAATGGAACAGAATAGAACCTAGAAATAAACCCACACAATAACTCTTCATGAGCATAAGTGAAAGAAAAACTCAATAAAATATTAGTAAATCAAATTCGGCAATAGCACATTAATGAGATCAATATCCATGACCAAGTGGGATTCATGTCACAGATATAAGGACAGTTCATTATGTTCAAATCAATGATCACACTAACCATGTCAGCAGAATGAGGGACAAAAATCACATGACAATCAATATATATACAAAAAAGGCATTCGATAAAATTCAACAGCTTTCCCAATAAAAATGTGAAGCAATTATGCATCCCAGAAAAGAACCTCAGGGACTAAAGAGATGGCCCTCAGGAAAGAACACTTGCTACGCTTGCACAAGACCTGGTTTGGTTTACACAACCATCTGTGTCTCCAGTTCCAGAACTAACAACTCCTGGCAAGCATGAGCACACATGTGGCTCACATACCTAACACTCATACACATAAAATTAAAACCAATAAATCTTTAAAATATGAAATCTAGCCAGGCAGTGCTGATACACACCTTTAATCCCAGCACTTGAGAGGCAGAGGTAGAGGCAGGTGGATCTCTGTGAGTTTGAGGCCAGCCTGGTCTACAAGAGCTAGTTTTAAGATAGGCTCCAAAAACTACAGAGAAATTCTGTCTCGAAAATAAAAATAAATAAATAAATAAAGAAGTCTACCTCAACATAACCAACCTACTTAGAACAAGCCAACGCATAATATTAAACTGAATGTGTGAAAACACAAAGCTCATTTTCTGACTTATACAACAAGAAAAGGATGGCCACTTCCCTCACTTTCAGAAGTTTTAACCAGAGCAGTCCCGCAAGAGAAATAACCAGCACCGAAGTGGAGAGACAGTCAAACTGCCGCTGTTAGCAGATGTCATAAATGCACATGGCGAAGTCTCCCAATTCCCGAGGCTACTAGAGTCACAGCCTAAAGCCATCGTCGCCAGTGTGCGCCAGAAAAAGCATCTGAAGTAGAAATCGAGAGAACAGTCACACTTACAAGAGAGATTACAAGCAAAACCCGAGGCTAAATTAGCCCAAGAACCGGAAGCGTTCCAGAGTCACTGTAAAACACCTGTGGCAGAAGTGAAGCGCCACAGATATGCAGCCTGGGCCTGTGCTTTTTTGCTTCTTTCAAGAATTTTGAACGATTTTCCTTCTTGATTTCTTCCTGGCTCCAACTACGTGCTCAAAAATAAGTACTGGACTGAGAAATAGCTCAGTGGGTAAGAACACTTGCTTGAGATTGAACTCCCGACAACTACATATAAAGCCAGGTATGACTAAAATTTCAGCCCAGGTGTGTGTGTGTGTGAGAGAGGGGGGGGGAGAGAAATAGAGAGAAAGAGAGAGGAGAGAGAGAGAGAGAGAGAGAGAGAGAGAGAGAGAGAGAGAGAGAGAAGAGACAGAATCTGAAGCGCTCACTTGTCTGTCTAAATCTGAATGGCAGGTTTATGGCTCCCTAACAGAGCTTATCTTGAGGCAATTAACTGAAGAGATATGATAGACACCCAGACATAGGCATAGGTGTGCGCACTCAAACACACACATCTTCATACACTATGGACACCACACAGAGAGAGAGAGACAGACAGACAGACAGAGACAGAGAAAGAGAGAGAGCAATAGATAAAGGTACATGAAGATTTCGTGTACAACACGCAGAAACCACACATGCACAACACCCAGAGACACAAACACCCAGAGACAACAAGCACAAAGAATAACTTGTTTAATTTCTCTGTATTTGTATAGCTTCCAGAATTGTTCTTGTTACTAATTTCTAGTTTTATTATGAATTGGCCAGAGTAGATACTCACATGATTTTGATATTTTCAATTTGCAAGACCTATTTTCTGGCCTCCAATGAGCTCTACTCTATAGCATGTTCCATGCACTGATGAGACAGATGTTGTCAGTAGCTGCTAGGTAGGTGTTCTGTAACCTCTGTTGGCTCTACTAGGCAATGGGTACAAACCAGGTCTGAAAATCCCTGGTCAATTCCCAACAAAGCACCCATTGTTTGCAGTGGGTTGTTAGAACACCTGTCTATGACATCATTGTTATAGGATGGTTTTCTTGTCCGTTTTTAATACCTTTGATTTAGAATATCCAATGTTGTTGTCCCTGCTTTGTTTGGGTTTCCATGAGCACAGGGCATCTTAGTCCACCCTTCACACCCTTCACTTTCAGTCTATCTGTGTCCTTTGAATAGAAAAAAAATCTCTTACAAACCATATATAGTTGTTTCTAAGGAGATCTGTAGAGGGCACAAGGTCCGTGTACTCACAGATAAGCACTAGGGAAACCAAGAATGTCAGACATAACTGCTTGACTCGTCAATGGAAGAGATGAATGCCAGTTTTCCACCCCGCATGCTGGAAGTGGATGTAGTTAATGACCTGGTGATGTGTGCTATCCATAGAGCCAGGCCACATCTGAATCTCCCAGACCTTTACCTAGAGCATTGCTTCTCCATCAATGGAACCCATCCTTATGGGAGATGTCACATGTGCTTTATAGCTTGGTGGCCTCTACACTATCTGTACCAACACAAGACCATACCAGATTCTCCCTAGGCCCATAAGCTATATAACCTATTTTTATAGAAAGTGTCACAGGTCCTTTGCAAAGATGTGTTGGTGTAGTCAAGCCTTAAGTTTTATTGTGCACATGAGATTGGGACGTCATCAGGAAACTTTTTTTCCAAAAAATACTGTACTTGGGTATGTCTAAAAGAAACTTCTTGGGTCAGACTCTAGAAGTTTGAACCAACAGTGGCTACTGAATGGCATCAAACCAGATTTTCTTCTTGCCTCATAGGCATCGTTTCCCAGGCAACCACAGTGTTTGCAGAGACCCCCATGGAGGCTGTTTATTTTGTTTTGTTTTTATTCATTCACTTTGTCAGTTAACTGGAGAATTTGACTCATTCATACTCTAGATATTAATATGCAAGGTCTTACTACAGTAGCAATGTGTTTTGGCTCATTGCTAATTATTTTTAGTTTGTCTATTAAAGGCTTTTGCTTTGTGGTTATCAAGAGAGGTATGAAAAATCTTTTAATTATAGTAAGCTATTTCTTAAATGATACAATGTAATTTGCCTATCACTTTGCATATTAATATAGTTATTGTTTTAATTCTATTCTTCCTGTCTGTTTTAAATATATGTGTGGCTTATGCATCATGGTTGTAATATCAGAATTTTGAATTTATTGGAGTAACTGGTCTTACCTGTGAGTTCTCATTCTTTTTTGGTTGTTAGGGCTTCTGTTAGCACTTCCTGTAGAACACTTCTGGTGGACAGGCAGCCTGTCACCTTGGGTTTGTCTGGAAAGCGTCCCGCCTTCATTTCCAAAGCAAGGCATTGCAATTTGCAGAACAAAACTTCCTGCCACTTCGCTCCTGACCTGGACTTAGTTGCCAGGCAGGATGAGGTGAGGCAGGCTGAAGTGAGGCAGGCTGAGGCACCCTGTCTGTTCTCTCTCTTCTCTTAAAACCTTGGGAATCTTCTCGACCAAGCTTTGACCTGTGGGAACGTAAATATGAAATGTCTTGGGATAGATTTGGTTGAGTGACTGACTGGCAACTTTTGATTGTCTGTACCTGGATATTTATATCCATCTGTTTCCAGCTTCATGTTTTTGTTTCTTTGGACATACATCTCACCTCTACGGCATTTCCACGTCTCCCATACACTTTCTGCACACCTTCTCATTCTTCTAACTTGCTCCTCCTCGAATCACGTATTTTTATGTAGCATTTCTTTAAGCTTCCTAAATATGTCTCCTGTTCCAGCTATGCTGCCAGTGAGGCCTTCTACCACATTTTCCATTTAGCTGAGTGTACTTTTCAGCTCAAGAATTTTTAGTGTTTGTTTGTTTCCATTTACTTGCTAAGATCCACTGTCAGAGTGCTAGGACATTTCTCTGTTTTCTTACAGATCATTAAGGTTTTTTTAAGACAACTATCTTGTGCTTTCAGGTTGAGAGTTCTTTCCAGTTGGCTCCCGGTCAGTTTCTGTCTCTTTTCTGATAACTTGCTGGGGTCAGTTCCAGAAAGCCCTGGATGTTTGTTGGTATATGTCATGATCTGAGCACAGAATTGGATATTTTCTCCAGTCTTCCTAATATGGCTTTGTTTGCATCTGTCTTTTCAGAAACTCTAGGCAGGTTCCTTATTTTCTCACTGCCACTATTAGAGCAGCAGTGGTCTCCAGATCCAGATTTTCCAGAAGTCAGCTGTCACCACACTGTCTCTGTCCCGGTACAATCCAAACCCAAACACACTGCTTGTGTTTTGCTCAGAAAGAACAGGAGACTCCTAAAGAAAGCACTGGAGAGTGTTGTGTCTTCTCAAACATCCTCTGGGCCCAGATCAGCCTGGATTCCTCATCTACAGTTAATGGTCAGAAAGTGAGGAATCTGGCTAGCTCTGGACGGTGTCACTGTAGACAGGCTGGTCCTGGTCTCCTATGCCACACCTTTGATCATCAATGCTCCTAAATTGAGGCATAGTGTTGAGCTCACAGCCCACAAAAAACAAAATCAACACAACACTGGGTTAGGATCAAGGTCCATACTCACCCATAAAGACTGCACACTGCTGAGAAGAACTTGTGAACAAAGACCACTGCAACCAACAATGTATCTTGTTAGTTGGATTAGACTGGGGTCTGTGTCTTCCCTAGCAGAGAAGCTGTCTGGGTATTCCATCCATAGACAGACCCAGGAGCAAGAACTGCTAACATCTGCATAGTATCAGGTTTCATCAACCCACCACTAAGTTCAAGAGCAAAGTTTCATCCTTAGCTACCCTACTGTCTTAGTTACTTTCCCATTGAGGTGATATGTCACAATGAACAAGATAACATACAGAAAAAGGTGCTTATTTGGAGCTTACAGTTTCAGAGGGTTAGAGTCCATGACCATCATGGTGGGGAGCGGGCAGCAGGCTGGACATCAGACATGGCACTGGGGCAGTAGCTGAGAGCTTACATTTTGAACCATAAGTACAAGGCACCTAGAAGCAGAGAGAAGGGGAGAGAGAGAGAGAGATCCTAGGAATGGTGTGGGCTTTTGAAACTTTGAAACCTGCCCCCAGTAATACACTTCCTTCAACCACACCACATCTCATAATCCTTTCCAAGCAGTTCAATCAACTAAGGACCAAATATCCAAAACAAAAACACGAACCTATGATGCTAATTCTCATTCAAACCACCACACTTGCCCTACCTCCAAAATGTAGAGTCACTATAAGTGATGCAACCTGAGCTTGGAGATGGCCTTGGTGACTACTGGCCACCTGAGCAGATGCTAAATAGAATTCTGCCTCTGTCTTACAGGAGTTCATGGAGGTGTGTGCCATAATACACAATGATGTTAGCCAAGCACAAGTCCACCCAGCTGGGGAGCACGTGTCTCTGCTGGTTCCATCTATGGGCATGGACCTGATGATCGTTATCTTACCCAGAGGAATAGGTGGCAGAAAATGCCATTTGAAACTAAGACTGATGCGACACTTGATGGGTTATACATGAGCCTCATAGCCACCAAGGCCTCCACAGTCTCAGGAAGAGGGAAGATGTTCCTCAGCCTTTCCAAGGTTAAAGCTGATACATAGGTGTATCACAAAGGGCATAGGTAGGTGTCTGCCTGATGCCAGAACTGGCCTAGAGGCTCCTTAGCAAGCTCTAGCCCGTTCATGGGCCTTCACTTTTCACTGGTGCTAAGTCTCACTACAGCAAGAGTAGAACTCACATTCAAGGCAGCATTACCTTATGCTCTGTTCGCTGAGGAGCAGAACTCTCCTTCCAGCTCTGCCACTTTAGGCTTGAGAAATATTAGAGTAGCCTCTTTGCCGTCAGGCCTATGCAGCTTTCCAGGCTCAGTGTCACTTAGGGCACTGTTGAGGCTTTACCCAGAACTCTATTTCACTATGATGGTCCTGGTACTGGGTTTCAATCTGAAGGCTTAGGCTGTGTTCTTGTGCACTCCCTCAAGTGAGTGGTACCTCTCTCCAGATTGGGCAGAGTGGGTGGCACTGTGATTAGGAAGGCAGAGTGATGACCCCAGCTCTTTTTTCCTTCTCCAATGCTCCCTTCATGCCACTCTACTAAACACAAGGACTATGGACTCTTAAAAGTTTTCCCCAGCTTTTCTGCTGATAGCTTGGCACTCAGAAAGCGGCTCAATTCACTGTGTCTGTGGGGAGAGCTTTAAAAGGCTCTTCATCAGCTACCATCTCATTTTGCTTTTAAAAAAATACACTTAAGGAAGCAGTCCATCCCTGAACTTGAGCATTCGCACATAATGTAAATACGATGCTGCCAAATGGTGCCTTACTCCTAACGCTGGTAACAACACCATCTGAGTGTAGAAAATAAATTTTCAGGCCACAAAAATCCTAGAACCCTCTCACTATCCCATCTTATTAGGAAAGTATTTAAAATTACAAAATCAAGAGAAAATTGGGTGTTTTACAATTCATCCCACAAGCATTCTCTTAGGAATGAAATGTCAAAACAACATTAGGAAAATCAAAAGTACACATGGGCAGGGTAAGCATTGCCACTTTGCCTTATTCTATGGTTCCCTTGAGGGAAGAGCCTGTGCCCTGTACTAACCACAGTTCAGCTGTTG
The DNA here is from genome assembly GCA_025134845.1 of Neodon shergylaensis. Lineage (NCBI taxonomy): Eukaryota > Metazoa > Chordata > Mammalia > Rodentia > Cricetidae > Neodon > Neodon shergylaensis. The sequence continues at coordinate 7,895,622 of JABTXL010008037.1, read as the reverse complement.
GGAAACCTTCAATGCTTGGCTGAGTGAGTAATTGAACAACATTCAATTAACCATGGTGCAGCTCAGCACTTTCAGTCTGGCTTAGAGATCCTGAAGACTAACATCAGTAAGAGCTGTGTCAACAGAAAGAGTTCTTCCTTTTGACAGCTCTGCTAATGCACCAAATTGGTGAGTACCTAAGCTCCTCAGAAGTGTGATAAACCAGAATAAAACAACACAAAAGTCAGTCTACAAAGGGTACAGTTCACTAATGTCCCAACGGGTGTTTAAGCAGAAGGTGGGTCCAGGGAAGGGGTTGAGAGATGGAGCAGGGTTAAACCATCCCCCTCAGGCTTGGAAGGGCCTACTTAGGCCCTCCAACACTGCCAATATTTCAGGAGGTTGCAGGACTCCAGCCTCCGGCTTTGCTGCCTCTGTTTGTGGGCAATGATAGGAAGTTCAGGGAATGCTGAAATGTTAGCACTTCCAAGATCCCAGCAAGTCCGCGGGAATGGAATGGAGAAAGTTCTCCCAGGCTTCAGTATGAAAGTTTGTCCTAGTTTGCTTTCTGTAGCTGTGATAAAACAAGATGGCCAAAAGCAACTGGCGGAAGAGCAGTTTACTTCAGTTTAGAGGTTATAGTTCATTGTTGAAGGAAGCTAAGGAAGAACTCAAGGCAGAAATTTGGATCAGAAATCCATGGGTCAGAGACCATGGATTAATCCTGATAACTGGCTTTCTTCTGGCTTACTGAGATAGGCTTTTTTTTTTAACATCCAGGCTTACCTGCCTGGAGATGTACTGCCCATAGTGAGCTGAGCCTTCTTGCTTCAATTAGTAATCAATAAAATGCCTCCACAGACACGCTTACAGGCCAATCTAATGGAGACAATTCTTGAACTGAGGCTCCTTCTTCTTAGGTATGTCTATATTGTCTCAAGTTGACATTAAAAACCAGCCAGCTCAATCTATCCTTTGTCAACTTGACATATACACATCTCACTATTGAACTATTCCCTTTCCTTTCTTGTTCATCTAAAAGATTCCTTGTTGATATCAACCTATAAGATATAGTTCAAAAAAGTACCACAGTCATAAAAATTTCAGTGTTTTAAATTTCAATAAAGTCTGCTGTCTCTAAATTGCAGGGTCCTGTAAAAATCCAAAGCAAGTTATATATGTTCTCATTCCAACATGGAAGAATCAAAGCATTAATGCAACCACATTTAAACAAAACCAAATTTCAGTAATATAGCTCAACGTCCAACATCTGGGACTCATTCACCACATAATCCTCTGGGCTCTAACGGGTTCGAGAGTCCAACTTCTGCTCTCCAGAGTATACACAGCTTGTCTCATAGGCTCAGGCTGACTCCATTCCGCACCTGCCACTAAACTTTGTACACGCCCCATGATCTTGGCATCTCCAGTATCCTGAAGTCTCTACTGAAACTGAAGCTGTACCTCACCAATGGCCTCTTCTGGCCTCTCTTCCACAACTCCCACCATGCTACAGTTCTTGTGGGATTCTCACAAAACAAGGAAGCAAATAATCCCAGAGCAAACCCTCTCCAATGGTAAAGCTTGTGGGGGCAAGGAGACACTGATAGTGGAGCCAGTCCTCACCTCTGCGCATGAATCTCAAGACACATTTCTATTCCTTCCCTCTGCCTTTCCTCCCTCCCATCTTGTTATCTCCCTCCCCAACCTTGATAGGAAGTAGCAACGTCTTGAGTGCTGCTTCTAGAAAATGCTGTCTTCTAGCCCCTCCCTCATCACTGCATTTCCATTTCAGTAAGTTAGAGAAAGGATTCAGATGTCAATAAAATGGCTCAGTGATTCTAACATTCAGCAGAACTGAAAACCCCACATTCTCTCCCTGAGCTCACGTAAATGCTGAACCAAGACTTCTAAAGTAATGGTCCATCCGAGAGCAAGACAGAAGCCTGGCATCAGAGCCAGCCATTTCCCTTAGGAAGAGTAACCACTAAAGCTGGGAATAAAAAGCAAACACAGAACAGGGAGGAAAAGAGGGAGAAATCACTGTTTCAGAAGTCCATTGGAGGGTGAGGGTTCTCCATCCAAGCACTGTGCTCTAACCCTCACCTAGGGTGGGTCCCTCTGGCTGATGGTACCAGATAATCCTTCCAGAGAGCAGCAGGGAAGAGGATGCCCTGCAGTTAGCATGGAGACGAGAGGGAAGCCCCACTGAACTGAGCTAGAACTGGATGAGTAGTAGGGACTTCTCCTTTGAGCTCCTATCTCTTTGACTGGGCCAAATGTCCCAGCTTCTATCACGGCCCTAACCTAAAGTGATTCCTAATGATATTCTGCTATACTCATAGGTTTGTGTCTAGCCCAACTGTCATGAGAGAGGCTTTGCCCAGCAACTGATGGAAACAGATGCAGAGACCCACAGGCAAGCATTAGGCAGAGCTAGTGGAATCCTGTGGAAGAAGGGGAAGAACGATTGTAGGAGCCAGTGTGGTCAAGGACACTACAAGAAAACCCGCAGAACCAACTAACCTGGGCTCATAGGGGCTCACAGAGACTGAACCAAAAACCAGGGAGGTTGCATGGGCATAACCTAGGTCCTCTGCAAGTATGCTACAACCGAATAACTTGGTCTTCCTTTGAGACTTCTAACAGTGAAAACAGGGGTTGTCTGTTGCCTGTTTTGGGGCCCTGTTCCTTCTACTGGATTACCTCATCCAGCCTTAGAGGAGGTGCCTAGTCTCACTGCGACTTGATATACCATGGCTGGCCCATGTCCATGAGAGCCCTTGCCTGTATCTGAATAGTAATGGAGGAGGAATGAATGGAAGGACTGGAGAGGGGAGGTGGGTGAGAGGAAAGAGGGAAAACTTTGATTGGGATGTAAAAACAAAATAATAAACAACAAAAGGAGGTGTTGACTATTGGAGGCTAAGCCATGGTGCACAATGTCTTTTGTTGACTCCTTTTGTGTCCTGATACAGAAGTGAGGCCTCAAGACCCAAGGCAACTGAGGCTTGGGAAAACCAGGAAGGTTTCTGAGGTCTCCTTCCCTATTTTACTAACTTAAAGGGCATATTTGTGCTCAGCTATCATTTTTACAACTGATGGTCCCAGTTGTTTTAGTGTGGCTCAAAGTTTGAATGTGTGGTGTCTCTTCTGTTTGAAACAGGACTTGTTGTGTAGTATCTTTTCAATCTTTTGTTGACCAATACTGTTGACAGTTTAGAGATTCAAGCAATAGTTTTGTATGCAAGAGAGAAGAATCATTCATTCTGCAATAGTGTTTTAGTGGTGGCTTCAAATTTGGGCTGACTTATTCAGTTAGTGTCACTAGAATCAAATGTCAGTGTCATGTACACCCCACACCATCAACTAAGACCCTTTTCAGTGCTTCACTTACAAAAATCACCCCAGAAAACAGTACCTTCTTCATATGATGACCGCATATTCGTCTTCAAAAATGTCCTCCTTTGAGGAACAATTCCTTCCCACAAACAGAGAAAGTAAGAGGGATCTGAGGACTGTGACTCCAATCGTGTGACTTATCCTACTGCCTTCTGTCTTCCAGTTTTATTATCCATTAATTCCTTCTGATATTAAAGGAAAGAACCACATTTTCTTATTATGTGCCCCATGTTCATCATATGGAACTTGTTTATACATAACTGTTGGGGAAATAATTTGGTAAGATATTTCTCTGTGATATTATGATTAAAATAATATGGAGCAGAACCCATTTCTTCATGAAAATAGAAGTATACAAAGTCATTCAGAAACCAAAATACTTTTAACTCCTTTTCAGCAAACGAAGACGCTGGACATATATCCCTATAGATATAAAGCAATAGCCTTTCCTACAACCATCAATAACCTGTATAGCTCCCTCCCCGCAAAAAAAGACTAAGCCCTTGCCTTCTCAGTATCCAAATAATCCAGTAAAAGTTAGCTAAGCCAGTATAACAGTAAATGGAGCCAATACTACTGTTATGCTCCTATTCATTGTCTGTGGTCATAGGTTTCATTATATTTAGCCACAGATTATATACAACTATAAGTTTCTTTGGTTTGAGAATAGATATTCTCCATGATTCAGAGGTTGTCTTAAAACATTTTCTCTATATCCTCCATTCCTCGAAATGCTTTTAACTAGAGGCATTCTGTTGATGATCCTCAAGGACAAGTGTAATGCCCGAAACATATCAAGCCACTCAACTAAAAGCCATTGATTCATGTCCTGACATCATTGAATTGAAACTGTTTCCTTTCTAAAATGACAGGTTCATGGTAGTCTTAATAAAGCAACCCAGTTAGCTGAATTTCATTCATGAAATGTATCACTGCCATGTGGTTCCTAAGATGATGAATTTTCTTCTCCATACCAACACAGCCTTTGAAAGGATATTATTTTAGTTACATATGCCCTCTTAACATCTTCTCCCTTCAGAAGAAATCCACTGCTACTTTCAGCTGTGTTTCTCTGGACTTGGCTCTGAAAAGGTCCCATTCATGATGTTCTCAATCTTCAGAGGCTGGAGGTGGAGGCTGGAGGTGGTGGCTGAAACTCAGGTCAAAGATCAACATCATCACGCTATGCTTCCACAGGTCAGATGCACCAAGACCCCATTGGCCAGATCAAGCCCTGTGCCTTTGTGCACAGTTCAGGGTCAGAGAAGGACACCAAACCCTGACACAGATGGGGGAGGGGTGAAGTGAGTATTTGTTGAACAATTGTCTAATCTACTTCAGTGGTCTGAATAAAACCTTTTTTATTTAAGTAGAGTGAATGTAGATTTAGTAAGGAAAAGTGAAAAAAGAACTCTCAAGAATGGTAAAAACTTCAAGAGGAATAGCATTGATCTAAATAAAGTCTTTTAATGTGTTGTTTGATAATATGACCAACTTGACATCTTGGTAGTTCAGATTAGATCTGCATATAAATATAGGGAGAGACATGTAGTCTATGCTAACAACTATCACAATAGAAGCAACAAGAGCAGTACTTAAGATAATAAAGTCTTCTGTGTCATGTGAATAGTAATTATTGAGCTTCTTTTCATACCCAGACCTCTCTATCTTCTTCGATATCTCAACCAACAAACAGCACCTGAGCCTGCACTGGCCCAAATGCTGGAAGCCAGTAATAAACAAAAGAAGCTTTAACTAATAACTCTCTGTGATGCCTGATAACTCACAGGACACCAATTAATATATCACTTGAGAGTTGCTACCCAAAGATCCACAGAAGTTGATTTTCCTCATAGAAAAATCTTCCAAAATTGTGACTTTCCCAATGTGTTGTTTGCTTGCTTTTCTATCTCCCCCAAAGCAGAGCCTTCTCCCGAAAGCTGATGATTCTGGAGTTTGGTTTAGTGTCCCTGCATAAAGCGATTTTACCTGCAGCCATTCAGTTTGGTGAAGAAACTGCATCAGTGCACTTTAGTCTACAAAGCGTTAATCCTGAGATTCACCAGAGAAAAAAACAATTCCATAATTTTGAGCCAAATTTTCAGCAATATTTAATTAAATATTAAATACTAGCCATGTAGATGGACTTTGGCCAGGAACAGTCCCTGGAACTCACATCTGAGTGACATCTTTTGGAGGGGCTTGTATGGACAAACCAATATGGTCACCATATTTTCCCATGAGGCTTTGTTATTTTCCAAGAACTATAACTCCCAGCATTCCAGGAATGTCCAGTTCTAGTCCTTGCACAGATGGAGCTGATAGGTTAACTCTGGGTCTTATAATAAGTGAGCAAATTCTCATTCATTGTTCGGGGGTGGGGCACTTAAGAGACTGGTAAAAAGGACTCAGAGACAAGCTATCTGGCAACCACTATGAAATTATTATGGACATACTTATGAAAATTCTTGTCTAAAACTTCAACAAGGATAAAAGTAGAAAATAGAACACATGATACTTTTGAGGTATTTTCTATAGTTTCGGGGATTTCTATCACTCCCATACTTAATAAGAAAGAATGGCTTATAACCAACTCATCAAAACAAAATCTCCATGAATAAATAATATGATCAGGGGAAAGATGAGAAAATGGGGCCCAGCAGGGAAACTTCTTTATTACTGCATACTGTCTAATCCCAAAACATCCAATTAATGGTTAAAACCAGAAGCAAAATAGCATTTTAAAATGTTTTGAAATATTTGATAGTAGGGTATTTTTGTTTAAGGAAGAAGAACATTTTTTCTTATGCCTAAAGTCATTATCCTCCACTTTCAATTCAGAAGCTATTTGCTGCAGAAAAGCATGCATGTACCTTCCAGGTCTGAGGGACTACATCCCTGTGCAAATTCTGGCCTCTTGCATAATGAGATTTTAACTACTTGCCTCTGTACAGTACCTGGGTACCTGCTACTAGACTAAGAACATTCCAAATCAACTCACTTGGTGTCTCTGTGTTCATATGGATGGCTCATGTTAACACACACTAGGAGTATTAAGAAATGGATGAATAAACACTAAAAGTCAACATTACAGAACATGAATGAATACTACTGAAATTGATGCTTAAAAAGGGCAAAGCTGAGTGACCAGAGATTTTCAAACTCCTGAAACATAGACATTGTGGGTAACTAGGTTGTCTTAGCATTATCTTCTCAGTCCACAGAGGAGGGGTCATAGAAAATATTACATAGGTCTTGTGTTGCTTGATTTTCTTGTCAACTTGACATTGGGGAGAAGAAATCTCAACTGAGGAATCACCCAGATTAGACTGACTTGTGGCCATGTTGGTGAGAGACTTTTCTGACTGATTCTTGATAGGGGAGAATCTATCCCATTGTTTGCAGCACCATCCATAGATAGGAAAGTCTGGACTATGTAAGAAAATCAGCTGAGCACGAGACATGGAGAGAGCCAGAAAGCAGCCCTTCCCTGTGGTTTCTGCTCCAAATTCCTGCCTTGAATACCTATCCCGATTTCAGTTTTATGGGCTATGACCCAGAAGTATAAGCTGGAATAAACCTTTCTTCTCCCCAGTTGCTTTTGCTTGTGATGTTTATCAGAGAAACAAGAGAGGACTAGGACAGATGTACAAGTGAATATTTCCTAACTAACTTTTCTGACAGAAGACAGAATAGGCCCTTATGAGTTTGCCTCATTTTAAAATGCACTGATAATATTGATTGTAATTAATTAATTAAAAATGCTGCAGGTCCCCAAACAGTGGCTGGTCCAGGGCAGGACATCTCCTAGGGCTGCACACCCTTCTCTGGCTTTCTCCACTCTCCTTTTATTTTGCATCATTAGGGCCCTCTTTGTGGAGCATGTCACAAATAAACCACTTAGACGCGCATGCCTTTAATTTGGATCTTGATATGGGCAGATACCTGTCCTTAGTCCAAATCTTGAGGAAGGAAGACACACCTTTAATCTGGGCCACACCATCTGCTGGAAGTCTATATAAAGACATAGAAGGAAGTTCTTGCTCTTTGCCTGCTCGCTGTCACCTTCCAAACACATCCATTCCTCCCCTGGCATTGAAGCCGACTTCTTCAGGATTCCAACATATACAGAAGACCAGCTGAGATATTCAACCTCGTGGTACTGTAGCACGATTAAGAAAAACCTAAAGGTAGATATTGGGGTTCAACCTGATGGTCAGAAAAAATAAAACAGCCAGCCACTGGCTCTTAACTCTACCTCAGTACAAAATGGAGATCCTGCCTCCAGGAATCCTCAGATTGAGTTTTTGGACTGAGGTAGAGGCAAGAGCCAGTGGGTGACTCTTTTGCTTTTCTGATATTCAGGTTGAACCCCACTATCTATCTATGGGTATTTATTAATCATGCTACCTAGTACTGAACAATTGCTAGATTCTTGGACTTTCCATTCATAGCTAGTCATTGTTGGATTTGCTAGACCATAGCCTGTAAATCATCTCCAAAATTCCCATATATATGGAGAGAGAGATTTATTCATTAAGTTCTGTAATGTAGTGATATTTTGTTTGTGTTTTAACAAATAAAGTTTGCATGAGGATCAGAGTGCAGAGCTAAGTCATAGAGGCCAGGCAGCAGTGGCACACATTTTTAATCCCAGGACTCAGGGGACAGTCGGTTCTCTGTTAGTTCAAGTACACTCTGGGCTACATAAAATTGATCCAGTCTAAAAGAGAAACAGAGCTCACACAAAGGTAATCCCAACACTTGGGATCACATGCCTTTAATCCCAACACTAAGGAGATGGCTACAGAAGTAATATGGCTGGACAGAGGGATATGAGGCAGGAGGAGACAAGAGCTCAATTCTCTCTGAGGAGAAGTGCAGTCTGAGGCAGCAGCCTGAGGATAGGATCGCTCCTTCGGGTCTGAGCATTGGTAGAGATAAGAACTCTAGTGGCTGCCGCTCTGCTTCTCTGACCCTTCAGCTTTCACCCCAAGAGCTGATGCCACATTTTTATTATTAAGACCAATTAGAATTCATGTTGTACTCTGTCTCTAGAGAACCCAGACTAATACAATTGCTTAGGCCTCTCCACTAATTCCTATGCTGACAACTCCCCTGAACAACCTAACCATATCTGGAGGATCTATGAAGAAGTGATAACGACTCAACAAAGTCATAGAGTCTGGCCCAATGGGGCCAGAACAAGAAAAGGAGGAGCTTCCAGGGTTTTCCTTTGCCACATGAGGAAGTAGCAAGGTGACTTCCTGAAGGCCACTAAAAACCGCACCACCCTAGCCAAACTTCTCCTGATGATAGACTGAATCAGTTGTCATTTTATTACCATCACCAAACTACCCAATAGAAAACAAGGAAAAGAATTACTTTGGCCCATGGTTTCAGAGGTATCTCTCTGTGGTGATGGCAACAGTGTGTCAGAGCAGAGCTACTCACATCATGGTAGACAGGAAGTGGAAAGGACCCCTGGCACTCTAGTTATCCTCTTTCTCTTTCAGATCTACCCGGGCCTTCAGCAGAGGGGATGGTGTGCCCCACATGAACATCAGGTCTTTCTATCTGGGGATGCCTTCACAGTCACACCCAGGTAAGCTTTACCTCCTTCTGTGCCGGCTAAGTCTTGTGTCAACTTGACACAAGCTAGAGTTATCTCAAAGGGAGGATCCTCCATTGAGAAACAGCCTCATTAAGACTGGACTACAGGTAAGCCTACAGGGCATTTTCTTCATTGGTGATTGATGGGGGCAGCTTATTGTGCATGATGCCATAACTGGGCTGGTGGTGCTGGGTTCTACAGGAAAGCAAGCCATAAGGAGCAAGTCAATAAGCAGGATCTCTACATAGCCTTTATATCAGCTCCTGCCTCCAGGTTCCTGCCCTGTTTGAGTGTTTGCCCTGACTTCCTTCAATGACAAACGGTTAGTTATGTGGAAGTAAAAGCCAAATGAACTTTTTCTCACCAAGTTGCTTTTTGGTCATGGTGTTTTATTAAAGCAATAAAAACCTTAACTAAGATACCTTCCTAGGCATTTCTTAATCCAATCAAGCTGCCAATCAAGATTAACCATCACATGGGCTTCCTAACTCCCAGGAAAAAATGAACTTTTAGTTCTTTATGCTACCCAGCCTGTGACATGTTGCAATGAAAGCCTATATTTAATAATTCAATATTTTTGTGTCTATTAGAAAAACAATTTCATGATGAACCATTAAACAGAAAGCACATTAGCAGCATGGTAGATCAACAGAAACTCTGCCAAACCAACACAAAGGGTAAGAGATGAGTTGACTAGAAGCCAACTGGAAACCAGGGGCAGAGACTTCAACAGCACACACGTGTGGAGATCAAACAGCACTGTTCTAAATCAACAGCAGGACAAATGAAGGAAAACTACAAATTCAAGGCACTGGGATTAAATTAAATTAAAGCAGATGGGATGTGGTGCTATATACTCCATTGTCTTGATGTACTCCATTGAAGAATTTTCCTTGGATATTGGTTCCGTAAACACACGGAAAACAAAATCAAAATATGGATTTTGTTCTAAAGAAGTTGTCCTGATAGTCACAGTTCTGGAGTGTGCAGAAACCCTCAACAAAACTCTTCTTAAGATCTTGGGCGTGGCTTTATATTTATTTCAGTGGGAGTCAATGCTAAGAGAGGGCACAGAAAGGCTGGGATTAGGGTTAGCCCAGCATTACAGCATATTGGAAAGAGTAAGAGGCCAGATGAGTGGGAGCGAATCACAACAGCTAAGAGCACCTTACCAAGAAGGCAGTGCTCTTTGATTAGGACAGTCACCAATAGTTTATAACCAGACAACAGTGGGTTGGTGGATGGGATGCCAATGCCCACATTTCCCCACATGTGGTACATTCAGGGCCATGGGTAACGCATGGCAAAGCCTTAAGAAATAAAATACTGGAGCATTTGAAGTGTTATAGTAGGCTGTCATGTATCTTGAAATAAACATCTATCCATTAGAAGAAGATTTATTTTTTTTCTTCTCAAAAAATAAAATGTTCTAAAACTCTAACTTAGATTTGTTCCATTGGGAAAAGTTAAGTGATTGATCCAGGGCTGTCAGGGTGCAGCCGAAGCAGTGATCACAGCAATGGCTGCCACAGAAGATCTTATATGATAAAGATCTCAAACCAACACTATAAACTTTTACCTCAAAAGGATTATGAGAAGAAAAGAAAGGGCCTTAAGAGAAGGAACAAAAGGAAGCAAAGTTGAGAAAGGAATTGTGAAGTAGAGAAGGGAAAATAGGAAAACCAATGTTGGTAGCTGGAAAGAAACAAGACTGATCAGTTTAGCTAGACTGGCTAGGAATAAAAATAGAAGACTGGGATTAATGAAATAGAGACTTAAATTTAAAAAAAAATCTCATTACCCACAATAAAGATTCTAGGAGAATGTGTTTTACTTGAGAAGAGAACACAACTAAGCAAGTGTAGACTGTACTATGATAAACAGGCTTTAAAGTCCTAGTTTCTGTTTATTTATTATGCTGCTATAGGGAACTGTTACATGTTCCTAACTCAAAAATCCTGAGTGTCAATAAAGAAAATAGTTTCTTCTTTGTTAAAAAAAAAAAAGATTCTAGAAGAATACTAAGGATGCCCATTAACAAGTCAGGAAAGTGTTCATAGGCACAAGCTACCAAAACCTATTCAAGAAAATATAAAATATATAAAAAGACTTTTAGCATATAGAATATAGGATTAGTAATTTAAATATTACCCACAGAGAAAGTTCAACCCCAGATAGTTTCACCATTAAATTCTACCAAGCTTTGAAAGAACCCACTCCAATGATTAACAACTTTTCTGAAGTCAAGAAAGGAGGAGAGTCGACCCAACTTCTCATCTGCCAGTCAGAATTGTTCCAATGCTCAGTGTAAAGAACTCACTCTAGAAGAACAGAACAATAACTTCTCCCGAATTAAACAGGACTCATAGAACACACACCTGAACCCAGAGACACTGAGAAGGACCATTCACTAGGATTCTGCATGGTCAAGAAGACTTATCAATCGAGTAAAAGATTTGATGAACCTGCAAAACTTAATGTATTGTGCAACTTAACAGAGTACAAAAAATGCATGATCAACTGATTACATGTAGGAAAATCCAACACCGTGGCATCAAGGAAGCCCCCAGGGAGGAGCAGATTACTTTCTTACCTAGCAAAAGATAGTCACGAAAAACATCAAACATTTTTAAAGTCATATTGATAATAATAAGTTTTAAAAAATTAAATCAAACACCCAAGACAACTAGATGGTGTCTCTAAATTTTAAATGCATCAAAAAGAGCCAAAGTTTCTTGGAGGGCATGACAGGTTCATTCCAAATCTGTTGGCCAAGTAGAAGTCAGAGCTCACAAAGGAAGTATTCCCGAAGGGTACTGAATTCTCATCTGAAACGCTTTGAAGTGGAAATTTCAACATTCATAAAAATATGGACGAAATGTTAAAGGATTTTCAACCCATGAAATCAGAGTGATATAAAAAAAATTCTTATTACTCACCTTTGGGAAAGTTAAAACAGAAACTGCAAAGACTAAAAGGTTAAAGAAAATACCAACTATTCCAGTTGCCTTTCTGTGTATTCTCTGTAGTGGGCAATCAAGTTAATTAAAGACTGTCTGCATAGAAACATTCCAGCTAATAAAAGAAAGAATATTGCAGGATCGAGGCCACACCATTTTAAACACCTTTAATAGAATAATGAACAAGCAGTAGTATCTAATGGTCACTAGCCTAGTAAAATAAAAATAATTGGGATTTTAGTGCCTCTAGATGGAAGCAAATGTCATAAAAATCATATCTGAATCTGACCAAGTATCTTACAATCAACTGATAAAAACCACAAAAGACAAAAGGCAGCTAAATACCACAGACATGCACCAGGCAGGCCAGAATATAGGAAACTCTGTAGAAATTTCTTCAGAACTGATGATCCATTTCTTTTAGCAAATAGACCATAAACAGTACAAAGTGTCTGAGGGTAAAACACATGCATTCTTAAAGAGAACTTTATTCACTGTACATATTGTGACATAATAGCTTTCAAAGGTCAATTGTAACGAACTCCTAAGAAGTATGGGACAGAGGTATAATTGATTACCTAAGTGGAAATCCAACTGATTCTAAGTGGAATCAGAAATATTAAATTATAACTCAACACTGAGAAAGAGAACAAGAGAAGATAGGATAAATTTAAACACTCAGAGGTCAGAAAGCTAAACTCACTCATTGTATTAAGAATGTAAAGTGTGACTGATTACATGCCCCCAAGGAAAGGTGGTTTCAGATTAGTTACAAAGCAAAATTCAATGATAAACTGTATAAAAACATATAAGGATAACCAATTAAGAAATATAATTTTGAGAAACAATATAACTTGGGAATACTAACCTAAAGGAAATCAGAGCGGCTGCATTTGCAGCAGCGGAAGCCCAGGACAAAGAAGGAAGTTGATCTGTAATATGTAGGACTGTCTCGTGACAGTGCAGAGTCAACTCACCAAGAAGACGCTACAATACTGAGCGCACACCCACCTAAAAAGAAGATTTGGAAAAGCAAAGCCTGAACAGAAAGGAGAAATTGACACGTGGACTATCAGGTTGATATTTTAACACCTGACTCTCAGTAATAAATAGGATCCGGATACATAAAATCCAGATGGGGATGGAACACCTACACAGCTTCCCCTACCACATTCCAGAACACGCCAAACAACTAAGCCAACATTCTTCTTCTAGGTGTAGATGCAACCACCAAAATAGATTCCAATGCAGGCCATAAAACACACCTTCAGTATTGAAAATAGACAAAGCATATTCAATGACAATAAGAAAATTTACCTAGAATCCAGTAGTAAAAATATGAAGACATCCTTAAATACTTGGGAATATAGCAATATGCTTTTAAATATCCCGTGAACCAAAGAGGAAGACATGAGAAAACTGAAATGTATTTTGAATTGAATAAAAATGAAAACCCAGCATGTAGAAAAGTTTGAGTTGGAGCAAAAATAATACTTAAGGATAAATTTTTAATATTAAATGTGTCGGTCCAATTCAGAATGGTTTCAAGTCAATGACATAACCTCTCACCTTATTAGGAGAGGGAGGGAGTGCGGAGAGAGAGAGAGAGAGAGAGAGAGAGAGAGAGAGAGAGAGAGAGAGAGAGAGAGAGAAGGAAGAAAACAGAAAACAGTGAGGAGCAGACACCAATGAAACTGAGAGCAGAAAATGAATTCTTAAAAGTGATGGTACCAAAAGCTCTGAATTTCTGAAGAGAGATGAAGTACAGCAAAGCTGACAAAGAAAAGAAGGGTGACTTCCGGGGATGAACAAAAAGCTCCGCATCCCGGAGGCACCAAGAGAGTATTCAGGGCCAATTTTCTGCCAAGGAATTTACAACTTAAATAAAATAAATAAATTCCTTGAAGAGAGCTTGCGATAAAACTCACTCAAACTGAAACAGAGAATATGAATAACCCTGCATCAACTAAAGAACTAGAGTGTATAGTTTAAAAATCTCCCAACAAAGAAAACTCCAAGCCCACATGACTTCACTAGGGAATTCTGCCAAACAGGTATAGACAATAACACCAGCACTGGACAAAGTCTTAAAGAAAAGATAGTGGGAAAGATACCTCCTATAAGCTTAGGTTATTGGGACAATTATACCTCCTATAATTAGGACAGTGCTGTGACAATATAGGCCAAAATGATCACAAGGCAGAAATCAGTTACTGATACATGCCAAGTGATAAAAATAGAAACTTAGAGATTGGACAATTAGACAAGACTTCAGATTCATGTCAACTGTAAACTTCCTGTAGATCATCTGGATCTGGACATTAAGAAAAGAACAAGAGAGAGGGGGAGAAGGGGGAGCTGTGTGCAAGAGACAGAGTGTGTGCAAGGGAGAGGAGGGTGTGCAAGGGAGAAGGTTGTACAAGAAAGAGGTGTGTGCATGGGAGAGGCGGATATGTGCAAGAGACAAGGTGTGTGCAAAGAAGAGAAAAGTACATAAGAGAGAGGATATGTGCAAGGGAGAGGAAGGTGTGCAAAAGAGAATAGTGCAAGTGAGAGAGTACGTGCAAGAAAGGGTAGTGTAAGGGAGAGTTGTGCAAGGAAGAATAGTGCAAGGGAGAGGGTTATACAAGGGAGAGAGTGTGTGTAAGGGAGAGGAGGGTGTATGCAAGAGACAGGGTGTGTGCAAAGGAGAGTGTGTGCAAAGGATAGGAGGGTATGCAAGGGAGAGGTTTGTGCAAAAGAGAAGGTGTGGGAGAGGGTTGTGCAAGGGAGAGGTGTGAGCTCAAGACTCAGTACTTTTGACAATAGCGACTTGTTGCTGGTTACTTTCTTCAATGTGGGAACTATATCAATCACTCTTTCAATGGGTCCTTGAGAGATACACCCTGACCCACTCAGACACGCTGAATGTCACACTCTAGAGACACAATGCTGTTCAGTGTTTTCTACATCAAACGTCAGTGGTATTTCTCAGTGAAAGGCCAGTGAGTAATAGACAGTGAGGCTCTGATGATCATGTGCTCGGTGTCACATGGCCGTGTGTGTGTGTGTGTGTTCTTGTTTAAAAACTTATTTATTTATTTATTTATTTATTTATTTATTTATTAAAGATTTCTGTCTCTTCCCCGCCACCGCCTCCCATTTCCCTCCCCCTCCCCCGATCAAGTCCCCCTCCCTCGTCAGCCCAAAGAGCCATCAGGGTTCCCTGCCCTGTGGGAACTCCAAGGACCACCCACCTCCATCCAGGTCTAGTAAGGTGAGCATCCAAACTGCCTAGGCTCCCACAAAGCTTTTAAAAGAAGAACTGAAAACTTCCTGCCTCTGAGGTCTGAAAATACAGGCCACAACCTGAACGTGAGCCTGGTCTGAGCTTGCATGAATCACGTCATGGATAGCAGACCGCCTGTTCATGCCTAGAGATGCATGCGCTAGTGGTGAGAAGGGGATAGCAGATGCTATCAACTTTCATTGGGTGGGGGGAGGATTTTAATTCTCTGTTAGCTCCCTTCATTCCACAGCTCCAACAACAGTTAGTGAAAGAACTCCATCAAGACAGTAGAGACAAGAGAGTCAAGAAATCAGGACTGTTTTCTTGTTCAAGTGTTCTTGGAACAGAAAAATAGGGTCAAGTCTGTGCTTTAGCCTTCTCCTCTGCCGAATTAACTGCAGAAAGTAAAATGTGCTCTAAATGAACCCATGCAACAACAACAAAAAAATCCCCTCCTCAAAGGATTGTGTATCTTTCTCATTCCTTCCCTGTCCGCACTTTACATCATTGGTGTGACCTCCACGGCAGGAGGGCAGCAAGAAGTCATACTCACGTCTCTTTGGGCTTTGACATTAGGCTTAAATCCGCAGCAGAAACAGTGGGTTTTTACGTCTAAGCACTGTTAGGTATTTCTTTTAGATGAGCCTCTCTGCCAATGCAAATAATTGCAATCAGACCAAATTAAACCAAATTAAAAGATACCCATGTTAAATGCAATGCTCCTGGGTGGCCCCGGGAAAGAATGGAGAGGGGAAGAGAGAAAAGGGGAGACCACGTGTTCATTCTCTGGGGGGCAGTTTAAATAGCCTGTGGGAGTGGTCTTTCCCTTCCCTAGGGAGAGGTCACTGTTTGGCGGGCCATTTTGACCATCTCTGAGGAGAGGTCTTAAGCCAGGAGCTGGGGTGAAGTTCCCAGGCAAACAAACACCAAATTGGGAAAAGAACAATATAGAATCCAGAGCAGAGTTATGGCTGGATTCTATGCTCTGAAAAAGTATTGAGATCAGTGAAGAAAAGATGAGGTTCAAAGATGAGAGTCCCTTGAAAGTGAGAGCTCCAGAGACAGTGAGGGTAGGCGATGACATTTTGAAAGGATGTCAGTCCTGCCTGCAAGGCCACTGATCAGCCTTGGTGTGTATCACAGAGCTCAGTCTCCCTGCAAGGACCAAGGGGAGCAGCCCCAGCGCTGGTGTTCTAAGAACGTGTTCAGGGGCTCTTACTGCTCAGCCACCAACAACGACACACATGGTTCAGGGAATTTACTTAGCCCAAGGCAAACAAAAAGGTGGATGAACTAGAGCCCACTTAAAGCTCATTCCCCCACCCTCTCATACACATTCCCTCCAGCAAAGACAAATTTGAACCCTGCCTCTGCGTGTCGCCCCTGAATGGTGAGTGCAGAGAACACCCCACTAGCGAGTGGCCCCAAGTAATCTTCCAAGGCTGCTGCTGGCATCTCTATATTACATTGGCCCCCAAACTCATTTCAACCCTAAACTCCCACAGTGATTTTTTTAAAGGTAAATCCTCCTATAATATACTTAGGAAGCCTCATCTGTTACCACACAGAAGTTCCAGACAGGTGTCTCGAACATGCCTGAAAGCCCCTGGGCATGCCATTTCACTGAATCCTCGCCACCACACTGGGAAAGCGCTGCAGCTAGGGACTGGGCTAATTAACTTCACCAAGGCCACACAGCTAGTAAGTAGCAGAGCCAAGAAGCGAGGCTGGCTCAGGCCAATGCCGGCATGTTCTTATCCGCTGTAGCGGGTCCACAATCAAACGTGCACATTAAACAGGGAAGCAAATTGCGCTGTAACTTTAAGGGCTTTGTTTGTTCCATGTAAAACAAATTGTCTGCTCAAACAAATGCCTGTCCATTACTCTTCAATTTCTTGGCCTGGAACTAAATATAAACTCAATTTGTTCCGCCTATAATGCTGGTCTTTTACAAATAACTTGTTTTATTAGATTAGACTTCTGGCTTTAGTAGTTACTTGTGGTAAATCCCAGCACAGGAGTCAGCTACATAAATAATGAGACAAAAAAAAAAAAGGAACAGGAGAGAGAAATGAGTCAGGGAAAGACCACTGTCAGTGACGGAATTTATCTCGACAGATTACAAGTGTCTGCCCGGAAAAAGTGACTGACTTCAAGAAACTAGTATAAAGTAGCACTTAGGATTTTACAAACTGGTTTCTAGTAGTTTTTGTTAGTCAAATCTGAACCACATTACTTAACTTTATCCAAGACCAGTTTAACACTGTTGAGTTAATCTCCTAACCAGGTCCCATTATGTCTAGGGAGGCAGATCAGCTCTCAACAGCGACCCCAAGTGGCCACATGTCTGAAACACTGACATTTTCTAGTTGAGGTTCACGTTTACTCAACAGATTTGAAAATTAATGTTTCTGTGGACTCCCTGCTGTCACCACCTATAATTGCTTCTTTTTAAATGGCAACCCGTTATAATATAAGTACGATATGTCTTAAGAGACCGTAAGCACGGGTTCTGTTGCTTGGTCTTATGAACGTAGCTTCAGTGGGCTCCACAGGTTTTAAGGACGCGCTAGGTTATAACACGTCTTGTTTCTTTGCCAGTGTCACAGGAATACTTGCTGGAGTGACTAACGACAAACACAGGGAATAGCCAAGCAGACAGAATCTATATTCCCCCCGCGACAAAATGAAACACTTTTATTTTTCTATCAGAGTTTATTAAATCTCCTCAGTCAGATTCTCACCCAGCCATCAGAAGATTCTTAAATCCAGCACAAATAACAGGATGCAGTCTTGGGGGCAGGTCGTACTCAGCAAGATGCTGTCAGGGCCTCTCAATCCCTGTAAACTGGTCAGGATAAATTCAGGGAGGCGCGTATCCCTAACTAACATCTACCTTACACTCTGGGAGACTCCCAATGCCTCTGGACCAAATCCCCACAGCACACAACAGTCTGTCCAGTTAAACCATGGTTAGTTGGTCAGTCGGTTGGTTAGGGTTTCTTTGGCTCTGTTACCTAGGCTGAGTTTAAACTTGTGATGTGCCCACACTGCCCTCCTCAGCAAGGCTGAGATGACAGAAATACACTCTTTCTCAATCTTAGTATACACAGCTGTTTCACTTTAACTCCAGCTCGCTGTTTCTTAATAAAAGTTCAAGTGGCTACAGCTGAAGTAGCCATAGGGACACACGAAAACATCAAAGAATGAGGTGTTTCTCAAAGACACCAGTAAAATGAGAGAGGGCATAAGGTTACATAAACCAACACAGGGTTGCTCCTCCCCAAGAGGTATCCTTACCCTGTACAATCTCCTGACGACTGCTCTGTTGCTGCCTCTACCTGGTGGGTTTACTGTTGGTGACCCTCACACTCACCTGGGCAGGGCCAGTGAAGAGGGACGCTTAAAGAAATCCCACACTAGCTCAGAATTGAGTCTAATAGAGGGTTATTTATTTAGGGGTAGCCTCGCAGATCACAATCTTCTGCTGGAATGGGGAACAGCAGCCAAATCCTGCAGCCGGAAAAGAGGCTGGACGCACACTTTACATAGACATAAATAGTGTAAGAGACCACGCCCAAGTGGGTAGGTAATTTAAAGACTACAGGTCCTAGGAATTCCTACAGCAGGCGAGCCAGAATTCAGATTCAGCTTGATCTGCTCCAGCAGAAGGCCTCCTGGTATCTCCCAGATAGATAATCAGTATATTCTAGGTGGGGAGACACAAAATCTCCAGACAGGTTCTTACCATACAGTTCTAGGGGCACAAGTCGGTTATGATTCTAGACTTTGTACTCCTGCTGTTCTCCCATTTTTTACCAAATCCAATTCCCATTTCAATTTTGCATATGCCCTCAAACCTTGAATTCACTCTCTCATGAGGCTACTTCACAATGTGCCTAAATTGCAAGTCTCCTTCCAGACTGGAACGTTGACTTCCCAGGCAGGTGCAAACACCTGCATCTTTTCACTTCAGTGTGACCCTGGTTCTCCAGATTATGAGCCAGGAATGGAGAGACCTCGTGGAAACCCAACTCAAACCAACAGTCCTTTTGGGGTGATTCAGCTGCTCAGCTAACTTACCTGATTGTAACAGCCACAGAGGACTGGCTGTGCACTCCAAGAGTGGTCCCTGTTCTCTTGCCCTCAGCCTCGGGTCCTGGACACCAGGAAGGGTCACCAACCAGGAACTCTTCCTGTTATTTCTGCTCCTGCCTGTCAGGTTAAGACATGATCTTGGGGAGCCTCTTGGTCACAACTTGACAATGCTTATCCCATGTTTTGCCCTTCTTTCCAGTGAACAGTGTGGGAAATTCTGAGGGAGAGTGTTGTAGAGATCTGATTTTCATGTTAATAAGCTTTATAAATTTCCTCAACTAAAAGAAAAGCTAAGGATCAATGTGTAAGTCTTTCGTGATGACACCACCAAATGTTAACTGGGTCAGTTTCCACGAGGAAGCCTCTCAGGCAAGCACAGTGTCTCTTTCTATTCCTGCTGACAAGACTAGGAAGGAGGAAAATGAAATTTTTAACCTTTCAATCCTGTCCCCCAATGTCACCGCACATACATTACAGACTTATGCCAGTTTTCAAATTAACTAGGAAATTCAATGACAGAGGACATAGAATGGCTTGGAAATGTCCCTTTCCTTATCAAATGTGCCACATTTTTACATTTTAGAAAATGCATGATGTTAAAATACGATTCAATCTGAGTGTCTTTCATTCTTTCCGTTCGTATTTGTGTATGTGTGATGTGTGTGCACACATGCCTCTGTGTGTGTGTGCTTATGAGTGTATGTGTACGTGAGCGTGTGTATGTGTGGAGGGATGTGCAGGTACCATGAGACACCAAAAGAAGGTATTGCATCACCTGAAGCTGGGGCTAGAAATAGACGTGAACCTTCTGATGTGGGTGCTGGAACCAAACTCAAAGTGTATGGGTTTATAAGCGCTGAGCCATCTCTCCAGCACCCGCGGTGTCTTCCCTAATGATTTGTGACTGTGCGAAGAAGAAAAAGAGATGGATCTTTCTGAGGAGCAGTGTTGTTTGGGGAAAACCCTGGGTTCTGGAGCTAAGGAACCCTGGTTAAGCTGGCTCTGAGAAGCTTGCACAGAGGACCTTACACCCTAGGTCATCTGCTCCTCTGAGGACTGGCTTGGAAGGGATTTTATAGTCCCATCTGGAATCACTTCCAGGAAAGTCAAAGCCTCCAAGTATCTCTGATGTGATCTTTGCACTCCTGAAATTCTGTGATTTTGTGAAGGAAATATGAGAGAATTACATCAGCATTTAATGCAAGGCACGCAGGAAGACACGATGGGAAATTCGGCATGTAAATTTTAAGGCCTTCACCTTTACTGCAAAAATTGTCAGGATCCAATTTACATAAGATTATGAATCTGGAAGGAGGGTGGTAAAATATTTCTTCTACCAAAATGTGCGTGCTGGCATGAAAGAGCCGTGTAATTTCATGACTGCTTCTGTGAGACCTTTTGATATCTGACGACACTTCTACCATTCCCATCTATCTTTACTTGAACGCTGGTGATGAGGGTTCTGTCCTCTCTTACTTCCACACACTCTCCTCCAGACAAGTTCAACTCTTCTCAAAATGGATTACCCAGAAGTCTATCAAAGCCCAGACCTGTTTCAAAGGGCCCGGTCCTGTGCTCCACAGAGAACTTGAACTGTGCACCTATGTGTGCAAACTTGCCACTAAGGCTGAAAGCTAAGTGACCACCCCTAAAAGAAGGGGGTGGGGCTTTCCATTTTGCGTTTCCTTTTATCTGGGCCACTATCAGAAGGTGCCACCTACATTTAGGGTAGGTTTTCCATCACTTGAAGCAAATCAAGATAATCCCCTCCAGAGAAGCTCCCTGGCAACATGATGCAGATAATCCCTCGCTGGGATTCCCTTCCTGGGTGACTCTAGGTTACACCAAGCCAACCTTCGCAATGTTCCTTATAGAATGATTCTCTAATGTGTATAACTGTCTGTCTCCACGTCAACTCTCTCCACCCAGCTTGAAACAATGCCTGAGAATCCTCTTCAGGTCTTTCATTGCATTCATCCCTTAGTACAAGCCTTCTTAGAGTCCCTGAGCTATGTTCCAAATTCCCTAAGACCTAAAAGCCCCAGCTACACTCTGGCAATATGCTCCCAAAGAACGTGCTCGCCAGGTACTCCAGGCTTCTGCAGCCAATTCAGGAGGTTCTCGTACACGAATGCCCAGGTTCCCAGCTGGAAAAGATGGCAGGCCTGCTTGGAGGTGCTTCTGAGCCCTCAGCATGGCCAGCCATGGCCATCCTCACTAAACCTCTCCAAGACCTGACAAGGGGGTAGAAAAAGTCAGGATGCAGAGTCATGACATAGATTAAAATCCTTGACCAGGAAAATGGAAGGAAAAGTGGGGCAAGAGAGCTCCTAGCTGTGTTTCTGTGGGCAAGACAAACAGGTGTTTCTTTTGCTTTTGTTTTTGTTTGTTCTACTCAGGGATGTAGATCTTTAAGAATATAAATTTTAAGAACAAACCAAGAATGGAAGTATGTGCTTATAATCCCAGCACCTAGGAGGCTGAGGCAAGAGGATAATGAGTTCTAGGCCAGCCTGGGCTACATAGTGCTACTCTGACTCAAAACAAACAAAGAGATGGATGAATGAACAAAATAATGTTTTTCTAGAGAAAAATAAGTCATAAGACTGACATGTTTGAGATCAGCGCCATATTCTACCGTCTACAAACTGGAGACACTGTACATTTCCTCTGAGACTCAGTTTTCTCTGCAGTAAAAATAAGAAAAAAGAGGAAGTTGTCTCATGACTCTAAATGGCCCTGGGAGATGGCAGCTCTGCAGGAGGTCTATGTGTTACTGGTAGAGGGTAGGGAGAAGAGAAAATCAGAACCGTGGACCGAGATGAGTATGGGAACACAGAACACTGGCTCTTGGCAGGGAGGAAGTTGAAGCAGGAGATGAAAATAGCTTGAGACCATTCAGTCTCGGTTTTATAGGAAAGGCTGGACCTTCCCAGAAGCCGTGTCTCCGACCTGGCACAAGACACAGGCAGAGTGGGAAGTGGAAAATGTTCCCAAAACACCCAAAGGCCTGGGAGATGATGCTCAGACATAACTGGAAAGCATCCCATAGCATCCAGGAACACCAGGAGTACTTCAGGACTCCCCAGCAGCTTCTCCCTGAAGTGTCCGAGAGCTTTATACCAAAGACCATAGAAAGACAGAGATGCTGGGAGTGGTGGCATTCAGGAGATAGCATTGGACCAATTTTTATTCTGACTCTATGGAACTGGTCAAATGTGAAAAAAGGTAATATTCCTCACTTATATGAAGCAGTCAGCACAAGTTAAAAATGCCCTGCTATCCGGGAAGTTTGTTAGCTCTTACTGTTGTGACAGCATGCCTAAGGGAAAGAGTTGTAAAGAGGGAAGGGGTGCCTTAGACTCATGGTTTAGCAAGTTTCTGTCCATGCTTTAGCTCTGCTGCTTGGGGCTCTGTTGTGAGACAATACATAGATGGATGCCCTTGTGGTGGTGGAGAAGATAAGGCTCAGAAGTGGGCTTCCAAATGTAAGCCCTCCAAGAATCCCCCAAGCACTACATCGGATGTTCTCATCATGTCCTCGGTAGCCTGTAATAGAATAATCCAGAACAAATCTACACCCTTAGAAGCTAATCGCCTCCCAAGATCCCTACCTTGAACCCACTAAGGGATCTCACCTTCAATATCTGAACATTTTAGAGAACTCTCAGATCCAAGAACAGTATTGAGCTAAGAACAGTATTGTGTCCCTTCTCCAGAGATTTGTATTTAGGGACAATACAAGGTTTGAGAACAGTCTCTGGTGATTCTGATGTTTCCCACTACTTCAGATAAGCCTGGGTAGAGGAGGGGACCTCACAGCAATGAATCTCTTGATTCCTGCTGCTCAGGGCCCAGCTTACACTGACCAGGTTCCTCCTTGAGACACCTGGGCCTTTGGCTGTTGGTAAAGCCGGCAATCAGTTTCTGTCACATACTTCTTACAGAACATGCATACTTAGTTGAGCTTTCCACCTAGGATATTACCTCTTGAGCAGCAAACTACGTCAGCATCATTTAGTATGGCCTTTTCATCTCCATCTGGAAATTATGCTGTACAGCAGAGGGCTGCTTTCCCAAGGGCACAGCACCTTCCAGGAGAAGCTTGCATGGGCTAAAGGCAAAGTCATCTGTCCAAGTTCTGGGGAAAGGAAAGGAGCATCCCTGTCCCTGGAGTGCCCCTGTGGGACTGACAGATACCTCTGTTGGGTCTGCTGACATTTCCTCAGCCCACGCCCACCATGTTGACCCGAGAGTGCTCCCGAAAACCTACCTCCATGTAGAAATCTCCATGGTAGATTCTGCTTCCTAAGGCACACCTCCAGCAGCAACTGGCTGCTAAGTCCACACATCACCCAATTTCCTCCAATAAGCAATAAGCATTATAACAGACTTCCTTCACAGCAATGGAAATCACCTGGTGCAAGTGAGAAGGAAGCAGGAAACACAGAACACGCAACAAACCCACTGAAGAGTTTATTAGAGGGGGCGTATACAAGCCTGGGGAAGTCAGTGTGCAGAGAGAGAGAGAGGAAGATGGTGCATCCAGCTTTTAAAAGTTGCCTAGTGCATGTACACCTGGGGTTGACATGGCTACGTCATATGCAGATGACGGGGCTCATTCATGCACGCAAGGGCTTAGCTGAGTCATGCGTGGCTAATGCAACTCGCATGCATGCGAGGGCTTAGCTGAGTCATATGTGTATGATATAATCCACACTGCATGTGGATCCCACAGGGCCCTTTAACATCCTGGGGGGGGGGGGCCACTAGGCACTTCTGCCTGAAGACTTGTCTGTACATGCATGGCCCCTAGAACCTAGAAGTATCAGCCTTATTGTGGCTGAAATCATTACAGTGATACCAAGAGATGAACTAACAATACGTGTGAATTGTACTGAAAAAGACTAGACACGTGATAAGTACTGTTTCATTATTCTTACATTTAGTATTACTGTTATTGTTATACATTAATGGTGCATTGACTTTTATTTCCCTTTGATGCAACATAAATTGATTAAGCTGCAACAAGTTGGGCAAGAGAGATGACTCAGCACGTAAAGGCCTGATGACCTGAATTCAAATCCCCAGGGCCCACATGGTGGAAGTAGAGAACCCATTCCCACAAGTTGCCCTATGACTTCCCCATTTACACACACACACTCACACACATATACACATGTACACAAGCAAATACATGAGACTAAAAAAAACAAGAGTAGATGAGTTCCAAGGGACCCTATGTCTAACTATAACAGAAAAAGAAAGAGAAGAAAGAGGAAAAGAAAGAAGAAGAGGAAGAGGCATAAAAAGGAGAAGGAGAAGGAGGAGGAGGAGGAAAAGGAGGAGGAGGAGGAGGAAGAAGAGGAAGAGGAGGAAGAGGAGGAAGAGGAGGAAGAAGAAGCATGGCACAGTTCTCTCTAATCCAGCATTTGAGCCCTCACAGCTGTCAGAAAGAAAGTCACCTACTAACACAAGTGGATTCCTGTGAAGGGTGACGGGGAAAGCATGAAGACTTGTTTGCTGCCAAACTGTTCTTTTGTGAGTGGTGTTCACACGTTTGCCCAGAGGTGCAGGAATGAGAGTGTTATGATAAAGTAGAAATTAACATCTGGAGTCTAACTCACAAACCCACAAATGCTAACAGTGGGTTACATTTTATTGCTCTCATTTGTCTTAAACTGACATCAAGTTGCTCCCGGCTTCCCTTTGAGTGGCATATGAAAATCAAAACTACCTTGAGCCAGACAATTAGATCTTGTTCAGCGGTGAGGCCAATCTCGGTAAGTAAGCACTGTCTGAAACCTATGGTGCAGGGACAGATGTCCTTTTCATTATCTTAGGATAGACATGGAATGCTATATATTTCTGTGTGCCGACAGTGGGTGAATATTTCACTCAGTACCTCCTGTGCTTCCAAGGTCAAAAGCACAAATGGTTCTATTAGGAAGGGAGGCAGAAGCTGGACTACACAGAATTTGCCTTCTCCATTAATTCGCGTCATCATCCCTAGGAGTCCTGACATACTGGTGAGAGGAAAAAGAGCAAGATGTAAAAACAGGAGGCAGCCGGGCCACAGCTTCGAGGGGAGGCTGTCCTGGGCACACTCATTTTTGTCTCCACTCCTACCCCAGCACCAATGGGAGTAACTCCCAATTCTGCATCCATGAGATACGGAGATCCTGGGGTATCAAATAAGCTTCCTGCATATTGACCTCATGATGTTTGATTTTCCCACTCAGAAAAACTGTTTCATGGTTGGAGTTCTACAACTTGCTACTACTTGTTCAATGAGGACCACCATCTTGTGCTTGCAGAAATCCAGGGCTTACTGTTTTCTTTACATCATCAGTTTCTAAGCATATTCTTACCCTGGAGATTGCTTCCCACCATCACCCCAGGACAATACCCACCCCCATAGCCTCTTCTGAAGCTGCGACCGTTCCTAGAAGACTGACTCTCCTCCTACAAGACTCTCAACCACCAGCTCCATCCTTCCCCCACCCAAGCAACTAGCATCCTGCACCTGTTGTTGCTCTTAGCAACAGGATCTTTCTTTAAGGTCTCTTTTCGGAAGGTGTCTTCCCTGACCACGCTAATGAATAGCTCATGGTAGCTCCTTTAGGGAAGTTATTAAGACAATCTCAAATCCTTCCCCATCATCAGATACTGTTTTCATTGTCTGTTTATCTGCTTGCCCTTGTCTCTGGCATCCTGCCAGAAAATGCATCATAAGCGAACAGATTCCTGGCTCTATGCCAGCTGAACACCCAGGGTACACAATAGGTGCTCAGCAAACATTTATTGAATTCGTGACAGTTGCTGGGGGCTAAAGAACCAAGTCTAAACCAAAGCCAAAATGATAAGGGTATGAATCAGATAAGATGACTGTCCTCGGAGTTCTGTATTACTCTCTCTTGTGTGTTTTATTTTCATGTGATCCATGGCTCTATAAAGTATGTTCTGAGTGCCAGGCAAGCTCCACTGTTTTGATAATCTCAAACTCTTAAATAAATAAAATTTCAAGAAAATTAAATATTCCCAAGTTCAATGTGAGAGAGAGAAGGGGTGGGGGGAGAAAAGAGCTGGGCCTGTCTTCAGAACCTCAGAACCTCAGAACCTCTTCCTCTTTCTGCAGTTGGAGAAGTGAGGTCAACAATCTCTCTCTCTCTCTCTCTCTCTCTCTCTCTCTCTCTCTCTCTCT
>JABTXL010008037.1:7845307-7869087 GCA_025134845.1 Neodon shergylaensis | reverse complement strand
TCTCTCTCTCTCTCTCTCTCTCTCTCTCTCTCTCTCTCTCTCTCTGTCTTCCTCCCTCCATCCCTCCCTCCATCATGCACACATGTACACATGCATGAATGCACACACACACGCTCAAATACACACGCCCACATCCTTCATACATACATAGGATTGCTATTGAGACCCCACCGAATCACGGAAGTATGATCTGTCTGTCTAAGTTTGGTGATCGTGGACATAGACAACAGACTCAACAACTGTGTGTTTCTTCTTTCTCTGAGGTAACTGCAGTATCCAAGTTCCCCATCTTCAAGAGGATGATAGGGGATTGGGGGTAAAAAAAAGGTATTTGTAAGCCTTTTCAGACTTTACCCAAGAAAAACTATTTCCCAAAGGTCAATTTCATTGTTGCCCTGGAACGTAGAAAACCCACCAGTCTTTTACAAAGAGTATGGATTTTTTTTCCCTTTTGGCCCACTAACTATGAAAAGAAGGGATTATACCAGATGGCCTATGAGATCCCTGCCAGCTTGAACCTCCCAGAAACCAACGGAGTGGAAAAAATACAGGCTTTGAAGTGAAACAGACCCAGATTGTAATGGCGAGCCTCTCTGGGCCTTTACTGTTGTGAGAACTGACATAGCAAATTGACTTCTAGGAGTGGCTATAGACGCTTATGTCATACTTAGTACAAAGCCTAGGATGCAGGTATTTTAAAGCGATGACCATTATGATTATTGCGAGGAAATTTATATGTCACTGCCTTGGGCTGCCAAGATAACCAATGTCCGCAAGAATTTAAAAGTAGCTATCAGCAACGTATGTGCTGCTGGCTGCTGGATGTTCTTCCATGTTCAGGCTATACTATGATGAAAAGACATGCTAGAGGCCTGCTCTATACACAGACCAGTTATCTGGGATGCACAGGCTCTCCCCAGTGATACCCAGGTGTGTGATGACTAAAGAAACTCCATTTTGTACCAAGCACCCATTTTCATAGTCATCGACCTCTGACCTAAACTCCTGAAAATCCTGACCCCTTGCCCGCTCCTCAGACGGTGTAACTGCTGTGAGACGATTGAACATGTGCCCTGACTTCTGTACACTCGCTTATTGCTGTGGGCAAGGGGAACGTGGCAGTCCCCCAAGTTCCACAGGAGTGGAGTAACTGTGGATTTTACCTTGAAACCTTTCCTCCATCCATTTCAGTGCAGCCTGTCTCTGATACGGCTTTGAGGCTATGACCCTAGGAGCAGTTATTATAAATCTGGCTAGATTTAATCAGTACTGAGTCTGTGTTCTTTTCCTGGCGGTCTTGAACTCCAAAATATTTTTGGAGGCCCCAGACTTAGGGAGAGGAATTCAGGATAGGTCCTAAGCAAGGGCAAGTTCAAGATTGGTTTGGAGGCCCAAGGGAGCTTGAGACCACTGCTGCCACAACATAAAATCAGTAAGGGTCAGGCCACAGACAGGAGGAAGTGCCATGGCTAAGACCACACTGGATCATGCTCCACCTCAGTCAAATCAGACCCTAGCCATTCTCCACCTCAGAGAAGCGCCCCCTAGTGGACCCATCATCCCCTCTGGTGGAAGGGGCCAGTGGAGAACAGTCACTCAGACCTTCTTTTCAATCAGTGATGTATATAACCGGAAAACCCATAACCCTCCCTTCTCTTAGAAGCCCAGGCCCTCACCACCCTGTTGAAACTCTTTCCTTTACCCATCAACCCACCTGGACTGACTGCAGGTAACCTCAAAGCGCCCTTCTTACGCCTGAGGAGAGTAACCAGGGTGGCTGCAGGAAGAACTGAGGGAATATTGCCCTCTTCCCGACCAAACTACTCTCCCAGCACTGATCAGGGTAAGGGGAGCCAAACAAATCAGCCTCAAGATAGATTGGAGAAGGACCAATCTGCACTTGGTAGAGAAATGAAACATCGAAAGAAGGAGTGTCCACAGTGCAGACAGGAAAAAGGACAGACCCTCAGTCTGACAGGATCAGATTGACAGAACTGGGGCTCCAGATCAGTAAGCCCTCAGGAGTCCATGGTCACTGGGAAAATCAGTGAGCTAAACTCTCCAGTTCCTGGCGGATACTGGTACAGCCCACTCGGTACTGACCCAACCCTTGGGTCCCCCAACAGAGAACAACCACCATCCAAGGGGTCACAGGGAACCTACACTTGGACCACCACCCAAGAAGTGAACTTTGTCCAAGGTAATATGACTGATCCTTTTATTGCCACGCATATCCCCTGATTTTCTTGTACATATCCCCTTATTGGTAGAGACTTGTTGAAAAAACTTGGTACTACCCTGAAGCATCCATACTGATCAGTCCTGGTGACTTACTCCTTATCAGAAGAATATAAAATGACAGAACAGAATAATGGGGAACTGGGAGTGGGTGACCCCCTCCTAACAGAATTAACGATAAAGTTCCCTGGAGTGCGGGCAGAGACCAGTTCCCCCAGGCTGACCTCACACCTGCCTCTAGTTGGTATCAGTCCCCTTATTCTTGGTCTCCATGGCTTATCACCCGTTGACTGCCTTAGCTGGGCCTGCTCTTTCATGGCCCCTTTGTATTAGGATCAGCCCTTGCATTTTAAATTGGCTGCTAACGCACATTATATTTTAAATGATTAGAAGAAGAATCAACCCTGTTAAAACATTAGCCCTACTGACTGGGTACCAACCCGCACCTCAGCATGAATCGGTGACTTAACTTATATGACCCGGAGCCTGTGTGGATTGTGATAACTAAGGAAACTACATTTTATACTAGGCACTGACTTTAGTAGCCATTGACCTCTGACCTAAATTCCTGAATATCCTGACCTCTTGCCCCTCCTTAGCCTGTGCAACTGCTTACTCTGGCTTCTGTAAACTCACTTATTATTGCTGCGGGCAAGGGGGATGAGGCAGTCAGTCCCTGACTGGAAGAGTGAGGCAGGTCTCTCCGATAGCTGTAAATTTCACAGGGCCACGTGGAGCAATTGTGCTTTTCCCCTTAAAAGCTTTCCTCGAGCCATTTCTGTATGGTATGTCCCTGATTTGTCTCAGAGACTGTGGCCCTGCTAGAACATACAAGCGTGGCTAACTATAATTGGTATTGAGTCTGTGATCTTTTCCCGGGGCTCTTATCTCCACAGCAATTGGACATGCTGGTTACAGTGCCTCCAAATTAACACATGTGGACCATGGTTACCTGCAGTCATAAATTAACCCATGCACATCAGATCACACATACACACAGAGTGAGAGAGATACACAAAACACAGGCTTGCAGCTACAAGAATATTTGCAGTATTTCATACCACATTGGCATATGTCAAAAGAAGATGCATAAATAAAATGTGCATTAAACAGGTGATAACAATAAAAATGCAAAGCTAATCTGAGAAATTCTTCCAAATATTTCAACATGAAAGGAACTTCATAGAACTCTCATCAAATTAAACAATCTTAAAACTGTACATATCATAACTCAATATAAGTTGAAAGTTGGCAGAAGTTGTTAATGATATACAATCAAAAACAAAAGACAAAAGATGCCATTTACAGGGGAAAGCTAAGCTAATGTGTCTCCCATTCTCTTTGTAAAAATAATCCAAAGCCTGTAGGCAGAGCAGCTGAGACAAAAGTTCTAGAGGTATGTCGGGAAAATCTGGAAGCAATTCTAGCAACTGTCTGTACAGGGTCAGCTTGAGGCAAAAGAGTTCAGAAAATACCCCCAAGATCCTCCTTGGAGGAAGATTTGCCCTGGAGGGAAACCAGCACCTTCGCCAGAGCTCTCTGAGACAGGAAGACAAAAAGAGAAAGGGGCCAGAAACTCACAAGAAACATATGCCAAAAAGACTTCGGAATAAGAGTGAAAATTCTAAGGCTTGCATGTTTCAGAAGAACACCAAAGACACAGCCTCTCCCTGTGGGTAGTTCCTACAAACAGCAAGGCTAAGCATGCCACTCTTCTCTGTGGAGCTGTGGACAGGCATTTAGACAATAACACTACAAGAGGCAGTGAGGAAGGAACACTACATCCTAGGCAGAGGTGGCCCAAGGACAGCTAAAAGGTAACAGTAACCAAGTATTTAACCCGGATTGGACCTGTGGCCGGCCCAGCAGCAGCCAGGATCTGGGCTGATGTCCATGGTTCATGTTATCACAGGGTGGGAGAGGTGGGTATAAAACCCAGATCCCAGAGGTGTTGAAATCCGAGGGCCATGCTGAGCCAGCCCTGCTCCTCACTGGCCCCAGATAGCTGGCACTGACCCTCGCTGCAGCAGGAGAGGGCAGACCCACACTCAGGAGAGATGGCCCCAGCCCACATCACAGGAGTAGGAGAGCTGGTACTAACGGCATGGACCTAAAACAGCTGGCTCTGTCCCTCACCTGAGAGCACAGTCCCAGTGACTCTGACCGGCCAGCTCAGCTACCACCTAGACCCACACCCTGGGCCTTGGGTTGGCCCACCTGAACATCTTCCCCATCTGTGACCAGCTGGAGAATTTGAAGGGACTGGCACTATGGAGCAAGAGAGGGGTTTCATTGAGAGTCCCGTGACGACAGTGCATAGAGACCTTGAGCAGACCAACAGCTCATTGCAATGACCATTCTGCAGGTGGTGACACACAGCAGCTCCTGAGGCCACTAGGATGAATAGTGTTAGAAAGATGGAGGAGCAAAGTGAGTGTTTGTTTGTTTGTTTTGTTTTTAATTAATTTGGGGGCATGCTGCAGGGGTGCGGGGCAAATATGGAAGGACTGGGAACTGAGCAGTGGAATACATGATGTAAAATTTCCAAAGAGCCAATAAAGAACCAAGTCCCCCCCCCCCCAAAAGAAAATCTCTGGGTTGAAGTGATGGCTCAGTGATTAAGAGCACAGCATGTACCGCTCTTGCAAAAGACTCAAGATCAACACCCCCCCCCCCCCGCACCCCCATCAGACTGCTCACAGCCATGAGTTGTTCCAGCTCCAGGGAATCAATGCCCTGTTTTGACCTCTGTGGGTGCATAAACCCACACTCAGACAAACACACATGAACATAGTTTCAGAAACAATACATGATGGCTAATTTTTCTTCTCCCAGCAGTCATAAGCAGCCTGGGATTCTTTGTCCATGGTGAAACACCAGGAAACTTCTCCCCTTCCACATTAACAAGTCCATGGAGACCACAATTGCTCTGGGTTTGGCTTTGCAGCCATTTCTTGAAGAGACTATTTCACAGTTGACTTCTGGGTATGCTGTCTCTTAGTCTTCCTTTCCCCTCATTCACATTACCCGCAAAAATAGACTCAGAAGGTTTTATTTGTGCATGAGTGCATGCACATGCGCACACATACACACACATACAAATACATTCACACACACACATGCACACATACACACCACACATGCACACACACCACATGCACACACACCATACACACATGCACACACACCACAGTCACATGCACATACACACACCACACATGCATACACACATCACACATACATGCATACATACATCACACACATATATACACACATGCACACACACCACACAATACCACACACACATGCACACACACCACATACACACACACATCACACACACATGCACACACACCACACACACACTACACATGCATACACACATCACACACATGCACACATACCACACACATAACACACACATACATACACTCCACAATACACACTACACATGCATACACACATCACACACATGCACACATACCATACACACACCACACGTACATACATATACACATTAAACATACACACACATCACACATACACATGCACACACACATGCACACATATACACACACATCAATAATAATAAAAAACAAACTGCCTTCTTGAGAGTGGGGAGGAGGAGATCAGAGAGTTGGAGGGAGGGCATCTGGAAAGGGCTGGAGGAGGAAAGGGGAAGTAATATAATTCTCCTTCAATTAAAAGTATATTAAATAAAATAAATTTTGAAAGCATTAAAAATCTGAGTCCAAAATGGAAAAACATTAAGCTTTGATGAAGCTAGGTAAGTGAGAAGCTTGTCATACTTTCTGCTGGTTAGTCTATGTTACTTCTTAAAGAATGATTAATGAAGTAATATCTAACTATAAACAGACAACAGTCTTCCATTAAAAGTTAAAACATTTCCCAAAAGTGAATGTAATTTAGCAGACACAAACCTTGTGATAGATTTTGAAACTTTATTAGAGACTTTTGAAACCAAATTAAAAATTAAGGAAAATTAGATTTAAAGTGTTAAAACAGAAAGGAAATAACAGTTTGCAGAGGCTGGCAGAGGGAGAGAAAAGGGCAAGCTGCCAATCAAGGGGAATTGGGTTTCAGTAATGCAATATTAAAAGGTTCTGTGCAGAGGAGATGGCTCAGGATGGAGAGATGGCTGCCACCGGGCCTGATGACCTGAATTGAAGCTCACAGAACCAACATGGTAGAAGGGAAGCCGTGACATGAGCAAGCTGTCCTCTGACTTCACAGGAGTGTTAGGGCATGCACACTCACACTCTCAACACACACAAAATAAATGCATGAAAATTTAATTCTAAGTAACAGCTGGAAAGTGTGCTGCACATCGCTGTGCTTCTGGCCAACAATCCTGCACAGTGTGCTTTTAAAGCTAACTGGATAGATCTTACACTGTGTGGGTTTTTTTTTTCAATCAGGTTATTTTTAAAACTCCCATCAGAGAATGGAGCATGTCCCCAAGCTTCAATCTGTGAAACCTTCATAGCCTTCTTCAGGAAGTAGAGAGTGTATTCATGGATATAAAAACAGTTCTGGAATAAACATTGTGATTGCTGCTGAGAAAAACGCCCAAAACAGGGGAAACTCATTGCATCGGGTTACTTGTTCTTACAACTTAATTTAACCCATCTCCATTAATCTGTGTATGGCCACATGGTAGTGGCTTACTGGCAAAGTTTCAGCACATTTATCTCCTGTGGCTCCATGTCCTCCCTCTCTGACTCTGCCCTTCTCCTCCCATGCTATAGGCCAAGCCAGTTCCTTATTAATTAACCAATAAAACAATACACAGACACCAGGAACTCATTTTGGATGGTGGCAATGGAACCGGAAAACCCACCCATAAGATCTCACCTGACAACTGAATGAGAGGATGTGCAGCCCCCTTTGCTTCTGAATGCTGGCCTCTCTCACTGCATGCAGATGGCCTGCTAGGTTCAATGGATGGTATACCACTATCCATGAAAAATGCAAGAAACAGGGAGGTGACCAACACAGCATGATGCAGCATTGAGAGTCATAAGCAAGACTGCTCCTGACTGCCATAGGGACGTGGAGTGTGAAAACCTCTCTAGTGGCAGCAAACTGGATAGGAAGTCGAGAAGGCAAAGGGACAATCCACCATTTTCCACCAAAAGCAAACAAAAAAAAAAGAAAAGAAAAGAAAAGAAAAGAATTTTTTAGTACTATCTTAGGGTTTCTAGTGCCTTGATAAATACCATGACCAAAAATCAACTCGGGGAGGATTTTGAATTACACTTTACAGTCCAAAGTGAAGAGAAGTCAGGGGAGGAACTCTAAGAGGCAGGAGCTGATGTAGGGGCTATGGTGGGGTGCTGCTTACTGGCTTGCTCTCCATGACTTGTTCAACCTGCTTTCTTTTACAGCCCAGGACCACCTAGCCAGGGTTGGCCCTGCCCACAAAGAAGGACTCATCCACATCAATCATCAGTCAAGGAAATGCAATACAGACTTGCCTTCAGGCAGCTCTTATGTGGACATTTTCCCAGTTGAGAGCCCCTCTTCCCAAATGACTCCTGACTTGTGTCATTATCACTCTAACCAGGACAGATAGTGGGCTATTTCTGCCTACCTCAGGATCATCAGGAAAGCCACTAGAGACTAGGATGGAGCTGCCAGGCCTGTTTGCAGCCCACCAGAAGCTATAGTGGACCCCACTCTGGCAGCCAGATACAAGCTTATTTGCAAGACTTTTCAACCCACCTATTGTAATCCCATATAAGTTACACAATTGAATATGAGTGCGGATAAACAGGCAATGAAAGGGTTCTGAACATTAAGGCCAAAGGTAAATTCAAAATCAAATCCTTAATGGACCCACAATGTCTCCGGGAGTTCTTTACTGTGTGCATCAGGCGACTTCCCTGTGGCCTTGGCTTTGAGCCTGCAGCGTGCAGTCTGCACTGCACAGGCCCTGGCAATGTCAATAAATCCTACCTGAAACGTCAAGGCTTGAATTTGACAAACGGCAATGTTTTGGTTATACACTTATTAATTCCCTACTCATATAAAAATGGCATTTAATTATGAGAAAATGGGTTTAACATTTTCACACTGCCATTGTTCAGCATGGAAGTATCAAATTAGTGGATCTTTGAATAGGATTGCATTAGCATGTTTATGCTTAAAATTTTTTGATGAGTTGCTGACTTGAATTTCATTTAAAAATGTTAAATAAATGTTAATGGGATAAGGACAGAATTTCCAAAAATTGCCAAAATTATTCTAAATGTGTGTTTTGCCATTTTCTACTATGTATTTATGCAAATCAGCATCCTCAGAATTTATGGTTCTCAAATGAGATTATTGATCGACTCTGAAAAGCCACTGAAGATGCTTTCTGGCCTGAAGGATCAATATTCATTCAAGATTTAGTTCTTTATGTAAAAATAATCGAATCAATCTCATTAGTATACAAAATTGCCTTTGTCTTTAATAAATGTCAAGTTATATTAGTATCAAGGAATTATTTTTAAATAAATCCCCGTATGACTCATTACCAGTGAGCATTTGATTCACATACCTATTTTATCACTTATAATCTAAGACTTGTATAAAAATTTCTCTGGAAAACCCTGTTCCAAGTTCTTTGGACAGCCACTCTCCCAGCAGGACAGAAGTAAGGAAATGAAATGAGGTTTCATATAGCAGAGCAGAACGCACCAAGAATGCTGAGCAAGGCAAATGAGTTTTGCAGTCAAAAAAGACCTTTAGTTTGGGGGACCTTTAGTTTCAGACAGAGGACAATTATGGGCAAACCAACCTATTAGTTGAAGCTTGGCATACTGTCATTCGTATTCCTTTTTAAAAAATAAAATAAAATAGCTGTATTTGGGTGAAAGAGATAGCTCAGCAGTTACAAGTCCTTGTTGCTCTAGAAGAGGACTGAAGTTTGTTTCCAGCACCCAAGTCAGGCAGCTCACAACCAACCAAAATTCCAGATCCAGGGGATCCAATGCCTTCTTCTGGCCTCGGGCACCTGCACTCACACACACACACCCAGACATACACACACACACACACATAATTTTTAAAGGAACAACATATCTTGAAATAAATGGTAAAAATGAATAATAAGGCAGTGTTTCAAGTTTCTTTTTTAAAAGAATTGAAGAACAAAGGTTAATCTTAATGTTCACCATTTTTGTGTTACATCATTGAAAGTAGAACTAGTTATTGACAAAATTAAACTAACACAAAGATCAGTCCTTGTCATGTAGCCTATAAAGACATATGAATGAAAATAATTTATTGATATCCGCTGGGCAGCCTAGAAAATTTACTGACTTGTACCTCAGCTTGGTTGTTATGTTTCCCTTTTGCCATAAAAGGTAAATTGAGAGTAATAATTTTTCTGCGTAATTCCATCCTCTATTAATATTTAACATAGAATCCTTTTTAAACAGTGTGGTGGTTTGGATAGATATGGCGCCCATAGACTCATGTGTTTGAATGCTTGGCCCATAGGGAATGGCACTATTGAAAGGTGGCCTTGCTGGAGGAAGTGTGTCCCTGTAGAGGTGGGCTTTGAGGTCATATATGCTCAAGGTAGGCCTAGTGACACAGACTCCTTCTGTTGCCTGTGGATCAAGACGTAGAACTCTCTCAGCTTCATGTCTGCCTGCACGCTGCCATGCTTTCTGCCATGATGATAATGAACTAAACCTCTCTACTCTACTGGCTTTTTGTGCCAACTTGACACAAGCTAAAGTCATCAAAATGAAGGAGCTTCAGTCAACAGAAGAAAGGACTTCAGGAAATGCCTCCATGAGATCCACTGTGAGGCATTTTCTCATTTAGTGTTCATTGAGGAAGGACCCAGCCCATGGTGGTCTTGAGTTCTATAAGAAGGTCGGCTGAGTAGACCATGGGAAGCAAACCAGTAAGCAGCTCCCCTCCATGGCCTCTGAATCAGCTTCTGCCTCTGGAATCCTGCCCTGTTTGAGTTCCTGTCCTGACTTCCTTCAGTGATAAACAGCAATGGTAAAATGTAAACCAAATAAATCCTCTCCTTCCCAACTTGCCTTTTGGCCATGGTGTTTCGTGGCAACAATAGAAACCCTAACTAAGACAAACAACCTCTGAAACTGTAAGCTGCCCCAATTAAATGTTTTTCTTTATAAGAGTTGCTATGGCCATGGTGTCTCTACACAGCAATAGAAACCCTAACTAAGACAAACAGCAATGGGAGCCATCATCCAGAGACTGAGGAATATCCCCAGTGTCAGCTTTGTGAGAACAGTATAGAACATAAGACTGCCTGTTCAGAAAGGGACGAGACTTGGTAGACTAACTTCCATCTTTCTTAAGGTCATTATTCTTTTTTAAATCCAAGAGGAGAGTATGTGAGGAATCCTGTTTAAAGCGGCCAGCCTGGCAGCCGTCACAGGAATGAAGGCCTGGAGAGTTTCTGTCTGTCATAGAGGAACCTGATGTCTTCTGCTTGTTCTCTGAACCACACCACACCCCATTCTTCTTCAGGATTCACGCCCTTCCCCAAGAGGGTCCCTTAGCCTTTCCAGTCCATGTCAGAGAGCTCAGCCAAGTGTGGAGCATGAGAGAAGGAGGGTAAAAATGAGGTCAGGTATGTACCATCCTGGCTGGGGCCTTCCTGGCGTGCAGGGAGAAACTGATTTCTACCTGAAGCTGGGGCTTCTTGGGTGATTACTTCCTGGGAACTCAGTCCCAGTTCTGGTCAGTGCTCCTTGTTCTCCATGTTCAGAGGCAGAAATGGTCCCCACAGTTCCTAGCCTACAGATGCTAAAGTCCTCACTTCTCAACTCATCCACTTTGAAAGTCCCGTGGAGAGATGGCTCAGAGGTTAAGAGCACTGGCTGTACTTCCAGAGGCTCTGAGTTCAATTCTCAGCAACCACATGGTGGCTCACAACCATCTACATAGAGATCTGGTGCCCTCTTCTGGCATGCAGGCACAAATGCAGGCAGAACACTGTATTCATGATAAATAAATAAATCCTAAAGAAAGAAAGTCCCATCGATGTCTTCCTAGAACAGAGGGAAAGAGAGGAAGACAAATGCAATATCAAAGTAGGAAAGAGACACAAGCAGAAAGGTCAAGTTCTCCATTAGGAACCCCCCCCCACCCTCTCTCCTTCCACAACTGTTAATGTCTCATTTTAGTGGAAAATAAAAACAGTATCAAATAAAGGACATGCAGTCCAATACACAAATTATTATCTACACTGTATTTAATTATTCCCCACTTTGAAAATGCTTGCATTTTGCAAAGTACTTTTGCCCAGTGTATTAACCCACTTTTCATCACTGCTGGAGGAAGCTAGCTTTATGAAGAGAGTTTATTTAGGTCACGATTTGGGTAGCTCAAAGCCCTACTGGCTTGGTCTCTAGTGAGAGTGTGTATGATAGCAAAGCATGCAGGGAGTACATGCTATATATATGGAAGATCTCAGAGCACCAAACAGTAAACCAGAGAGACAGGAGTCTATGGTGCCCTCTGAAAGTGCATACCCCATTGCCCTCTACTGTACACCACCTATATTGTGCCATATGCAGACTTTAATCACAGTGGACCCTTTGAGGAAACTCACATGGCCCTCAAACCGCAACTCCCAAGCTCAACATCATGTCATTGTTTATACTCCACCTATCTTGAATCGAGGAAACTGGTGCCTTGGTACCAAATAAGTGACTTGAAACAGGATACTTCCAGAGGAGGCAAGCGTTCTGGAGATTGAAAAGGCATTGCTGTTGCAGGAGGTCTACTTACTACAAGCATCCACCTGCCTGATTCACCTTGTGACCTCACTGACACGAACCAGGCCTTTCTCTGCCTAGTAGACATGTTGAAAGAGAAGAGTTGGATTTACATCGACAGTGTCTTTATGATAGAAAAATCTCCCACCCTGTCCTTCCTATTTCCAGCTATGGACATAAGGGCAATTTCCAGGAGGCAGCCACTCCTGGGGGTTTTACCTTCTTCCTTTATGTATAGAGTCCAGAGCGCCCCCATCCCCTTACCTCTCAATCTCCCACCCATGCATAAATTTAAAAGCCATCCCACAGCAACCCTTCCTGCCTTAATAAGCTTCCCTTTGAGGCTTTGTGACCCTTGTCTGGTTAAACAGGCATGCTGAAGGAACTGCTTCTCTGGTTGGCATCTGTTGGTTCTGTCTCATGTACCTGGACTGTGTATAGTTGCACTGGAGGACTCTCGGAATGAGGACAAGAATAAAGGAAGCCTCATTTTACTGTATACTGAAAATCAAGATGTCTGGCTATTCACCTGCATAAATAACTAAGCATAAATAACTAATTTCAGATTGGGAAGGGTTATCCAGATATGTGAGCATTTGATGCTTCACTTGGTTTGCGTGCTTCAAGGTGAATTTCAGGATGTTCTCTCATTGGAGCTTTTGTTTAAGTCAACTTGACTGAATTACCTCCTTCCACAGCAAAGAGTACTCATGAGGTTTGGGGGTTTGGGGTTTTTCCCCTTCCTATGAGTCAGATACACTTCTCCAACTTCAGAAGGATCGTCAGGAATCGGACTCAAAAGCCTGCAAAGATTTTCTCTTCATCATCAGTGATGATAAGGCAGGACTCCCAAGAAAACTCCTAGATAAGCACACAAGTGATTAAAATAATTTATCTGCTCACCTCTGAAAAACACTTCTTTTACATTCTAAAGTTTCAGCTTCAGAAGACAAGGGGCAGCCAAGAGTGACCTTGTTTTCCATGACAGTGTGGGTACATAGTTGCGTTTTTATGAAGTGTGATTAGATTTGATTGGGAGTGCCTTGCCCAATTACTGGGCCACAGCCATACTCCCAGCTGTTTACATAGGGCTGCATCCTCCCCTATGTATTGTGTTCTAATGTCCTCCAATGGATGTTCTCAAACGTTATGTTCTGCAGAACCTCTTCACTATGAGAACACCAAGAGGCTCGCTGGTATGTGAGCCCTGTGAGCAAGCCTGTTGGGAAGAAACTGTAGTCAGACTCTTTCTGTTCGACCAGCCAATCCCCAAATAACTTCTCAAAGAGACTTCTTATTAATTATGAAAGCTTAGCCAATAGCTTATGCTTGTTTCTAACTAACTCTTAGATTAACCCATAGTTTTATTACTACTTAATTCTCTATTCTATCATGTGACTTTTACGTCTATCCCATTTTGTGTGTCTGACTCATTCCGTGTCTGACTGGCTTCTCCAGCCTTCTTCCCAGCATTCTCTCTTGCCCCCAAAATTCTGCCTAGCAACTGCCGCTCAACTCTTTATTCACCTAGTCACAGTGAAATATCTTCACTCAGTATAAAGGAATATTTTACAATGAGAAACAGCCTCCCATCTGAGCTTCAACCACGCAGGGCTTATAGCGCATCCAAAAGTCATCATTCCAAGCAGCGAGTTCCAGAGCCATTCACGTGAAGCCCCATCATTTCTCCACAGTGAATGATCTTTAAAATAATGAGCCCATCCTACAAAAGTTACCCTGCAAAAATATAGGCCAAGTGTTGTTTTGTGCCTGGGATTTAAAGGGATATGGCAGTGACAAGTTTGGGAGAGAGAGCAAGGACTGTAGTGACTGGACTCAGAGTTAAGAGCACATGATGCTCTTGCAGAGTTCAGTTCCCGGCACCCACACTTGGCAGCTCACAACCACCTGTGACTCCAGTTCCAGGGGACCTTTGTCTTCTACTGGTGTCTCCAGTCACTGCACCACACACATGTGCAACAAATACATAACAGAAATAAAATTGTAGAATAAATCTATAAAAAAATCAGGGAAAGCACTGTGAATAAACAGTCTTCCATAAGCTTTCAGGCCATCAGGAAGCACTTAGGATTGATGAAATTTGCCTCGGCTTGATAAACAAAAGTTTGCATAGGTAGAGAAAACATGTTTATTTTCTTGATGAATAGACCAGTCTGACTTACTGACAAGTCTCAAAGAAAATGTGTGTTTTCAGGAGCTAAACCTATATATTTTCATGTTCACAGTCAGGAAGAAGTTCCTATTGATGATACACAGTTATAACCATACCCTAGATTGCTCTTGTGTCAGAGGAACTAACAACAGCAAAGTCCAGTCTCTATTTCCATTGTAAACAATCTCTCTTGTTCATACAACAGATGCTGAATCTTACATCCAAACAAGTATCCAAATTTTGATAATAAAAAAAGGTGTAACTCAATCTATGGGTTAACAAGAGTAAGCATATGAAGAAGAATTGGGGTCTCTTGGATATATGCGAATGACTTCTTGAGCCAGTGAAAATGTGGACCATTTCTTACTTTCTTATAGCATTTCAGGGTGGCCAAAGCAATAGAATGCCTGATGCTCCACAGGTGTGGCTGTGTCCCTAGTGTGTGTCAATTACATCAGGTATGTACCTCTGACACTTCACACGGGCACGCCTTTCTAATGCATACAGCCCACAGATGGATTCATCGCTATCAGCTATTTTAAGTGACCATGTGACACTATAACCTATATTTTGCAATAGCTATCTGTGCTTGCTCAACCTGGAATTTTCTCCCCTACCTCATTCACCCATTTCATGGAATGTCCAAAGATCTGTTGTTATATCTGTGAAATGGAAATGAGGAGTTTATATGTTGAATGGCACACATTAACAAATGAAAATGGGATTGCAGTCCTCAGGAAATACAGTAACTAGCTGTTAATTTCAAATTAACACTATATTCTGAATTTAAATAAAATATTCCCTATGTCACATACCTAAAGCAAAGAAATTAATAGTTTAATAGAAACTGCATACAAATATGAGCATATGGACTTCTGTATACTTCTTGTGGGGACTTGGTTACAGCTGTACACATAAGGCTTTTTTTTTTTTGGTTTTTCGAGACGTTTCTCTGTGGTTTTGGAGCCTGTCCTGGAACTAGCTCTTGTAGACCAGGCTGGTCTCGAACTCACAGAGATCCAACTGCCTCTGCCTCCCGAGTGCTGGGATTAAAGGCGTGCGCCACCACTGCCCGGCTTCACATAAGGCTTAATTTCCAGAGATAGCCATCAAGAAGACAGCTGAGGGGATGAACATGACTCAGTGGTTAAGAGCACCGGCTGCACCTGCAGAGAAGTTCGGTTTGATCCGAGCATCTACACAGCAGCTCAAACCTTCTGTAGCTCCAGTTCCAGGGAATCCGTTGCACTCTGCTGGCCTAAAAGGGTACTGAACACATGTAGTGCACAGAAAATACATGTGAGCAAACCACCAATCAGCACAGAATAAAAATAAATAAAAAGAAGACAGCTGAAGCCCCTTGAATAAGACCCTCTTTGGGCTCCTTCCATGTTTGTTAACTGACATAAGCTAAGCACCAATAAGGGCATATGAAGGCACACACACACCTGGGTGACCATGAACATGAAATTACTCTATAACCATGTGCACACAAGACCCACATGCTCTGAAATGGTTAGCAGCACATCCGCGGTGACTTAAACACACAGTCTCTCCAGCACCCAGGAAACTGGAATATGATGAGACCTCCCCACATGTGATAATGCTCTCGCAGCATGGCTCTCGGCTTGCACTTTTGATGGAGATAGTTGATCTCTGCAAAGTGTTCCATTTACATGAACTTCCTTCTCTGCCCTTTTGACCAATGAGCCAGGTTTGCCTCACTGATTTCTCGGATTTTCTACCAATCTGAATCTACTATTTTCACTTGGCAAGGCTATGATCACACAGTCGTCCAAGACGAAAACCTGCCAAATAAACTTCATCGTGAAACTTCTTTTTACGAATGTGCTATCCACTCTGGAGACTCAGTAACTGTGATTTTCAGCAAACACTAGTACAGCCACAGCTCCAAACAGCCAACTAATTGCTGGTGGTGTGGACATCCTGGTGTGAATAGCGCATCATTCTGGGGACCAGGCTAGCGGACAAACTGGGGTAGCTTGTCTTATGGAGATAGAAGACAAAATCAAACACACCAGGACAGTCACACTGCAAAGAAAGTAACACAGTCAAGGGCAGGGTCAAAGGTCAAGGAAATCTACACTGGGAAGCAGGTGGTGATGATGGGTATAGATGCATAGAAGCCCTGCAGGGAAGTGGCAAAATATTAGGGATGTCAGAATCTGTCGCAGCCAACGAGCCAGCTAGAAAGAACCATGTGCAGAAGCAGAAAGCCTGGGTTTCTGAACCCTGTTCACCCATCCAGAGCCTCATTTGTCACCCTCCCAAGCGGCAAAATGACCTCCCTGAGGCCCTGGCTTGAGGAGCAAGTAGAGCCGGTGACTTGTGCACAGTCACACAGCCTATTCTCTGAGCTCTTTATCACTCACCACAGAACCAAACCTTGTTTCTGTTTGGCCTTAGGGGTCTGACAACTGGGTGTTAATCGTTGATCCTTGGCTTCTGCCGCTGAGCAGTGACTCACTCCCATTAATGTCTCTGGTATTTTCAGTAGGCTCCTACAATTAGCCTCTCCTGTGTGTCTTCTCATCCTTGACATTTAGCCTTAATCCTTAATTTTGAAAGATTGCTCTAGAAAGTCTCCTGATTCTTTTACAACTTAGCCTA
Organism: Neodon shergylaensis; assembly: GCA_025134845.1. NCBI lineage: Eukaryota > Metazoa > Chordata > Mammalia > Rodentia > Cricetidae > Neodon > Neodon shergylaensis. The sequence goes on along the minus strand of JABTXL010008037.1, from coordinate 7,852,269 downwards.
ATAAATTTCTTTCTAAAATATTCCTTCCCCAAACCCACTTCTAAATAAATCTTCAGGGACTTCCTCTCCACTCTGTAAATTCATTAACCAAGTACTCGAAGATCAAAAAAAAAAGTCTCCTCTGCTTTCGTTTTGGGCTCTGTCCACTTCAGTTAAGTAAACAAAATCCTTCAACCTTTCTACCGTCAACAAAAATCTACTCACAGTGTGGAAGTCCTCATCCTCTCAGTGTCTCTGGGACTGATTCTACTCCCTGTTAGCAGCTCTCCTAGGCACTATTCCACGACTCTGGTATCTCTAACATCTTGGGGTCTCCAAGGCAATCTTGGCTTCAACTTCATAGCTTCATGCAGTGTCCTCTCTACTAGGCCTCTATTCAGGGACACCCCTGACACATGTCTAGCCTCAGTGACTTTCCTTAACCTTAGGGACCAATAAATTCCATACAATCCTTTCTTCTGTCCTTAACTTCAGAGCCATGTGGCTGAAGCTGTTATGTTCTGCTGCTTTCTGGGTCTAGAACATGTCCCACTTGTTCAATTACATTTTCACCAACTTTCTGCCCTTCACTGCCTAAGCATGGCTGACCTGAAACTTTCTCTGCAGATCAAGATGGCCTCAAAGACAGAAATCTGCCTGCCTCTGCCTTCCAAGTGCTGGGCTTAAAGGTGTTTACCACCACACCCAGATCTAAGCTTTTCTTTAATTCCTTTTCACAAGTTGGGAACTTAGTTGGGTGGGATCGTGCCCTGAGGTCACCACTTTTTTTCTTTGTTTGTTTTTTGGTTTTTTTATTTTTCGCAACAGGGTTTCTCTGTGTTGCCTTAGAGCCTGTACTGGAACTAGCTCCTGTAGACCAGGCTGGCCTCAAACTCACAGAGAGCCACCTGCCTCTACCTCCAGAATGCTGGAATTAAAGGTGTGTGCCACCACCACCAGGCGAGGTCACCACTTTTTATTCCATTTCTTAATTCGTCTATCTCCTTGAACACAGTATTTATCTCTAGTCTACTTCCTGTTGCCCTTTTTTTCAGTCTGTACATTTTGTACTTTTATTTGTTCAGCTTCCTCTTTTTCAATGTAAATTTTCATCACAGTTAACACTAATAACTACACGACAGTCTACACTGTTTTGGGATTTCCTGTGCCAAGAGAATTAATCCAAAACTCTTTACTTCAGCCTCAGGCTGACTCAACAGACAAGGGCAAAAAGCAGTCACATTCTTCATTAAAACACTACAAGAATGAACTCTAGACCACATATAAATGTTCTCCTCTTCTGTAACTTCTTAGCAAAGCCCCCACAGCTCATCAGATCACTCTCAGCACGACTGTCTTCAATGCTTCAAGTAGTGTGGCCCATTAAACAGTGGTTAAAGCATTCAGCTGCTTTCCTAACCCAAAAATGTGCGAAGTCCTTCAATCAAAAGCATAGCCAGGCCTTTCACAGCAATATCCGGGTCTCTGGTAGCAACTTCTGCCTTAGTTGGGGTTTCTATTGCTGTGAGGAGACACCATGACCATGGCAACACTTATAAAGGAAAACATTTAATTGAGATTGCAGTTTACAATTTCAGAGGTTCAGGCCATTATCATCCAGAGGGGAGCATGGCGGTGTGCAGGCAGACATGATTACATCTGGATCAGAAAACCACAGGAAAAAGGCTGTCACACTGGGCACATCAGACATCAAAGCCCACCCCCACAGTGACGCACTTCCTCCAACAAGACCACACCTACTCCAATAAAGCCACACCTCCCAATAGTGCCACTTCCTATGAGTTTACATGAGCCAGTTATATTCAAACTACCACAGTACCTCAGTCATTTGATCCAGGTTTGAAACCTAACAAAAGGTAACCATAATGGTAAGACCTCATTGCTTGGCAAGACACATTTAGTGTTCTGTGTACACCAACACCTACATCTTAACTTGCCTTAATTAATTGCTGAAAGAATCCAGCTCTCCAAATATTTCCAAATATTCCAAAGAGCAGCCACATCTGACCCTACACTCATTGGCAAATGAGATAAGTGAAGCCTTTGATAAATGTTTACTTCTGATTAACAGAATAGCCATGAATCTTTACATTTTGTTTTACTTATTTCTTCTCTAGTTTGGTTTCTGTTGCCCTAAAAAACATCACAATTAAAAGCAACTTGGGAACGAAAAGCTTTATTTCATCTTATACTTGATGGTGAAGTTAGGGCAGGAGTTCTACTCAGTGGATTGCTCTCCATGGCTCGCTTACCTGCTCTCCCGTATAAGCCAGGACCACCTGCCCAGGGGTGGTACTGTCCACAGTAGACCAGACCCTCTCATCTCCATCATTATTTGATTGCTTTAACACCAATCTCTTGATGAGATGGTTTTAGACACCCTTCCTTCCTCTGCTTTTCCGCCATCAGAGAGGTCTTCCTCTTGTCTTGCTACTCACATCCTGCCCCTCCTCATAGCCTCCTTTCCCTGGAAGGACCTCCAAGATGATCAGGCTTTTGTGGTCTGGATTATTACTTTTGCTTCTTTGTGATTTTGTTTAATTTTTAATGTGTATTTTGTTTTCTTGATTAAACGAGGACTCAGCAAACCTTCTGTTGAATTTTTAATTATAACAAAACAAATTAAAAGTGCGTTTAAACACTGATTCATGAATACACACAAAAAATAATTATTATGGGACATTTTACCAACTTTTGGAAAATGTAATAACTGTTATCCTGAAATCACATTACAGAGTACATGGGGGGGGTAGACAAGAAACTTCCAGTGTCAACAGTGCACCACTGAGCAGATTTATTTCCTTCTGGCCTCTGTAGACAAGATCCAGGAAAAGACTTGCGAAGTGAGGAAGACTCGGTGTAGACAGAAAGAGGGACCCAGACAAAAAACTTCAGTCTCAGTTCTGCTGAGAGATTTTCTTTTAAAGAGTTCCTTGGAAATTTAAAAAGCACCAAATTACTTTTGCTTTGGAAAAAGCAGCAAACTGTAACCACTGGCAGAGGCTGAGGCACAGGAATCCTGAGTTTGATCCTGGATAGACTCATCCTTCTGACCACATGCTGCACATTGGCCACTCAGATCACTCGAAAGCGGTGGCCTGCCACAATGGGACAGGTCCACACTGAACCTCAAGATCATTCTCCTTAAAATCATCTTCATTATTAAGTGATTATTTAAACTAAGGGTATAGTTTAAAGACTGTGCCCAATATGAAACTGAGAGTCTGGAATTTGTACTAAAGAGACAGCTTAGTAGGTAAAGGAAGGAAGGGAACTGGCTGTCAAAGTCATCCTTTGAACTCCACATTGGCACTGTGACATGAATTTATCAACACACATACACACATACAACATGCACACATGCACACAAACTCACTCTCTCTCTTTCTCTCTCTCTCTCCTTCTCTCTCTCTCTCTCTCTTTCACACACACACACACACACACACGGGGGGGGGGTTAAAGAAGCTGTGGGGAGGGGAGAAGCTCAGCAAATAAAGGTGATTGCTGCCAAGCCTGAGGGCAAGAGTTCTACCCCTCAGGCCAATTCATGGAAGAAAAATACAATTTCCAAAAGTTGTCATCTGACCTACACACACACACTCACACACACACATATGGGGAGTGACAAATAAAATGTAAAATAAAATTTTTCAAGAGGCTGAAATTACATTTTTCAATTCCTGTTCAGGTTTTCCTGAAGTCTGGTCCATGGATAAATGAAGAGGGATGCTAAATGAGCCAATAGAGGCAAGTCTCCCTGAACACACCCATCAAAAGCATTGTGGTATGACATAATATATTCGTCATTTTTGTACACAATTCTGTTTTTTACTATTAACAGAGTCAAAAAGAATAAGAGTTCTAGCTGGCATCGTAAACTATAGACGCTGACAAAGTCTATATTAGAGTAAAAAGTTCTCAGGATCCTAAGCGTTCTTCCTCTAGCAGGAGAGGCACACTTCTTGATTACATACAACTTAAAATAAACCTACTGCCAGACAACTAATATCATCACTACTAGAGAATGAGAGGGCTTCCATCAAAGACTTCAAAATCCAGTGAAAGCAGCAGGGGCTTTTCTCAAGAAGAGTCACCTACAAGGTCATTGACGAGTGGCTATCTCAAAGGAGCAGGCTTCGAAAACTACCCGTAAAGATGAGCATCCCTGTTTACATTCTTATCTGAGATATTAGGATAGTGATGCGGTCTAGCATGGAAGATTCGGATCACTTTAATAAGCTGTTTGAACTGAGCTTTTTTAATGCGCCCTACTCTATCAGTGGATCGATTCTTCTTATCTTGGATTCTTGCCCCTTTCCACGATGGCAGTGAACAGATAGGGAATGAAAATCCAGGGCAAAGTTTATTCTTCCCTTGAGAACAAATTAAACGGGAGAGTGAAAACTTCAACAGGAAAGGTGAAACAGAAGGTCAACCAATTGGGAGACTCTGGAGGTATTGTACTTCCAAGTTTTCAACACACTTCAGGGTGCCTACCTAAAAGGCTGCAAGTATCATAGCTCCACCCCAGGGCCAGGTGGTAGGTCTCTGATTTTTGTAAGGTCCCAAATGTTGAGCAAGCCACCCTACTTACTGCCAAGGTCTTTGCCTTTCTGTGTCTGTTGGCTGTCATGTTGGAACAAGTCCTCCTTGCAGCTGCAGCTGTAGATCTTGTCAACAGGGCATCTGACTTTGACAAGTCTCCAACAAGTCTTGAGTCTTCCTCCTTGAAGAGCAACAGGGAGCTTGGTCTCCCACTAGGAACTTGCCCAAAGGCAAGATAGCAGCTAGGAAATAGAGTAGCAAAAAAGCCTATGTGTGTCATTTTATGTACAGCTAGGTGGGCTCTGCTTGGCTAAGTACATGTATGCAAATGAGGCATGGAATGAGCCCAATCAGGGAAGAGCTATCAAAGCTGGAGAGAAAAGGGAGACACAGCCCTGTCCCAGTTTGCCTGTTCCCTAGTTGACACAGGTAGAGAAGCAGGCACTCATTGGTGGAGTGTTTTCCACACAACAGTGTGAAACAGGTTTCCATTGCTGCAGCCACCTTCTGGTCATCTTTGCTGCCACCACTTCTATATGGACCTTCCCACTGTGGGTTTTGATAGGCGATTGTCACTGTTCCCTCCACTCTTTGATGGGCATTATGGGTTGTCAAACAGCCTGTTCATGTTTGAAACTGGCTTGAGGTTTTTTTTTACATCTGTTTTTATGTCCCTTTCTGGCTGCTGTTCAAGTGACAGGCGAGAGTCCTAAGAACTGGACCAGCTTCTCTACACATGCTATTCCTATAACCTTTCTTCACAAGAAGGATATATTGTTAGCCCATGCCACAGATGAGAATAATTGAGGCTCACGGAGGATATAAAATTTCAGATGACTGCAGACACTAAATTCCAGAAATGGCACTTGTCAATCCTTCCACGCCACTTCTCTGTGTGGTCACGTGTCAGATCATGATGTCAATCAATGCATGACTTTACAGGTTGCTAACAGTCTTCCCAGTCTGGAGGTGGAGGTGGACTCTTCTTTTTTCCAGACATGCTCACAGTCAGTAAGATCTTGGTTCTCACAGGGATGATGGTCTGGGGAAGTCGCTTCATATTAACCCAGCGCTCTGCAGCCGAATCATTTCCAAAGCCAAACACGGCATCCCACCTCCCAATGAGGATCAGTGGAGGCAGTCTCTGCAACTGAAAAATTGTAGGCAGTTAGTCCTAACATCACTCAAAAGATTGCGTCAAAAAAGGGGGATACGATCTACAAAAATGGCACAATTAAAGTTGGAGAACTAAATTCTGAAGCTTTCATCCTCCCCATGTAGCCTTGCAACGCAACGACAATTTCTGAAATGTGACGTAATCATTTAAGATGAGCCACATCTGTCCTTTCATGGTATGAGGAGGAACACAGTGGGGCAATAAAAAGTCTGACAATTGTACAGATTTTTAAAGCAACTATTATCTAAACTTTCTGGTTTGTCCATTGGACACCTGACCTTACTTAAAATGCCTTCCCAGGGAAACTGTGTCACCCATTTATGCAAAACTTAACGTGATTTCAGAACAAACCAAAGACTGAAAATTAACAAGTGAAACAATTTGAATAACTGTAAAGAAATAGCCAAACTATGTTGTGCGGTATCCACCAAAGAAGATTGCGGGGAGATGGATTTAAGGCAATAGAAAGTCTTTATTAGCTGGCTAAGGACTACACTGCGTGTTTGAGATCCCAGTGTAGCATTAAGTCTTTCTCAGGGAGAGCGTTTCAGCACAAAAATCATATCCTGGGTTGACATACTTCTTTTAATAAGAACCGTTAGCCAGAGGCAGAACTAAAGAAGTCAAAAAATGAGGTTTATACATTTAGAGGATTTCCCGGAACTCTATGGACTGATTTTGATAAATTAGGTCTTTGATTTTGTTTTGGCAGATGGTGCTGGCTACATGGTGGATTTTACAACCTTAGTGATACTTCCGTCATAGAGTCAGCTGTGCTAAGGTCTGGAGGCATGCAACATCTAAAGGTATTTAAATCTATAGACTCAGATAAATTAATTTTCAAGCAACTAAATGATCCTTTACTCTTTGGACAGTAAGTATCTATTACAGGAAGCACATGTAAAACTCCAGCAGTGCCTAGAAACACTTAGTAAACATGTTATAGCAAATCCAGGGAAGGAGCTTTTCCAGCATGCATACTATAGAAAGTTGTAGTAGAAATGCTGGGGTGTGTCGCAGACAGTACTAGACTAGACTAAAGTTAATGAGGCGAGATTTTCAAAATCCCCAATGTACTTGTAGAAAATAAACTTCTTTGCAAGAAATTAGTTCAGGTCATTCTAATTCATTCCTAAACTGCCAAAGGAAAAAAATAAGGACAGTTAAATAAACATGATAAATGACAAAAAGAAAGAAAGAAAGAAAGAAAGAAAGAAAGAAAGAAAGAAAGAAAGAAAGA
>JABTXL010008037.1:7782889-7845297 GCA_025134845.1 Neodon shergylaensis | reverse complement strand
AGAAAGAAAGAAAGAAAGAAAGAAAGAAAGAAAGAAAGAAAGAAAGAGAAAGAAAGAAAACATCTAAACCTCTAATAAACTCTAATAGGTTTTCTTGCTGGTGTTTCATCCTAAATGAAGTCCATGTGGAGAGGCATTTGCTAAGTCCAGTTATACCACTAGGTGGTATCTTGAGGACGGAATACTTCCTGGTAAAGGAAAAAATACTGAAAGATTACCCAGAGAATCATATCACTTTGATTCTTTAAATTACTAGCATCATGAAAAAAATACTGTCTGCTGGTCCGTTTTGGAAAAACACACCTTTAATCGCAGCATTTGGAAGACAGAGGTAGGTAGATCTTTGTAAGTCTGAGGTCAGCCTGGTCTATGCAAAGAATAGAACAGTCAGTACGTTGACCCGCTGTGTGGTCTCCATGCACATGTCCTGTGCCCCATCCCTCTAAAAGGTGGGACTCTGCCTACTCCATCCTGTTCTTTCTCTTCCTCTTCCTCTCTCCCACCTGTGTCTCTCTCTTTGGATCTCTGCCTCCCTCTGCATCTCTCTGCCTTTCTGGACCTCTGTCTCTCCACCTCCACCTCCGTTTTCTTTCCCCTCTCCCTTCCCTTTCCACATAAACTCAGTCTGCATGACATATTTGTCCCTTCCCCACTGTGGTTTCGACCTGCCCACCAAGGTCCATCTCACGCCATTTCATAACAGCTATCTATGCCTCCTGTGGCTCCATCCCACAGACCATCCCCCTTCTCTTCCCTCCCCACCTAGTCACTTTGCCTCAGGCCCCTACTCAGACAGACACTTCCTGCTCAACCACAGGCCAAGCCTTCCAGAAGACCAGATAGGATACCCACAGACTTTCCCCACTCTCTCTGACACCCAGACTTCATTCTCAGGGTTGCCTCTAGTGCTGCCAAGAGGCTGTCTTCCCCTGGCCTCCCCTTCCCCCAGGCTTGAACACCAGCAATCAGTCCTGATGAACACATCAGCCAAGCTAAGTAAAACTCCCTACTTAATGAAAAAGAAAGAAATGGAAGCCTTTCTAGAATTCAATGAAAACAAATACACAACATACCCAAACTTACAGGACACAATAAAATGAGTGCTAAGAGGAAACTTCACTGTACTAAGTATCTGCTTAAAAAGATTGGAGCAGCCGGGCGGTGGTGGCGCACGCCTTTAATCCCAGCACTCGGGAGGCAGAGGCAGGTGGATCTCTGTGAGTTCGAGGCCAGCCTGGTCTACAGAGCTAGTTCCAGGACAGGCTCCAAAACCACAGAGAAACCCTGTCTCGAAAAACCAAAAAAAAAAAAAAAAAAAAAAAAAGATTGGAGCGATCTCATACTGGCAATTTAACAGCACACCTGAAAGCTCTAAAACAAAAAGAAGTAAGCACACTCAAGAGGCTAGATGGCAAGAAATAATCAAACTTAGGGCTCAAATAAATAAAATAGAAACCAAAAGAACAATATAAAGAATCAATGAAACAATGAGTTGGCTTTTGAAAACAAATCAACAAGATAGACAAATCTTACCCAAATTAACTCAAAGCCAGAGAGAGAATATCCAAACAAACAAAATTAGAAACAAAACAAGGGACATTACAACAGACACCCAGGAAATCCAGAAAATCATAAGAACATACTTTAAAAATCTATACTCCACCAATTTGGAAGATCTAAAAGAAATGGAAATTTTTCTCAGTAGGTACCATTTACTGAAGTTAAATCAAGAGCAGTTAAAGAATTTAAATAAACCTATAATCCTAATGAAAGAGAAGCAGTCATTAAAAGTTTCCTAACCAAATTAAAAAAAAGAACAAGGCCAAAATGGTCTTAGTGAAGAATGCTAGTAGACTTTCAAAGAAGTGTTAACATCAATACTCCTCAAATTATTCCACAAAATAGAAACAGAAGTAACATTTCCCAGTTCATTTTATGAGTCCACAGTTACCCTGATACTCAAATCATGTAAAAACTCAACAAAGAATGAGAATTAAAAAAATTCCCTTATGAACATAGATGCAGAAATACTCAAGAAAACACCAAATCCAAGAACAAATCAAAAAGATTATCCACCATGATCAGGTGAACTTCATTACAGAGATGCAGGGAGATTTAACATACAAAAATCAATAAATGTAATCCACCATATAAATAAGCTAAAAGAAAAAATCCACAAGATCATCTCATTAGATGCCAAAAAAGGGCCTTTAACAAAATCCAACACCCTTTCAAGATAAAAGTCCTGGAAAGATTAGGTATACAAGGGACATACCTAAACATAATGAAGGCAATTTACAGCAAGACTATAGGCACTTCAATGGAGAGAACATAATAAATGGAGAGAACCTCACAACATCAAATTAAGTGGAGAGAGACTCAAAGCAATTCCATTAAAATCAGAAACAAGACAAGGCTGTCCACTCTCAATATCTATTCAATATAGTACTTGAAATTTTAGCTAGAGCATTAAAACAACTGAAGGAGATCAACAGGATACAAACTGGAAATGAAGACATCACAGTATCATTATTTGTACATGATATGATGGTATACATAAATGATCCTAAAAATTCCACTAGAGCAGGTTAGAAAGGTCAGGTGAGGTGGGAATAAGGGATGGAAAGAGAGAGTGCTGGGAGAGACAGCTGGAATTGGGGAGCATGGGGAGGGTGATAGTGTGGAAACTCAATGCATTAGAAACATTCCAGAATCTATGAGGGTGATCCTAGTGAGGACGCCTAGTAAAGAATGATACGGCCATTTTTTGTAGACAGGCAAGGCTTCCAGTGGTGGGACTGGGTGGAATCTAGTTGAGTTGTTGGCTGTGGCAGTCCTGAGGAGATCCCTAAGCAGCCCAGGCTGATGCTAGAACAGAGGGTTACTCTCTGGAAACTGACTGACAGCAGGGCCCTTGCCAAGGACAACATCCACACAGCTCATTGAATGTAGAGAGGTCAATCTAGTGCTTGCCTAGAGCCTACATCTGTAGGTTTTAGTCTCTTTTAGTGCAAGAAGGTATTTTGCAAGCTACAGAAAAAGAAACCTGGACAGACACCAACCCAGCCACAAAACCTTCGACCTATAATCTGTCCTGCCTGCAAGATGTGCTGGGGCAATGATGACCCAGAATTTGTGAGATTGGCCAACCAGTGTTTGGTTTAACTTGAGTCCCATGCCACAAGAGGGAGATTATGTCCTACACTGCCTGGATAACAAGAAACCAGAAACTGGATAGCCCAGCAACCTAGGATAGAACCAAACAGGACTGGAAAACAAAACAAAACCAATAAAATGATTTCTAATGATATTCTGCTATACTTATAGTGCCATGTCCAGTCATCATCAGAGAATCTTCATCCTGCAGCAGATGGGAGAGACCCATGGCCAGACATTTTACAGGGAGAGAGTTTAAATTGGAGGTCACAATCGGGTTCCTCTCCTAGGAGATGGGGAACCCTGCAGAAGAGAAGAAGCAAAGACTGCAGAAGTCAGAGGGGATGGAGGACACCAAGAGAAAATGGCCCATGAAATCAACTAAGCAGGGCTCAGATGGAGTCACAGAGGCTGAAGTAGCAAGCATGGGGCCAGCATGGGTCTGCACCAGGTTCTCTCCATATGTGTTATGACTGTTAGCTTGCTCTTCTGTGGGACTTCTAACAGTGGCAGAGGGTGTATCTCTGAATTTTTGCCTGCTCTTGGGACTCTTTTCCTCCTATTTGGTTGCTTTGTTTTATTGGGTTGTTTTGTTCCATTTGACTGGTGTCTCTTGGAGGTCTGTTCTTTCCTGAAGAGGAAATGAAGGGGAGTGGATCTGAGGAAGAGAGGAGGTGGGGGAAACTGGGAGGAATGGAGGCATTTGATCAGAATGGATTATATAGCAGAAGAATCTATTTTCAATTAAAAATTGTTAAAAATTTAGAAACTTTGTAATATTTATTGTCACTGTCAGAAAAACATTAAAGGTCTTAATCCAAAGAATTAATCTTCTAATTTAATAGACTATCAAAAAGGGCTGGGTATGGCAGTATATGCCTTTAATCTCAACACTCAGGAGGAAAAGACAGGGGGATCCGATGTTAAGACTAGCTTGATCTAAATAATGAATTCAGGTCAGTTAGGGCTATACTATAGGACCCTACCTAAAATTAATTGATTGATTAATTAATTTATTAAACTCACAATAACAGAAGAAAGGAAATGAGAGTGATCAAATTTGGAAATCAATGCTTTAGGAAAGAGGGCACAGCAGAGAAAATGAATAAAACCAACAGCAGTTATTTGACTTGGGTAAATTAATAAAACTCTAAACATACTGACCATGAGAAAATGAGAAAAATGCTACTATTATAATATGCTAGTATTATAAATCAGAAAGAATATAACAGCACAGATTCCATAGATAGTAAAGAGCAAAAATAAAATATTGTGAACAACTTTTGACAAATCAATTTAATAGCAGAACAATACATATGGAAGGTATGTGTGCCAACACACTGATTAAGTGTTCTGTGAAAGGCTGGACCAATGTCTGCAAGAATATAGCTCAGACTTTAGAAAATCTGTCTGTGTACATCTGTCTCACTTGGAACAGAGGAGGCAGAACTGAAGCCAAGAGTATGTCACCCTGTAGTCCACTTCACTTCTTTCTGCACCTTGAAGACAAGTTAGCCACTTGGCTATACATAACTTCAAGCAACTTGATGATTTCATTTCTCACCAACTAACCACATCTCAGGTACAACCACCATTGCTATGGAAGGAAAGAGAAGGAATTTCACTAGATAGCTAACCATCTCTGCCAACCTGCTGAGTTCACTTATGAGTTTCAGGAGAGTCAAGTTAGAAAAGACAAACCTTCAAAGAAATTCCTGCTAGATTCCTAAGTTTTATTTTCTGTTTTTGTTTTTGCTTTGTTTTGTTTGTTTTACAAGAAAGGGTTTCTCTGTAGCTTTGGAGCCTGTCCTGGAACTAATTCCTAAGTTTTAAAGTTACAAATTTGTTTGAGAGATTGCCCTTCTCCTTTGAAAGCTGCCATCCCTGAGTGCCACAGAGACCTGGAAACTCTTTAATTTTATCCAGGGAAGCAGGCTTCTGCATTCAATTTGTTCTAGTGGCCCACAGGAAGACATCCTTCTGAGTCAGAAGTCAACACTGGAGCTCTACAGAGATGCCTTCTCCTCAGGGAAGCAGAGCAGTGAGCAGTCAACTGTCTGACTAAGGGATTGCGATGCAAGTCTGCTCATCTGCTCCATTGGCACAGGGATATTGTTGCCTTTTCTTTAGCTTATAGATACAAATTAAAAATAAAATAAAAAAAAAAGACAGGATAGAGCAGAAGCAGCAGCATTGCTCTGTCAGGTCTCTCACCAGCTCAGCCCTTCTACTTGCAAAGAGCAACAGATGGGAATCTAAATCTAAGCTGCCATGTCTGTTACATCCCTAGCTGTCAAAGGAAAGCATGCACTTCCTGCTTCTTCCCTCTAATCCACTAATAGCAGAACAACTCTTGCAGGCACCAGAGAATGCACAACTGCATCTTTCTTGGGTGATTTCTTTTTAAGTGTATCTGTTGGAAGATGAGTGAGCAAGCCCAAGTGACCACTCTATGACAAATACACTTGGCCCAACAAGGCCAGAGAAATTAGATATTTCCCAGTTATGATCTCTGTTAAACATGTATGTTTTAGGCTCTTAATTGTGTAGATTTAATGTTTAGAACAATGATGCCCAACGTAAAGTTAATACAAATCACAATGTAAGACATATGTAATTTTAAATGTTCAAATAGCCACATTTTAAAAATGAAAAAGAAAAGGATGTATTAACTGCAATATTATATATTTAAACCAAGTATATCTAAAATACTGTTATACTAACATGAAACCATTGTAAAAAAAACATTGTATTTTGTATATCTGTACATATGTGTATGTATTCATATATAGTATATATGTGTATATATACTAAGTATAGTATATGTGTATATATTCTATATATGGTATATTATATAATATATGCATACTATAAATACTATGTGTGTATGTGTGTATATGGAGGAAATGTGGAAGGCTTTTAAATAAAAAACTGGCATAAAACTTACTGTGTAACACAGGCTGGTCTCGAATTCACAGTCCTCCTTTTCCTTCCTCTCAAGTTTTTGAATTGCAGGTTTGTGTCACCATATGTGGCTTTGAAATCTCAAAATATATAATTTACATTTATAGAACCTCTAAATTTGGACTACCCATCATTCAAGCATCAAATAACCACATGTATAATGTTTGTCTAGCTGGATGGTACAGATCTAGAATGTTCTGGGGTTCTTACTCATGACTTGTAATTCATATGAATATTCTAACAATGAAGAAATGTGCAGCGTATCCCACACTAAGTAATGAACCTTTCATTTTCCTGGCCACACAGTGCTGAAATGTTAACGAATTAAATCAAAAGTTGTATACGTGTTTTGAATATCCACACTGAACAAAGCCTAGACCTCAAATACACATATGGCACAAATCTTGATGGTTGCTAATAGACTTTCACCCCAGCAGCCAACCTGTTGATTTTGTAGAATGTATTGCTTATAAAGGTTGAGTCTATGAAATAAATATGACTGAGTCTTCCTCAAATGTCACTGAGTTTTCAGAAGCTCCCAGACTAGCCAGTTGATATGGTGAGCAAGGGGTACTTCATCTCTGACAAAGACAAAGTTAGGAGTGATGTTCTATAAAAGAAACATCAATCTTTGATTTTCTTTAAGAAGCAATTTGTAAGGCACTGCATAAAAAAAAATGGGGCAACAAGGGGAAGGGAAACCGTAGTAGGAATGTACCATACACATGTTGGAAGTTTGGAAAGCACTGTTGAAATTGTTGGGTTTTGGTGGACTTGGGTACACGACCCTGACAGAAACTCATAACCACCTAAAGTAAGATTCCCATGCAACACAGGAGCCAGGGAGGCTAGTTAAGACTGTGAAGGCAATGCAAAACTACAAAAGCTGTCTTAACACTACACTTGTTGACAGTCTGAAAAATGAATAACTTATTAATTTTTCCCCAGGCCGCTTTAAGACATCTCATGTGTACATAGCAGGAAATGTAGCTGACAAGTGCTGGGCTGTGCTACTGACTACAAGGATTCAAAAGTGATTTCTGAAGATGGCCACTCCATATATCAGTCTCACTTAGATGGAGCCATCCATCCCAATGTACAAGTTAGACACTGTCACCTTCTCAGAAGTCTTCCAAGTGACATTTTGTACATTAGTCATGAGCTGTTTCTGCAGCGCACAACGCCTGCCTGTGCTCTATGCACTACCATACAGTTTGCGAGCTTCAGGCAAGGGGCTGGAGGTTGAAACACACAAAGACTCACACAGAGACAGAGACAGCACAGACAGAGAGACGGACCTCTAGTCACTGGTAAGAAGCCCTTTATTCAATAGCACATGAAGGTTTATATACCAGTCAAGCGGGCCAGCAAGTGAAAACCTTATCTTCTGATCCTCAAGGCAACACATGCTCATGAAGCAGAGCTGGTAAACAACTTTGACACAGCTTTCAGTAACTCAAATCAGAAGGAAAGTAAAGATCTCTAGCAGGGAAGAGCAGCTGGAGGCCAGGACTCCACATGGTCCCAACATGTTTCTTAAACACAGTAAGATTTTAGTAAAGCAAGACATTCTCATAAAGAGCGAGCTTATGAAGCATTCAAAAACATGCAAAATGTGCAATGCATCTATAGCCAAACCTTGTGTTTATTCAGCATTTTGATTCCTTGAAAACAAGACATGCATCATTGGAAAGCCAAAAGGAAGCATCTTCGCTATACATGAAGATGCTCAGGGTCCAGGTAACAGACAGTCTATAGCTTATTCTTTCTGTAGAACATAATGGGAAACAATGTGAGAAAAATCTGATTGGTCAATAAATTTCCAGTATCAAAAACCAAAATTATCAAAAAAAATCATACCTGGAAAATTTCCCAGATTCCCTGAGAGATGTCTAGTTTTCTAGCCCTGAAATTATGCCTTCACCTGCTACATGAGGATAATGTCTATCTCTTATAAAATTCTTATGGAGTTTGCAATAATCTATGAAAAATAACCTTATAAACAAGCCCAATACAAAGAAAGTACTCAATGAATACATCCTAGTCCTTTTTTTGTAACTGGCACTTCTTTGTGTTTGATAATGGAACACAATAGTATAATGTATGAAATTCAGAATGATCAAATCAAAGGCACTACGGAAGCTGCCTAGCTCCAGCCACCTGAGCCAGCCTGGGGTTGCCTAGTGACTTTCCAGGAAGGAAGAAGAGATGATAAACACTGGCAGTCGCTCTGGCAACCTCTCTAAAACTCTGTGACGACCTGGAACTCTGGAGTTGCTTCTCCTTCCTGTAAGGGTGATCGGACCCTTTCCAGAATGTGACATAGTTATCCCTGTACTCACTTAAGTATTGATTTGGATGCAATCAAGAGATAAAACCCCACAAGTTTACAGAAGTTTGAGATCAGCAGCTGTGCAGGACTCTTCCAGGACTCCAGTCTCACAGCTATTTAGCCACCTCCAGCCCTGGCTATGAAAGTTTAGGGGACTATTAGCCAGCTCTGGTCCTGCTTCTGGGAGCTTTGTATGACCTGGCCCTAGAGATAACACAAATCGCCAGGTTGTTAACTACCTTCATTCCCAGTTGTCTGGATGGAAAAGCAGGCATACATCTCTCACATTGAAGAGACAATCATGTGTGCTTAGTATTCCTGGTTTTCCTAGTGCTTACTGTCAGCACAGACCTCTGTGCTCCCAACCCTTTCTAGCAACCCTTTGGCTGCCTCCTCAACAAGCCTACGAATATTGACTCTTCAGCAGTTGTCAGCATAGAATGGGATCAAATCAGGGGAAGTTAGATTATTTTCTACCAAACCCTAGGGCACTAAGAGAGAATTTCAATACTCTACCAAAAATGTCTATTTTTTAAATAGATATATTTGTCCTTTTTTAAACTGCAGTAGAGTCAGCATTCACATTTAAATGTGTGACATCAAATTGTACACTCAAGAGATGGCATTGATAACACAAACCAAAAGGTTGGTTTATATAAATCTCATTTTTAAAAAGCTTCACTTCTAAATGTTTAATTATCATTACAACACTCTATTGGTAACTCGGGGTCAAAGCTCTGCAACAGCCTATTTATTCAAGCTTACACATGTCTGCGATATGTAAAATTGTTAAATTACCACTGAGTGTTACACAATGTGGGGTCAGATTGACTGTATTTGTACAACCAAAAGGAAGTAGAGAAACAAACTTAATGGAGTGATTCTCAGTCACACTCTCAATTTCATGAATCCTTCAAAACTGCCATGGTTTTCCTTTATTAACTTCACCTATGATATTTGCTTATTTGGAAAATAAGATTATTCTGTTCTCTCTCTCTCTCTTTAGTTTTTTTGTTTGTTTGTTTGTTTGTTTGTTTGTTTGTTTGTTTTGGACAGGGTTTCTCTGTTTGGCAGCCCTACCGGTCCTGGAACTCTTTTTGTAGACCAGGCTGTCCTCAAACTCACTGAGATCCTCCTGCCTCTGCCTCTCAAGCACTGGGATTAAGGCCTGAGTCACAGCCCAACTGTCTATTACTGTCTATTTTGTTAACTATCTTCCCTGTGTTGCTATCTACATTGTTATCTAGCTGAGGTCTAAGTTCCATTTTGTTTGGCAGAATCTGTAAGGGACGATCCAATGAAGCGGCTAAAGATTCAGGGTAAAACACAAATGCCCCCAACAGCTCAAGACCTGGAATAAGAGTGGAGGAGGATGTGGACAGCCAGAAGCGAGTGGGACGTCATGAGTGATGGAGGGGAACACGATGAGAAGGGGAGAAGGGAACTCTGAAGAACTGGTCCCACATTGCCTCCCATCCAAACCAGTACTGAGTTCCCACGTTGATGTGGAATTAGATAACAGGCTTTGAAGCAGTAGCAAAAGTGTCATTAAAGCAACAATATGTGTGTGGGCAAGGAAGGAATGGGGACACATTTGGTGAGGCCTGTGCCACTTTAGAAAGTATTAGTACATTTATTTTCCAGTTTGTTTTATGGCGAGCTTCTTAAATACCCTTTGGAGATAATATTCTCTCTTTTACATAATCCAAATGCTTCCCCCTTTTGCCTGATTGGGCCTACAGAATGTTTCTAGAAGCCAAGTGTCTTAGTAGTTGTTTCCGTGCAACAAACAATCCCAATGTCTTAGTGGCTTGCAATAAAGCAATCATTTAGGGTTGAGGGGATGGCTCCAGTTAAAGTGCTTGCCACATAAGTGTGAAGACCTCCAGAGCCCATGTAAATGTAATCCCGGCCTTGGAAAACAGAAACAGGAGATACCCAGAGCAAGCTGGCAAGCAAGAATAGCTGTAGCAGTAAGCTCTGTGTTTCACTGAGAGAATCCGTCTCAGTTAATAGTGTGGAAGAGCAATAGAGGATGATCCTGGACATTGACCCCAAGCCTCCGCATATATGTCTACACGTATGCCCATAAACATGCAAAAGCATACATGCACATACCTGCAGACCATGCACACACAGAAACAATGGAAAAATAAACCCTAAACATTGATTTTTCTCTCCACAGTAGATAACATCTCCACTTTATACTTCAGGAACATCTCTTCCATGTGTCTTTCACCCCCCACTGATCCCTGATTGCTTAGGATGAGTTTCTCTCAGGCTGAAGTGTCAACTGGTTGGTCAGAAACACACAGAGCCTCCTGAGAGATCATATGAGAATCGGCCCACTCTCGCTTCCACCAAAAGGAAGCATCTGCCACTCCATGTCGGGGGAATAGAGAAGAATCTGCCTACTCAAATGGGAAGTTGTCAAAGTCACGTGATTTAAGGTACAGCTTCATAATTCATAAGAATGATTCCGACTGCCACCAGTGATTCAACCTGCAATTCTAAGACTTGGTGGGTGTGCAGAGGCCAAGGGTAGAAACAGGAGAAGGAAAAATGAGAGGCATGATAATGGCAAGGCAAAAATCTCTGCTTTTCCATTTCGTCTGAAGCCTGTGACAGCTATCATCCATCCTCCATACCCTGTATCATATGCCTTAGTCTGACATCCCTTCCCCTTACTAGACAAATGGCTTTGAAAAAGTCACCCAGTATCAGACTGTAATAGCCTCATCCTCAAAATGGAGAACCTAAAGACTCACCTCACAGGGCCAAGGCGTCCAAACAAATCTATGCTGGCTTACTTGTTTACCTGAGTTGCTAAATAGACAATGGCTTATGGCACACTATGGTGAGCTCTCCTAACTCAGACCCTGTTTTGAGAACCCTGGAATATGCCTGCCATGAGAGATCTTACAGATCGCTATGACCAAAAAATAGAAAAGAAAGAAAATAATAAAAGGAAAAGAAACAGGTTTTGTTGTTGTTATTGTTGAGTGTTTTTGGTTGTTTTGTTTTGTTTTTCAAGACAGGGTTTCTCTGTGTAGGAGCCCTGTCTGTCCTGGAACTCACTTTGTAGACCAGTCAGAAACAGCATTTTTTTAAAGGAACAAATACAATGCTTCAAATTTGGATAAGGCACCATGTACACACCTGGGAGGAAATGCACTGTGTCAGGAAAGGTGGGAGAGGGTTCACAAAAACTACAGAATTTGAGCCAAGGCTTTCCGTATGTGAAGAAGTACTCAGGGAACGAGGAAGATTCTAGAAAGTTCACTGATGTCAGCACCAGGGAAACATTTGATAGCATCTACAAGCCGGCATGTCAGTTCCCAACACTGGTCCCCCTTGGAAATCTGATGTAGGGCAGATGGGCTGTAATCCACTAAAGGGCCCAGTTGACACAGGTTTGATGGCAGACCCTCTGAACCACTGGAAATTTCCATTATCTTACAGAGACCATCGTCCTGAAAGGAGGTATTATGAAGGGAGAAGCTTGCAGAGTTTCAGGCCAAAACAAATACATTCTTCCTGAGAAAGAGCCAAACTAGAGCCCTGGGTTCCTGGAACCAATGCCATCCTTGGGGAAAATTGCCTTGTTAAGGCTCTCACAAGGAAACAGTCCTTTGGGATGGAGGCAGAGGTGGGGGCAGTGCTTCTCTTACTCAAAAATAAACCACCAAAGTTAATCAGAACTGACGGCCCCCCATTCTCTACAGGAGCTCCCATCTTCCCTCTGACCTGATTGTCACACTTAATGTCTCAGCTGCCGACACCAACCATGAGACACCTGTGGACTGCCTTTTGCAGGAGAACACTGCTCTTCCACATCCTTGTATGCTTCAGTTAAATACGACTTCAGCATGCCTGCAATCCCAGCTCTCAGGAGACCAGGAGTCTGAGGCTAGCCAGGAGTACACAGGAAGACCAGATTTCAAAAACACAAACAAAACCATTTTCAGACATTGCTTATTTTGTTTCAAAGGGGGTATTTGTTAAGCCTACCTATGTTTTCTGGAAGACTCTGTCAGCAAACAATCTTCTTTCCTGGCAGGACCCAGCCCCCCAGCACTGCACATGTCCTGCCTGTGGGACAGTGCAGACTGTCTATTTCGCTTTCCCAAACAGACTTGGGTGGAAAAGGATGACATTTTTACACATGTGCAAACCAAGCTCTGAAATCAGCATGCCGCAGTTCCAGGCATAAGGGCTGGTAAGTCAGATCGGAATTTGAAGCTGCCTCTACAAACAAGCAGCAGTCAGAGTGGAGGGGTCCGCTGCACCCTTGACCCAGACAAGAGGAACACTTTGTATCCAAGCTTCATGGTGTGCATTAGGGGCTCCGGTTCCAGCTGGAATAGCTGCAACATTGTCTGTGTTCTGAGACTATGTCCTCATTGCTCCATAACAAATTGCACAAACCAGGCAGCAGCCGCAATATTCTTCCTCACTGTTCTGAAGGCTAGAAATTAAAGACTGGGGGTCAGAGGGATTGGAGATTTTTGGGAGCTCCTTTACTTGGCTGTTTTAGCCATGTATCCAGGGACATGGTCTTCCCTCTGCGTGTACTTGTTCTTTCTGTCTTCCCCTCTTGTCATAAAAAAGAGCAGTCACATTGGATCGGGGCCTAGTAAAAGCTGGACAAAATATGCCTGCTCTTACAGCTGATAGTCTGGAGGAAAGTAGGCAGAGAATTGAACGCGGAAATACTAATTGTGCAAAAGATGAAAATACCGTGGGGGAGAGGACAGGGCAGATCGAAAAATCAGACTGCAGTAAATTCACGGAGGAAGCATCCACAACAGCCTTGCTTAGGGCGGACAGGGCGTCCTTGTGAGGGTGACTTATCTAGTCATGAAGACAGCGCCCCATGACATGGTTTAAGCATATTTGCTAAACATTTGCAGACTGTAGCTTCAGAATATAAACACTGAGAACTTTGCATTTTTATTTATATTGAGTGAAAAAAATCCACTGGAAAAGACCTGAACCCACCAGAAGCTTGGGCTGGGAACTGAAGGACTTTCCTCCAATTTGGTTTGTCTCATCACTGCACCGCCGTGCTGGGCAAACAGTCATGAGAGCTTGGTGAGGCCCTTTTAGCACGATTATAAAAACCCAGAGACAGAAATTGGAGTTCAACTTAAAGCTCAGAAAAGCAAAACAGCCAGTCACTGTCTCTTATCTCTACCTCAGTCCGAAATGGTGACCCTATCTCCAGGAATCCTCAGAATGAGACTGTGTGTGAGAGCTATCTCTTCCCATCTTATATTCCTCTCCAGGGCTGGAATTAAAGGCGTGCACCACTCCCTCCCAGTTTCTATGGCAAACTAGTGTGGCTACTGGGATTAAAGGTGCCTGGTCTGTAAGGCTGATCAATGAGCCTGGTTTACTCTCTGAACTTCAGGGACGCTTTATTTATTAAAATACAAATGAAATATCACTACAGGCCCTAGTATTCCTGTTCCTCTTTATAGCCACTCCCTTCTCTTCAAAACTAAAAAGATACCAGACCAAGTCGGGTGAGGTGTGGGGGAGCCGTTTCTTTGCTTGTACCGTCTAATATGCATCTTTATCATTTAAGTTGCAAAAGGTAAAAAGACGAAAAGAAAAGTTAGTTTCATGTTTGTACCCCCCTTAAAGTCTCCCCAGACGCTATGACATGCTACCAAAAACTTAACCTCAAATATGAAATTTGACTGGTCAATTCTTTTTCTTCTTTTCTTTCGATATAGCATTTCAATAAACAGCCCTGACTGGCCTGGAGCTGTCCCTGTAGACCAGGCTGACACAAAACTATCTCATTCTTTCTGTCATGGTCCATGCCTGATTGCTGGAAATACAGGCATGGACATTATAAACAACTATTGCCCACCTACATTGTCTATGTCATCAACTCTAAACTAGGTGCTAGTTATAATATTTCCTAAATTCTTCAAATTTACAGATGGTTCCTTTCTGTTGCTATGAGAAAACACCTTGACCAAAAGCAACTCAAAGGAGGGCTTTATTTCTGATCCCAGCTACAGGTTACAGTCTATCATAGTGGGGTGGTCACAGTGGCAGAGCTTAGGAGCTGGTCACATGCACAGCCAAGAGCAGAGAGAGAGAGATGGATACAAGCTCACTGCCCAACTACCTTTTTTTACTTCTCTACAACATGGACCCCAAACCAAGGATGGTGCTGCCCATATTCAGGCTGTGTCATCCTATAACAATGAAAATTATCAAGACAACCCTGATCTACATAGTCCTTCATTAAGGCTCTCCCTAGGGGATTCTAACTTGTGTCCAGTTGGCAATTAAAGGGAAACATCACAGAATCCCTCTAGAATTTTGCTACTAGTTTAGTTATGTATTCAAATTAAAATCTTTTAGAAGCAGTACTGTTTATTTTTCTAACATAAAACAGCCAGTCAATTTAGAAGACAAGTGAGCAACTTCTCATAAACTAGCTGTGATTATGACAATACCGTGAAAATTCAAGGCAGCGAGGTAAAACCTGTGCTTGAATCTACTGCTTAACAAATCAAGGGAACAAGGGGAGGTTCTCCTGATCCCGGCTTTGGAGAACTGAACAGGCCAGATGTGTTCTGGATATCTGAGGAGGCTGCCCAACACAGTGGGAGAACATATTTGAAAATTAACTTTCCCAGACCCCCTCTGATGACCGCTTGGAAACATTTCTGGTTACTTTGATCACGCTGTTTGGCTAATTTTTTTCAGCAGTCTCCCTATGCAAATTCAGTCCAGTGGGAGCTACCCGTTGGCAGTGAGGACTGCGATTATCTCACTGTGTGTAATTCATTTCACAACATAAGGTGTTTCCCACTGCGGCAGGAGCACAAAGGAAAACTGCCAGCGTTAAGTATTGCAGGGTCACACAAGCTGCCCATCAGCCTGGACCTTGGGACAGACCCTTTGATGAGCATTCTCCATCCTGTGGTGTTCAGGCCCAATATCTTACTCTGTGCAGGTTGCTCTGGGCTATAGCTGCTCACGCCTTTCTGTAAGAATTGGAACCATACAGGGAGCTAACCTGTTTCCAACACCTCTCAGCTTAACAGAAATGTAGATCTGTAGGCCCTTACCAGAGTGAAGAACAAAACCTGCATTTAAACATGACACCTGTGGTAGTTTGAACAGGCATGGCCCCCATGAGCTCATATATTTGAACTCCTGGTCATTAGGGAGTGGCCTTCTGGGAGGAAGTGTGCCACTAGAGGTAGACTTTTGGGTTTCAAATGCTTAAGCCAGGCCCAGTGTAACTCTCTTCCTGCTGCCTGTGGTTCCGGACATAGAACTCACAATTCCTATCCAATACCATGTCTGCCTGAATGCCACAATGCTTCCTGCCATGCTGACAATGAACTAAGCTTCTGAAACTGCAAGCAAGATCCCCAATTAAATATTTTCCTTTATAAGAGTTACCAAGGTCATGGTGTGTTTTCACAGCAGTAGAACACTGACTAAGACAAATTCCCAAAAGATGGATTGTGCATAGGTTTGATCTGTTCAATACTGAAGCCTCGGACAACAGAATTCTTCTCCCGGTCACTCTCAAGGAACTTCAATGTGCCACAAAGTGCAAAGCCTCAACTGTTCTTCATGGCGTCTTCAACCCTATAGCTCCCATGCTGCCCAAACACATAGCATCTAAAAGATTCTTACACATTACCAATTTTAACTGCCCCTGGGCCAAAGTTTCCGTGTATTTACCCTGAGGAAATATGCCCAGAGGATTTTATCTTATTGATATTGGTTTCCTATTAATGATCATTGTTTTCTCAGCCTGAGCTTATCAGTGTAAATTGTCTCAGTAAAGCAAAGTTTCTCTTTAGTGGTACTAGTCTCTTGGTAATCACAGTTGAGTCTTCAGTCTTAACTGACCAAAACCACTTATTCTCAATTCAAAACATCACATGAACAGCCCCAATATCATCTTTAAAGGACTTTCAAACTTCCCTCTGAAAGTTCACAAGCCAGGCCTTCATCGTCTGCATTTCTCACAGGGTTCTTCCAAAGTCCCACAGAATAGACTGAGCACCGATCACTCAAGAGCTTGTTCAGCCCAGGGAAATGCTTCCACAAGAGAAAATATACAGCATTTGTCCACCTGGGTCTGGGTTGCCTCACCAAGTATGAACATTTACAGCTCAATTCATTTGCAAATTTCATAACTGCACTTTTCTTTACAGCTGAATAAAATCCCATTGTGTATATTGCCATATTTTTGTTACATATTCTTTGCTTGATGAACATTGAGGCTGCTCCCATTTACTGGCTATTGTGAATAGAGACGCAATAAATATGAATGAACAAGTATATCCACAGTAGAATATAGAACTCTTTGGTTATATGCCCAGGAGTGGTATAGCTAGATCATACAGTAGGTTCATTTATACCTTTTCAAGAAACTTCCACACTCACTTCTACAGTTGCTATATCAGTTTGTATCCCCACCAGCAGTGCTTAAATGCTCCCCTTTGCTCGCCTCCATGTCAGCATTCTTTGCCCTTTCTCTATACCCATAGGTTGCTGTTTCTCTCTACCCTATCAGAGAAGTTTCTTTTTCCACAGAAAATGGCTATTACTGGGGGGGGGCAGGGGGGGCACAACTGGTCAATGTACTCGGGCGTGCTCAGCCCTAAATGGGATATCTACATCACACTATTTCCTGTCAGGGGATCAGGAATTATTGCAGAGGAAGGGCAGAAAAATTGTGAGGGGCAGAGAGATAAGAGATGACCATAGCAAAACAGTGTAGTGTTTCCTGGGCATGAGAGGACTGTTGAACACTTGAATTCACAGGAGATGTGGTCGCATCCACAAGATTTATAAAACTCAAGGTAAGCAAAGTCTACATGGACATGGAAGGGAATCACAAAGTTCCATGCCTGAGGAGCTATTAGCAGTCGATGGTAGCTGAGGGCTCTGTTGTATCCTGACCTCTTCCTGTATCCCCTTTTCTCTACTGTCCATCCACAGAGAGGTGTAGAAAGCTCCACTATACAATTCTGCAACCAAACTGACTGCTGCCTAAGTCAAGGGAGCCACACAGCCATGAACTCAACATTCTGGAGCTGTGACCCAAAATAAGCATACCCTCCTTGTTCATGTTAGGTATTTTGGTCACAGTGATGCAAAGCTACCTAATACATGCTTAGAACTGAAGCATTTAATTTTATAAAACAAAAGTTATTAGATTTAAAGAGAGAACTGGAGTACAATACAGTAATAGTAAGAAATTTCAGATATACTACTGTCACTAACAGACAGAACATCCAGACAAAAACAAAGTCACCAGGGGGCTAAAGAGATAGCTCAGAAGCTAAGGGCATTTGTTTCTTTTGTAGTAGACCCACGTTCCGTTCTCAGCTCCCATGTTAGGTGATTCATAACTGTCTCATTTAGTTTTGTTCTGGTTTTATTTTTCTACTAATTTTGAATTTGTTTGTTCTTTCTCTTTCTGCATCATTAGATTGTTTATTTGAAGTGCTTATATTTTGTTAGTTTAAAGACTCCTTGTTACACTTCTCTCTTTTGCTGTGTCCCACAAGTTCTTTCTGCTGCTGTGCCCTCTCCATTTTCCTTCATTGCAAGAAATGTTGAGCTTGCTTTTCGGACTTCTTCAATATTCACAAGCATGTTGCTCAGTCTCCATATATTTATATAATTTCTAAAGTTTTTTTATAAACTTTATAAAGTATGGACTTCCAACTTCGTTCTATTGTTATCAAAGAATATAGAATAATATTTTCTTTTGGCACAGAGTCTCACTATGAAGCCCTGGCTGGCATGAAATTCTCTGTGTAAGAGAGGCTGTCTTGAAACCACAGATATTTACCTGCCTCTCCCTCTTGATTACTGGGATTAAATGTGTGTGTCACCATGCACAATCTAGAGTATGATTTTAATTGATTTGGTTGATTAGAAATTTATCTTCTGGTCTAGCATGTGGTTTATTTTAAGCTGTGTTCCATACACTGAAGAAAATTGTATATTTTATTGCTGTTAAGTACAAGGTTTCATAAATGTCTGCTAGTTCATTTGATAGTGTAATTTAACTCTGATGTTTCTTTGCTGATTTTTTTAAAAAAGATTCACTTTATTTTTACTTATGTATATTTGTCTGTGTAAGGGTGTGCTGTGTGTCTATGCAGGTGCCAGACTTAAATTCTGCTTTATTCAGCAATAATCAGACTATTATGCACTCCATGAAAGCCAGAAGAGGCTTTGGATTCCCTGGAGCTAGAGTTCCAGGCACTATTTGGCTAGCTAAGCTATGAAATCAGGCACCTGGCAACAGATGAATGCTAAAGAAAGCATAACATATATACATAGCAGGGTACTATCCAACAAAGAAAAAATACTGTAATTTGCAAGGAAAAAGGTGAATATGGGAGACACTGTGTTGAGCTAACTGACACAGAAAGAGAAAAATCTGATATTTTCTTCTGTGTGTGAAATCAAAGAAATAAATCAGAAGAGGGGTCACTAGGAACCGGGGCATGATGGGAGGGGAAGGCAAAAGAAGAATGGTTAGACACAATCCATGGTGTATACATGTATAGAAATATCACAGCTATCAGCATTAATGTGTCTAATTCATGTACAATTAATGGTAATTTTTAGAAGTCTTCCTTTGACAAAAAAACTTTAATCAGCTACTGAGTCTTCTGCTCAACCAGGTTCAACTCTCTGTGTCCTTGCAGACGCTGCTTTGAGCAAGAATCCGCCTAAGCAGCTGAGGAGAGGGATCCTGAAACGGCCCTATCCTATAGCCATACTGATTAATATCTTGAATATCACCATAGACCCTTCATCTGACAATGGATGAAGCTAGAGACAGAGACCCACATTGAAGCACTGGACTGAGCTCCCAAGGTCCAAATGAGGAGCAGGAGGAAGAACATGAGCAAAGAAGTCAGGACTGCGAGGGGTGCACCCACCCAATGAGACGGTGGGGCTAATCTAATGGAAGCTCACCAAGGCCAGCTGGACTGGGACTGAAGGAGCATGTGATCAAACCGGACTCTCTGAACATGGCGGATAAGGAGGGCTGACTGAGAAGCCAAGGACAATGGCACTGGGTTTTGATCCTACTGCATGTACTGGCTTTTTGGGAGCCTAGTTTGTTTGGATGCTCACCTTCCTAGACCTGGATGGAGGGGAGAGGACCTTGGACTTCCCACAGGGCAGGGAACCCTGACTGCTCTTTGGACTGAAGAGGGAGGGGGAGAGGATGGGGGAGGGGGAGAGAAATGGGAGGAGGGGAGGAGGTGGAAATTTTTAATTAAAAATAAATAAATAAATGGGAAAAAATAAGTCGCCTAAGACAGAGTAAGGCCCCACCCCCCATATATCACCCCTCTCAACATCTTATCACCCCAGGTTGCTGTCAGTAGTAATGCTATCACATCAGTGAGCCAAAAGGCCCCACCCTTTGCTTAGCCTTCTTCAGCCACCAGACCCCAGGTAGCTTCTTGACCTTGCTGAGGTTGGACTTGAGTCAAATGTCCCCCACTGTTGACAAGGCTCCTGTGGCTTCTTCCACAGCTTCCATATTTGTCTGCCTCACTATCTCTGGTAACCATTTGAAATAAGCTTTCCTTTCACAACCTGGAGCTCAGTTCAAGGGACAGTGACTGCTAAGGTCGCAAGCTCCATCACATCACACTGTCTTGGGGAGGGGCAGAGTCTCCCTCTCCCTCCATAAGACAGGCTGGCCTTGAACTTGTGGTTCTTTGGACTCAGACTTCACTGTGGCAGAACTGCAGTCATGAGTCAGCACACCTGGCTCTGTGGTACTGTCAGAGTCGTGAAGCTTTTGCATCGGCAAGCACTCAGAAATGTCTGCATCCTGGCGCACACATTCACCAGTGCGCTAATCCAATGCTCCAGGCTGAAACATCAACCAGAGAGCGCCCATGTAACATCCTTGTTGATAAATCATGTGATACCTGGGCATATCTGCTCCTGAGGAAGCCGGGGTCTGTGAGAAGAACGCGCTTATCTTTCTCGATCGTAGTTGGGTTTTGTTTTTTGTGTTTTGTTCTGTTTTCAGTTCTCTCAGAAAGAACATTGTCCATTACCACACATTAACAAAGTGATATGCAGAGTAACAAAGATACACAAACACACACACACATACGCACATGTGCATACACACACACACGCACACGTGCACATACAGGCTTCTTCCAGTGTTTTGTAAGCTTTATAAAGTGTAAGAGTGGTTTGGGATGGGCCAGCAAAGAGTGTGTCTGCTTGCTTCTTGTCTGCTTGCTTCTTGGGAAAGTGTCAGGTCAGTTCCTCAGGGAACTTCCTGTGACTACATTCCCAGAAGCAAGTCTTTTTTTTTTTTTAATAAATGCAGTGCTTTGAAAACGTTTCCTGGGGAGTAGAAGAAAGTCGTCAGTGATGGTTAATTACTGTTGGCCGTTGCTGACAAAAAAAAAAAAAACACGTTATGACACCCAAATAAAAATTAAAATGTACTCTGAGTCATGGGCCACAGTCAAAACGGACTTTAGAACATGGTTCTTCTGCATGAGATCTGGTTATTGGGGCTTGGTAGGAACGGCAGAGGACAAGGGCGGGGGAAGATTGCCCAAAGGAGAGAGGGCCAATCTACACACTCTGGAGGGTGACACAGAACATAAACTTCAGAAGATGAGGAGAAGACAAGCGGGCATAGATCTGGGGGGGGAGGGAAGGGGGGTTGGCGAAACTAGAAACCGGAAGCCCCAGAGGCGAGAAAGAACTCATCCTAGGACCTTGCAGAAGGCTGATGTGTCCACAGCAGCCGGGAACTGGGGAGAATGGACCTGACCTGAGTCAGGACGGGGCATGTCAACCTGAAGATGCAGATCCTCAGGGACCATGGAAAAGATGCAGTTTATCCTCCGCAGAAAAGGTGGCTGGGCAAGGCTGTAAGTCAGCGCAGCCGGTCTCATGAGCGAAGATCCCTCTGGTTCTGGACGCAGAAGAGACAACGTCTGCATTACCATATTTATTTAAATTGCTGATACATACGACATATCAACATGAGCTCCCAGAGTGGCATTAATTTCAGCAAAAACCTACAAATCACTTCGCCTCTGTCTTTAAATAAATATTGCTTTAATACATTGTCAAAAGCAGGCAGTGCAAATATTAGTTTGTGTTAATTTTTAATTTGGTGCTTGAGCGCCTCCTTGTGGCTAACTGGGAAAAAACTCCTAGGTAAAGTCAATTTCCAGACAGTAACAAGGAAACTAAAAAACAAAACAAAACTCTACCTTCTAAGTACAACGTGCAAAGCTCAATACATAAGTGAGATTTAATGAGAGTTTAAAGGAAGCTTATTGTCAGCTTCTGTGAGCTGCTCCTGATATCAGTATACAACTGTGATGTGGTTGGTTCTTGCTCTTGTTCTCGTGGTCTTCTGGCTGACGTCTGCTACAAATTAGAATAGGATATAAAATATGTGCCTCTCTCTCCATAACTAATTTCGCCAAGAATTAAATAGAATGTGTTGAAAAAATCTGCAACAACTTGTAGGAATAAATAAATCTGCACATTCCATCTTCCTAGTAAGAAACAGTGGGGCATGTTTATTGACTCAGAAGCAGGCAAATAAGAATAACCATTCTCTTTATAAACCACCATTTATAGCTGGTAACAGACAGATTGAAGTGGAAAGAAAGATAGATGTCAACAATTGGACTCCGGGGACTCTCTCCCTGTTGTATGCCCCCACTTAATAAAAATTACTGCTTTGAAACTGTTCTCCGAAGGCACAACCGAAACATTTCATTTTCTGCCCATTTGAGGTGTAGAAAACTTCCATGCATTGGAGATGTGAGCTAAGAGTGGGGCGCCTGTTCAGTCCTGGAGAGCCAGGACAGTGTGCCTGAGCGTGGAGTTAGGGTTTGGTCAACTTAATTCTCTCTCTGACTCTGTTTTCTTGCTTCTACTTATTATTCCCTATGTACTCCCAGAATGTTTAGAAATTCCAAACAGAGGCTGTTGCAATGATTTTAGGCAAACCTACTGGGCATCCCCTGGGCCAATCAACCAGTAGGTCACCATCGTAACAGTGTCTTTCCCTGGACCGGTAGAAATAGCATGAGGAACAAGGCTTGGAATCTAACCAGGTTCTCAAAGCAACATCACAGTCCGGGACTAGCCAACGGGGACCAGAAGTCAAGGGTCACACATTTATATTGCACATGACATCACATTACACGTGAGTATTTTCTGACCAACGTCGTGGACTACCCTGGGTAATGTCCGCAGAGAATTGTACTTGGCCATTGAAACCGCGGCAAGCAACAGTGCTACTGTATTGTTCAGTCATGAGGGTGGGTAGGAACTACAGACAAACTCGGTCAATGGTAAGGAGATCAGGTCTTTAAGCCTGTAGATTTCATAGTACCAGAAGGTGCTGCGCATAGTGCTGGAGAAGAAAAGCCTTCAACAGTCTCACCCAGCTGTGAGCACACACTGGAAGCTACAGCTGCAACTGGTATGGCGAGATAGGTTCACACGTACAATAGTGGCTTGTGTGTTACGGGAATACACATCCCCTTTCTGATTGGTTGGAAGGTCTGCTTCGCAGAAAAAAACGCATGGCTGGTGCTATCAATCTGGCCAGAACCCATGGCTGGGGCGCTCATAGGCCCCAGGGGCAAGCCTACTGCTCTTATTTTACTAAATGGACATAGTATTAAACTTTACTCTGAATTTGTGTTTCTCTCCATATATGTTAAGACTGCTCTCAGGCTTCATCAGAGACGTTTTCTTGTGTGAAGGGCAGAGGTGAATGTAGAACCACACAAAGAGTACATGTCTGGGGAATGTTCAGCTATAGGACAGGGCGTCTATGTCACGCCCCTTCATGCATGGCTCAGGAACTATCCTGGGAAGGGAAGAGAAAAGGTTTGAAGAGCCAGCTGTCAGGGAGGACATCTAAAAACCGTGCTTTCAGATGTTGCAGGAACAGTCGTGACTCATTCTTGAACTCAGCAGCTGCAGTTGCCAGCAGCAGACCGGCACACGGCTAAGCCGGGCCACCTCACCACGGGTGAGACAGTGGTACACAAGCCCCGCTCATGCCAGGGCGGTACTGGCAGTTGATGGCTTTCAGGGGAGGGAGTGTTGGTTTTCTTTAAGCGTGTGACCCCTGCTAAGCCAACTATATTCCAGTGGATGATTCCACACCCGTGAGTATATGGATAGCACAAAGCAGACTTGAGGGGCCATAAAAGATAGAGGGCATGAAGTTGAGAGGGTGGAGCCTGGATCTGGAAGTGAGTGTGACCAGAATGCATAGTAAACAGATGTGAAATTCTCAAAGAAGTAACAAAGCACTTATTAAAACCTAGGGACCTGGACATGGCTCAAGGTGAGAATTTCCTCTACAAGTATGGGGGCCAGAATCTGGGTCTCCAGCACCCATGTGAACACAAGATATGGCCACACGTGTCTGTAACCACAGCATTGGAGAGCAGCGACAACAGACCCCAGGAGCTCCTCGGCCTGTCAAACTAGCTGAAAGAGAAAGCGTCAGGTCAGTGAGAGATGATGTCTCGTTACAATATGGCCGAGAGCAATGGAGGAGGACGCTCAACATCTTGTCCTGATCTCCATCAAGAGAAGTCGGAGCAGGGGCTCGGGGCAGGTATCTGGAAGCAGGAACTGTGGCAGAACACAGAAGCACAGTGTTTACTGACTTGTTTTCCATGGCTTACTCAGCTTCCGTTCTTATGTAACCCAGGACAATCTTCCCAAGGGGGGCACAGTTCATGTGGGCTGGATCCTCCTTCCTCGTTCATCACTAATCAGGAAAATGGATCACAGACTGTCCAGCCTGATGGAGACAATCCCCCAATGTGGTTTGCTTTTCCCGGATTATTCTAGCTTGTGTCAAGTGGACAAAAGCACCTAAGGAGCACAAAGCTAAGAAGTTTAGTGACTAGCAGTGCCTATGCCTTTTAATCACACTTAATTCTCACCACAGTGGCTGTCGGGAGTGGGAATTACTATCCCCATACAATGAAGGACGAAACTGATACTTAGCAATTGACAGGACTGTCTAAGAACAGGACTAAATGGGGAGAATGCAAGATGAAAAAGACAAGACTAGGCAGGGAAGAGCAGCCAGGTCAGACCATCTGTATCTCACGGGGACTCTAAATTTACCCAGACTATTCTCTTCCCAACTCCATCCCCACAGCACACTGTGGACAAGTCCCAAGGTCATCCCTTCTTTCTTCTAGAACTTCCAAGGGGGTTCGCATAGACAAGAAAGTTAAATGTCCATTCATTCGGCCCACTTCAATATTAAGTACAAGGCAGGAGAGTAAATGATTTCTCCTTTCAAGAACAATGATTTTTACATAGCAGTAGAAGGTCCCAGCTACTTTCCTAAAGAAAGGGGCTCTCCAATGGCACCATAAAAAATGAGACTATGGCCTTACCTGACAATACCAGCCACCGCCACTGTGCATACAGTCCCGCTCTGTGTTTCATCATCCACCCTCCAGGATACCTTCTGTTAGCAAGCCATGGAAGGCAGAAAGCTCATGCATGTTGCTATGTCAACTCTGCAGCGGTCTGAAGTCACTCCTCTGCCCACTTACTGTGGCTCTTGACCTTTAGCCCAGCTCACTTACCAATTTTCAGAATACCTGAGTGCCCATCTCCCGCCCTTGCAGATTTACCGCCTGTTCTCTGTGATTCCTTGTCAGCCAGCATCAGAGCCCACCCTTGCTGAAACTCCTCCACGGCTTCTCTCACACCAAAGGAAATCCTACAGGGACCCACCCAGCCTCGCTCACTTCCTTCCCCTGGCCTTGTCCACTGCTCTCGATCTGCCTGCTCCCTCCTGCCCACCCTGCCAGATTTTTTGCTCTTCCTTGGCACACACTCCAAACTGAAGAGCCTACGACTGTTGCTCTGGCATCTGCCTGAAGTCCTGTCTCCTGGTGACCGCCATGGCTACCTGCTGTCTTCCCTTGGGTCAGCTTATAAACCCGTGTCTGTCATGTCTTAACATCGCTTCCATTTCAAAACATATTATGCATTGATCCCTGACCTGACCCGCTCTCTCATAACATTTACTGTTTCCATCTAACACCTGTTATACCAGGTATACATGTGTTAGCTGTTCCCTTGACACAGTTCCTCCATTACAACACAGAACCAGCAGCAGCAAGTTGAGCTTCTGTTAGAGATGTAATAAATGCTATACTTGCATGATACATTATTTAATTAAGCATATAGTGCCAATTAATTAATTTAATTAATTATCATTTAATCATTTTAATTAATTGATTGAAGTGGGTTTTTTCAAAGTTTATCTATATTTTATGGGTCTTGCCTAAATGGGTGGTAAGTGCATCACATACACACAGTACCCACAGAAGCCGGAAGAGGGCATCAGATCCACTGCAAGTGGAGTGCAGGCAGTTACTAGCGGTCTTGTGGGTGCTGGGAACTAAACTTGGGTTATCTGCAAAGGCAGCAAATGCTTTTAACTACTGAGCCATGTCTTCCTAGCGCCTTGAAGTGTTTCTTACCGCGGGGTTTATAGTGGCCCCACTCATGCTAAGGAGAAGTGCATATTCTTATTTGAAGCCTTAAAAGTCAGCCAGGGAGAGAGACAAGATGGTATCTGTCTCAACAACACAAAAGCCTCTAAAACAAGAACTCAGATGGACAGGTCATCTTCAGTAGGTTATTGTCCCAAAAATGCAGATACTGTTAGGAATAACTAAAACACAGTAATGGCAGCCAATATTGTAACTGATTATCATTCATGGGTGCTTAAAATTAGGCTAATTTAATGTAAGTATAATTTAAAATCTAGTTCCTCGCTGCACTGGCATCAATCATTTCAGGTGCTTGGCAACCACAGAGACCGTCAGCTACTTCTTTAGAGAAGATAAATGCTAATGTTCCTGTGCTTGCAGGAACTTCTATACCACACTGAAGTCCATCAGAGTGGATATGCCATGGCAGAGTGAGAATCAGAGGCCATGATGGCAGGAGCAGGTGGCAGATGCTGTTCACATCTCAATAGCCAGGAAGCAGAGAGTATGGGCTAGAAAAAAGACTTTCACCTCTAGTGAACTTCTCCCACCAGCCACAGCCTCCCAAAACAGTGCCCCCAATTGTTCACAGCATGAGCCTAGAGTGAGGATATTTCAGATCGGTATCATTCCCATATCTTCTGACAAAGCAGAAAAGAGAAACCAAGGGTCTCCTGCTTTGGGTATTATTGCTACACCACAGACCAAGAAAGGAAAATAGCAATCACTTCATCTCAATATTATGAAAGGCAGGAGTTCAGTGGGCACACAGGCTGGTCTGTGCCAGTGTCTGAGGTCTCAGCAGGCAAGAGAGGGAAGTCTAGAAAGTAAATGGACACTTCTTCTCCCACACCTTCTATGCAAGGACTTGAAGCTGGACTGACCAGCAGCCAGAACCCGTGCACACATGTGACCTCGACAAACACCTGGACCTCTCTCGTCATAGAAACTGTGTCTATGGAGAAGTATCCCAAGTGGAGAAGCTGGAAAGTGACCTGCTAGCAAGTCACATGTGACGTGCTAGAATCCCTATGTTCAGAAGCCATGGGGGAACATTTTCTGTTGTTCTTGTTGTGTCAAAGCAACAACACACCCAGCCATCTTTGAAAGGAAGGGATACAGACTCAACTTCCCTAATGAAGTCACAGCAGAATCTTCACAGCCATATTCTGACAGCTTTGCACTCATTCTTTTCCACTTTCGGTTTTTCCATCTCAAGAACTACTGAATGTTTATCCACAATTGGTTTATTGACATGGTGGTGCCTAGCACAAGCTTTGCCAGTTTGTAAGCACATATTGGGTGCTCATAAGTATACCTAGAAACAACTAAGGTGTATCCCTCATGGCCTAAGATCCAATAAGGACAGGAAAAATAGAATCCAGCAGCATACACATCCTCTTGATAAAAATACATCTCCACTTGCAAGTACAACTGGAGAAACAAGAACAAAAGTGGGCAGCTGTGGTGTTTGGAATGAGCCATGTCCCCTTTAGGGTGAGGTATTCGGATACTTGGTCCCCAGTGGGTGTCTCCTTATGGTGAGGTGTCTTGGCCTTGCTGGAAGAACTACACCACTAGGAGCAGGCTTTGAGAGCTCATAGGCTCACCCCACTTCTGGTTTGATATCCCTCCCCTTTCTGCCTATGGATGGATGTGTGATCTCTCAGCTACCTATTCCTGCCAACATGCCCGCTGTTTTCTGCCATGCCTGTCCACCACGGAACGCACCCCTCTGAAACCATAAGCCCAAACAATCTCTTGCTTTCTTAAACTGTGTTGGTCATGCTGGCTATCACAGCAATAGAACAGTCACTAATACAGAAAGCACAAGGCTTAGATATAAGATTGTTCAGACAGGGAATGAAGAGCTGACACAGAGCTTCAGAATATGCAACGCTTTTGAGGAGGTTTAGTTCTCAGCTCTCACGCCATTTGGCTCAAGACCATCTAACTCTAACTCAAGATACCTGATGCCTTCTTCTGACTTCTGCAGGCGCCTGCACTCATGCATAAAACCACACACAAATACATATAACTGAAAATAAAAATAAAAATTTCTAATGGGAAAAAAAGAATGTTCAGACAAAACAGAGTGAGTGGGTAAGAAAGCCATGGGAACCTACAAAACAGCGAAAACTGAAGTAAGTCTGGATGACTGCAAGTTTGCAAAGTAGATGAGCTGTTTTGCTTTGTGAAAATAAAGAATCAAGCTGTGCTTCTCAAGGTAGCTCTTTAGTCCAGCCTCGAGTCCTCAAACTGGATCCTGGGCATGATGTTTTCTGAAATGACAGCCATTTGGGCTACTAGAAATGCAAGCTCCATGTGCGGAAGTGAAGAAAAGGAGTGGCGTTTGAACTGGCTTTTCAGGCACATCTCCTTGCATCTTCAAAAGTAAAATAAACCAGACAAAAATATATTGTCAAACTGTTGAGGCCAAAGGAAGAAAAGTTAGTTCCACTCCACAAAAGAAAAGTATTTGCTCCATAATTTATGGGTAATGAAAGTCATCCAAGACAAGAGCTCCTAGTTCTGCTGTTTCGTCTAATTAAATGGTAAGAGGAGCCCCAGAAGATCGTGTCTCCTGCCAAGTGACCTTATTCCCACGGCCTTCCCTACAGAGTTCAGAGGAAGAGGATACATGAGAAAGACAGAACATTTTTTTAAACTAGAGACAAACATGGATTTCTATACAAAGGGGGTTAATTAAATCACGAGGGCTTTTTCCCTTGATTACTTTCTACTGTTGATGCTTCTTCAGGAACTGCACATCAAAAATTTAAACATTCCTGTTTAAAAAACGTAAAACAGCAGTCCCGCCCTTGTTTCTTCACCGTGGATACATTGTTTCTTCGCTGTAGCTACATTGTTTCTTTGCCATTGCTACATTGTTTCTTTGCCATGGCTACATTGTTTCTTCGCTGTAGCTACATTGTTTCTTTGCCGTGGCTATATTGTTTCTTCACCACGGCTACAGTCTGCACTTGACGATTGTCCGTCTGTCTGCTCTGTTTCTTTACAGCTGCACAGCTCAGAACCTCTTGCGCTTGTTCTGATGTGGAGAGAGCGACTGGAGAGGTGTTGGGACTCCTCGGTTTTCCTTGGCTACTGGAGTGGGACCCCATGAGTAGGCCTTAGACAATATGTGGGTGAAGACTCAGAGCAAAGTCTAATCCCAACTTATACCACCTGTCCCCAGAACCCGCAAATGATGGCTTCACTGGATCTACTTTAAACAACTGTCCACAGCCTAAGCACCCTTACCCTTACTCTTCCCTTGTGGTCCCTTACCTTAGTTTTTTTTTAAAAAAATGACTTTATTCATGGATTTTTCCAATATTATATTGATTTATATTAAACATGGCTGGAGAAATATATTTACATGAGACACCCATATGATTAGCCCTCCTGTCAAGATACAGTATACTGCTTAGAACTTTAAAAATGGTACCATTGAGAGCTCACAAATGATCTGTAAGATACAGGCAGAAAGAGCAAGACACTGGACCTGGTATGGACTTTTGAAACCCCCAAACCCAACTCCTTTCAGAGTTAAATTTCGAATTTCTTCAATTATATAGCAGGAGTTTTCAGGTCCCAGACACATGTCAAGTATGGCAGATACAAGGCCTATGTGATGGCTGTTCTTGGTTGTCAGCTTGACTACATCTAGAATGAACTACACCCAGAATGGAGGACACACCAGTGACCCGGATCATGAGGCAGGAAGCAACATACCTTCAATCCAGATCTTGAGGTGGGAGGACACACCTTGAACATGAGCCACACCTGCTGGAAGTCTACATAAAGACCATGGGAGAAGAAGAGTTCATTTGTTCTTTGCCTGCTTGCTCTGTCCTTGTTGGTATATCCATTCCTTCGCTGGCATTGGAGTCTATTTCTCTGGAATTCTAGCATAGACAGAAGACCAGCTGAGACGCCCAGCCTTGTGAGCAACTACTAGATTATTGGACTTTCCATTCACAAAAAAAGCCTGTAAGTCTTTCCAATAAATTCATATATATATATATGGAGAGAGAGAGAGAGAGGCTCAGTCCATAAGTTCTGTGACTCTAGACAACCTTGACTAATTCTTCAGAAGCTAAGCTTCAAGGAAAATGCCCATTGATGATTAAAAAAAAAAGCCTTGAACAAAATTTAAATATTCAACAAAAGGCCAGGAACAAAGACTCACTCTCTTGGGAAAGCTCAGAATAAACCATCAACTGCAGGAGGGTTACGGAAGCCGTCAAGAGGAAGCCAAGTCCAAGCAGGCAAGGTAAGGAGGTCAATGCTCTTGAGTTAATGAAGAGTTTGACCTTGCTAAAGAGAAGAAAGAAGGCTCCTGAGGCGTTACAGACACAGCAAAAGATAAGAATAGGGAGGGAAGCAGGGGCCACAACAGGAGTTCAGATACACTCCTAAGTAAGAAGTCGGAACACTCAAAGGATTTTAAACAGGAGAGGGACTCTGGAAATTGAAAGGACAATGACTTGGAAGGGGTTAGTGTAGAAGTAGGATGCCAATAAAAAGTCATTTCTCAACAATTGATGATGGCCGGCTGCTCTCTGTAACTGAAATAGTAGCAAAAGAGGCAAAGGGTTGGACAGGATCCAGGCTGCTTCAAAAGGAGTCAGCAGATTGTGTAGTGGACGAGACATGCCATATGCTATGGAAGGTTCTGTCTTCTTGCTATTATACTGAACTCCCTCTATGTGCTGGAATTCTAGAGGAAAGAAGCAAAAGGAAATAAAAGGAAAAAGCTTGACTTCTAGTGATAACTTCTTTGGACCCATGACATGTGCAGCATGGCCACACATCTACGTTCTCATTTCATTCTTGTGACAGCTTTATATGGAGAGAGAGCAGATGCAATGAGCTTGCTTTGGCAAATAAAACAAATCCCAAGAATTCAAAGATACTCATGGGGCCAGTCCAAACACAAACGCATAGCAAGTTATCAGTTCAAGGTTACGCAGACCCTTCCTGTCTGCCGTCTTGTATCTAGTGGCTATTTGGTGTAACAATTGCAATAAGCTTTAGCACTCGCTTTTTCTTGGACATCATAATAACTCTTGCTATTTATCATTCATCTCAATACAGCAATGGAAGGGCCATTATTGCCGGTCTCATTTTAGAGGCATGCGAACTTAAGATTCAGAGAGTTTAAGCAAACTTTCAAAGCTTTCACAAATGTTAAATGCTGGAGCTAGATTTCAGGCAGGATAAACCCACTCAAAGGCCATTTGCCCCTCGCAGAAGTAAGCCATTACAGGCTGAAAACTCAAATCTACTGAAAAGCCCACTTTGCCACCTCTGCTATAATAGACACAGAGTGATGTTAAATGCTAAGATTCCCTCAGACCTTCAGTAATTGTACAGCTAAGTGAATACAAAAAGATTCCAGATATTTGTTCCTCGTTCTTGATGTTAACTGGGAATAAATTTTGTTAACTCTTCTCTCAAGCTTTGGAGAATGGTCAAGACACAAGGCCTGATGTTCCCACACACAGAAAGACACTTACATTTGATCCCTAGCAACATCCTCCTAGAGTCTCCAGGGTGATCAGGGAAGCTCTAACTTATCAGGGCTGTCAGCAAGGCTGACTTTGTCATTTGCTCAGAAAACATGAACTAGCATTGCAGAGCCAGCAATGTTTGATTATAAGTATTTCTTAAAGAGACAAGTCGGTCAGTGGCTGTACCAACTCACCCAGATAAAAAGCAGTAGTCGGAGGTTTCCAAGGCGGTCTTCTGTCTTTTAGCCAAACATCACCAAGCACACTTTAAAAGTCACGTTCAGAATGCCTCTTGTCTGAAGTATTTTGAACTTCGCAAATCTTGCATCTACCCTTCCAATGCATTCTGTCAAATTGTCATCCACATAAAAGTGGAAGATACCAAGAAGAATGTAATGATAAACAGAGATGTTTGATTCCACAGAATTTTATTCTGTTCCCCGTGTTCCCCAGGAGGCTTATTCTAAAACCAAGATGACCCTGGTCCCTGTCATCACCAGCACAGTGGTGACACTGTGCCCTCCCTTTCTGTGTGTTCCCTCCACTAGCACGTTGACGGTCTGCCTCTCCATAGTCAAAAGCAGTGTTTCGTCTGTGGCCATAGAGTTAACCACATAGCCATCTACACAATAGATTTTCACATCCTTTGTGTATGGGTAAACTCATGAGAGACCCATTCCAATGACTAGTGCTCTGACATCCTTGGGTAGAATGAGCCATCCTGCCATTTTGTTCCCAGAGAGGTCTCTTCACGTCTCAGAAGTTATCACATGCGTTCATTAAACTGCTTCTTTTACAGACCTTGCACTCCTCATGGCAGAGGCTGACTTAATCCATTTTCTGTGTTCTAGCATCGTGCATGAAGGACTGCTTTCAGTCGGTTTCCAGTTGCTATGATGAAATACCTGAGCTAAACAACCATAAAGACAACCAGGAAGCAAATAGGTGACAAGGTGCCTCTATGCCCTTGTTGACATGTCCCCAGTGTCATTCACTTTTTCCACTAGGCCCCACCTCTAGAAGGTTGCGACGCCTGTCAATATTGCCATATTTCAGATCCAAACAACAATGAATACACTACCTGCTGGTAGTGGCGGCACACTTCTTTAATCCTGGTACTCAGGAGTCTGAGTCAGGCAGATCTCTAAGAGTTCTAGGCCAGACTAGTATACGTAGTGAACTCCATGCCAGCCAAGGCTGCATAGTGAGACCAAGTCTCAGTAAATGAATAAACCAATGAATGTTTATGAACTGAGTCAATCAGTTATTAGAGATAAAATTGTTCATTCTGAGCCCAAGGGACAATGACAATAGATAGACATCTGTCACACCCCCTCCCTTCTGACAAATGCAGAGCAGTCACTGCTGGGAAGCTGGAGACTGTAGCAGGCTATGCTCAATCAAGAAATAATCCCACAGTGATTAAATGCAAGTTTAATATCAAAAATTATTCATCTATGATAGAAAAATATAAGGGTAGATTTAAAAACCCTGAAGGATTTCTTAGACCAAGGGAAAGCTATGAAGGAAGGGGATACATGGGGGGTGGGGGGGGGTTCAGCCCCAATAAGTCTCAAATGGCAGCAAAGGAGGTAGAGCTGCTGCCTACCAAACAGGGAGGAAGTTTGCTGGGTTGCCTGAGGCAGCTTCTGAGGGCCCTAGGAAGTCATAGCTGGTGAGGGGGCCTGCAGAAAGTCATGGCAAGCGCCAGTGTTAAGTGTAAGGCCTAGCTCACCCAGTGTCCCTGAGAAGAACCTGCAGGAAGCAAGCTTCTGAGGCAAAGGCCAGCAGAGGTCATGGGAGCATGCAGAAGGAGTCAGTGTGCCACTGTGGGCGAAAGGCCAAGAGCTCACAGTGTGGGGACCAGGCAGGCTTCTGAGCCCAGGCTGGGGCCGTGAAGATGATGAGGGATTGTCCACTCAGATGTGTAACGAAGGCCGAGCACCGACAAATGTCCACTCATAAGCACACCCCTGGGTTAAAGGAAACCAGCAGCAATGAAAACTAAAAAAGAGAAACACAAACCCCTTCTCTCTGCAGTGTCCCTCCTTCCTCCCACTTAGTGTATCACAGAGAAAAAGGCTGGAAGTTCCAGGCCTCGATGCATGTCCTTCTATAATGCATGGACAGTCATGGTATCCACTTGGAATGTGTCGTCAGTATGAAGCCAATATGAAGCACTGAGTGGTGACCAATGCTGACTGGCTGCTTACAGTGACGGTGTGGTACTTTGAATGTACGTGGCCCCCATAATCTCATAGGGAGGTGTGGCTTTATTGGAGTAGGTGTGGCCTTGTTGGAGGAAGCACGTCACTGTGGGGGCCAGCTTTGAGGATTTTTATGCTCAAGTTTCCACCCAGTGTCCCAGTCTACTTCCTGTTGCCTGACAGCTGTAGGACTCTCA
Source organism: Neodon shergylaensis (assembly GCA_025134845.1). Lineage (NCBI taxonomy): Eukaryota > Metazoa > Chordata > Mammalia > Rodentia > Cricetidae > Neodon > Neodon shergylaensis. The sequence goes on along the minus strand of JABTXL010008037.1, from coordinate 7,811,337 downwards.
GCTTTTTCTCCAGCACCATATCTGCCTGCACACTGCCATGTCCCACCATGATGATAATGGACTGAACCTCTGTACTGTAAGCCAGCCCCAATTAAATGTTTTCCTTTATAAGAGTTGCTACGGTCATGGTGTCTTTTCACAGCAGTGCAAACCCTATAATTAAGACAGATGGTTCTTCTCAGAATTGAATTGGGAGACCCGAGCACTGCTCTAGCATGACTCTTGACTGATGCTCCTATGAGAAGCAGGCATTCCCACCCCTAACTCTGAGACCTGGTTTCACATGCCCAAAATCTCTACCACAACTGAACAATGGGTCTAACACTCAAAACCAAAACTAGAAGACATAAGTTGGCTGCAATATTAGAAGACTGAAAAACATCAATACTATGGTTTTGGAAATGTTACTGTGTGGCTAATTTTATGTCAACTTGACACAGGCTAGAGTCATCTGAGAGCAGAGAAGCCCAGTTTAGAAAATGTCTCCATAAGATTAGACTATAGGCCAGCCTGTAGAACTTTTCTTAATTAGTGATTGATATGGGAGGATCTAGCCTGTTGTGGGTACTGCCATCCTTGGGCTAGTGTTCCTAGATTCTATAAGAAAGCAGGATGAGCAAGGCATGGGGAACAAGCCAGTAAGCAGCAACCCTCCATGGCTTCTTCATCAGCTCCTGCTTCCTGGTTCCTGCCCTGGTTGAGTTCCTTTCCTGACTTCCTTTGATGTTGAACAGGGATATGGAAGTGTAAGCTGAATAAACCATTTCTTATGGGTCATGGCGCTTCATCACAGTGATAGCAACCCTGACTGAGACATTTACACACTCAGACATTTTCTTCAGACATGTCTGCTGAGATTTTTTTTCTTTTATTAAACTTTTGTTGACCGTTCAGTATATTTAAAAATGTCTGTCTCGACTAACCACCAGGAAAATGCAAATCAAAGCAACAGTGAAATACCACCCCACCCCCGTAACAAGGGCTATCATCAATCAGACAAAAAGACGGAAAAATTACAAGAGAAAGGTGGTAGACTCCAAAGAAACACTGCCTTCCAGACATAACAGGACTGATCACATACGAACTCACGGGGACTTTGCCAGCCCATAGAAGCTAATGCACAAGAGAAGTTAGCCAACACAAAACAGACTCTATTGTGTTTTTTCTTTTGGGGGGCATCATGTGCGTTTTGTTGGGTGTGGTATTTGTCTTGTTGAGGTTTTTTGTTTGTCTATTTTGACCTTTGTTTTTGGTTTTTGGAAGTTTTTTCAGGGAGGGAGGAGAGGAAGATCTTGGAAAAGTTTGGGGAAGAGAAAGAATGTGATCATCAAAATATACAATAGGTAAAAAAAATAATTAAAATTTTATATTAAGAAAAGATCTCACAAAGCAGATTGACAAGAAAGAGTACATCACACCAGGCCTGACGCTTGAGTTCAGTCCACCTGACACACTTGACAGAGGGAGAGAACTGACTCTGAATGCTTCCCTCTGACATCCATGCATGCTGCTGCTGCTGCTGCTCCGTGTGTGTGTGGTGTATGTCTATATGTGTGTGCATGAGAATGTATGTCTTTCTGTGTGTGTCTGTATATGTGTGCATGAGAGTGTGTGTCTCTGTGTGTCTCTCTGGGGTGTGTGAGTGTGTGTGGTGTGTGTGTGTCTATATGTGTGTGCATGAGTGTGTATCTCTGTGTGTCTCTCTGTGTGTGTGAGTGTGTGTGTCTCTATGTGTGTGCATGAGAGTGTGTGTCTCTGTGTGTTGTGAGTGTTTGTGTGGTGTATGCATGTCTCTCTATATGTGTGTGCATGAGAGTGTGTGTCTGTGTGTGTGTGTGGTATGTGTGTCTATATATGTGTATGCACGAGAATGCGTGTCTCTTGTGTGTGAGTGTGTGTGTGGTGTATGTGTCTTTATGTGTGTACATGAGAGTATGTGTCTCTGTGTGCTGTGAGTGTGTGTGGTGTGTACATGTCTCTCTATATGTGTGTGCATGAGAGTGTGTGTCTCTGTGTGTCTCTCTGGGGTGTGTGAGTGTGTGTGGTGTGTGTGTGGTGTGTGTGTGGTGTGTGTGTGTCTATATGTGTGTGCATTAGTGTGTATCTCTGTGTGTCTCTGTGTGTGAGTGTGTGTGTGTATGTTAACAAATATTAACTAGGATGCAGAGGAAGGAGAACCCTTCCATACCAGTGATGGAAAATATGTCAGCACATGCCATTAATGGAGCATCGGTAGACTGTGTACTCAGACACAGACGCATCTTTGGTAGAATGTGTAATAGTTCATTGGTGGATATGTTTTAGAAAAGCCATTATGGAAGTAGCATGGATTCCTCAAACCCTGAAGTTAGAAGCACTATATGACAGAGTAATATAGCCTGGGTTTATGTGCACATAAAATTCGCTAATCAGCTGCATGCCCATGTTAGTGTCTGAAGCCCACCGGGGTATTTTGACAAGCTTGGGAACCGGTGGGCCATGCCTTCCACAGAATACAATTTGGTGACCAAAGCAAAGAACTAGAAAAACAAATGAAAGTAGCTACAAAAAATTTTTAACTTCCCATGTATATCAAAGAGAAATCAGCTATTTATGGCCCATTGGGGGAAAAAATACCCTTCTTAATATTAGAATTATTGAAATAAAATGTTATGATCTTTAGGAGAAAATTATGTTCCTGCTCTTTCCCCAGCACAATACATCACTTTACCGTCTGAAGAAAAAACTTGGCGTCTAATTAATATTGTTCTCTCGCTTCCCCCTATTCGCCTTCTATTTCCTTGACATTAGATTTCAAATTACACATACGGAACAATTTCGAACACTCAAGATTTACAAAGAAAGAAACTTGATTAATTCAAAGTTTTACTTTATGTACCTACAATTTCCCAGTAGTCCTATTTCTCAATCAGAATTTGAATAATCTTTATAACGCGTATTCCCCCAAACTCAAATTTAATGACTCACTAGGTTCAGAAGGAGAAACAACAGCTGCTGCTCGTCCCGCCGCGTCGTTCCGTAATGACAATGTTATACCGCATTAGCAATTGTGACATTAATAAAAAGGAGCCCACAGGACTAGCCAGGGACAGCTGACTGTAGTCAAATGTAGGTCAGGCTTTGTTTGCTCAGAAACTGGTAATAAATTCCCAGGTAAGTGCTCTCGTGTGCCGTGCATATATGTCAGGAGCATAATTCCAGCCTTACTAAATGATCCACTCTTTTAAGTTCCTGTAAGTCATTTTTGAATTATTGTTAAGCATTTAATTCCACTGACAAACCTAGAGGCTCCTTGAAATTATTAACTTCTGTGACATTACAGCACGTTTTTCCCTTTAGGCAACACTTCAGAACACCTTGGCGGGTTTCACATTCACCTCCTCGCTCCTGAAGTTCTCAGCAGAAGAGGCTGGGGGTCACCCCTAATTTACGACATAATCATGGAAGAAATGAGGTTAATGCTGAGGAAAGCCATCTGCCATCGCAAAGTTCTCATTGCCTCGGCCTAGCACTGAAGCCACAATCTCCACCCAACCTTGCAATTGGCTTCCTACAAAGAAATGCGAAGTCTGAAAAGAGACTTCAAGATGTAAATACTTTGAAAAGCAGGGTTTTGTCTAAGAAATGAAACTACATGGCCATTAAAACAGCCACAAGCACAAAAGTTCCAAGCAACTACATTGATAATGTCTCAAAACCAGAAAAAAGATCAACACAGTCGGGGGGGGGGGGTAACAATGACATCCCTTACACAGTCAGCAATAGAATAGGACCACAGACCCTATATAAGAATCAAGAGTGAGTCTCTAAAACCATTAGGATTGGCCAAGGAGTTAACTCCAAATGGTACAAAATTTGACTCCATGCATATAAGTGATAGAGACCAGAGCAGGGGAAGCATCGCATGCAAAGAGAAGGACAGCAAATGAAGAATGGGGAAATATTCTAATCTTGTTGAAGTGATGCTAAGTGCAAGTCTCATCAGTCTGTGTACTACAGTCTGATCTACAGCCAAATTATGCCTTAGCAAATAAATAAAAAGCGATGTGCGGTTGTTATGCAAGCTTTTCAAATCTATGCAAACATTATATTTAAGTAAGCTTCCTCCTTTAAAATCCTTAAGTAGCTCCAGAGCACTGTGAAGTCTTTGAATTCAGAGAGCAAAAGGAGAGGAGATGAGGAGATGCCACCTGACCAAACAACCCAAGTGAAGATAGCAAGTGGCATCTTCAATGAGTGAAATACACAGACTATTTCAGTTGACATGCATTTTAATTTCTACCATGTGGACATGGAATAGACATGTAGTAGAGTGCTCTGTGTTCATGAATTGGGAATATTAGAAAAATACAAACGTGCATTAATGGGGTTAAGTACTTGACGATAATTTATATTAAAGTGAAGAAGCCGTTGTACGATGAATCAAAACTACTAAGTGATACAAAAATTATTTGTATTTCTAATGCTCAGCAGAGCTTGCCTGACTCTTCCAGAATAAATGTTGTCCCTCCCACAACAGGGATTTGGGATCTGATCGCACTGGTTAATTACTTGGGGAGTTGGTAGGTCTGTTGGTTTCTTCATTGCACCATCTTCTCCCTTTAAAAGCCACTGTATTAGCATAGCCTGAACATTTCCCAGCATTCATTGGGCTTGCCACAGTCAGAGCTGGCTTTTGATGCACAATCTGGTTGTCACTGGTGGCTTCAGGTGTGTCCACAATCTGCCTTTTTGTGCATGATCTCATGCCACTTCTCCTTGACTTCACATCTGTATAGAGGTCTCCACTGTGAGCAGCTAAATGGCCTGTTCCTGCCACTGGGCCATTGCTCATGCTGCCCTTCCATTTAAGCTTTGTGTCCAGCTCATGAAGACTTTCCAGACCCATAGATTCAGCTGGGTGGCACAGAGAACCCCCATTTTCCCAACTCAGAATAGTCTATTGTCTCACACCACATTGTAAGTCTAGTTCTTTTTCCACTGTGCGTCTTGTCTGGCAAAAACATGGTTTAACCCTAGCTCCAGAAACATGGGGCTTCAAAACTTAGCTTCCATCTGTCTAAATGTAGCTAGTTACTTCTTTCTGTGTTCTGATCCTTCATCTGTTAAAAAAATCAAACAGAAGCCAGGATTGGTGGTACATACCTTTAATCCTGGCATTGAAGAGGCTGAGGCAGGAGGCTCATGAGCTCAAGGTCAATCTAAACTATGATAATAATAATAATAATAATCTTATTTATATTACATATACATGGGTATACATTAAAAATTGTTCATCTTATACCATTGTCATTGTCAAGAAATTGGGTTTTATATTAAGTGTGTGTGTATAGACAAGCGTATATATATATATGTATATATATATATATATACATATATATATATTTAGTCCAACGCACATTTTAAGTGCTCAGCAATATTTGCCTGAAAAGCAGCTACCTAGCATAGAATAAACTTTCTAAGTCAATGACTTACTGGGAAGGTTTTGAGGAATATAGAGAAACACCAGAAGGCTGGAGGTGGATAAATTTTGCTATTTTGAAAACAGGATATAATTTCAGTTTTAGAAACCACAGAACAGTGAGAAACATGTCAATCTGAGGAAGGAAGAGTCGGGCTTCCTTAAAACAAAGAAAATTGGACAACCATTTCCGGTTTGCACAAGAAAAAAAAGCCTATGTCCATACCCAGACCTGTATGTGTTACTGAGACAACCCCCATTCAGAACAACCCCAAACTACAAAAGATCCCAGCAGGGAGGTGTTCTATGCCTACCACAGAAGATGGTGTAGGGATGGAAAAGAGAATGTTATCTACAGAGTGACAGCATGGGCTTCAAATAATCACACAGACTGAAGCAACTCCAACACAAAAGGCACACACACTGCGATTCCATCTACGTGAACCCCTACAAGGTTCTAGGAAGGAGATGGATGGCACCCGGGGAGTTGTGGTGGGCCCCAGAGACTTAGGGGAGCAATGCCAGGTAACAGTATGTCCTGCCTCCTGAGCAGTGGTTTCGATGATGTAGGCATAATTCTGTCAAAACTCACCAAATTGTAGACTTTAGGCCATCATCTTTTAAATGAGGTAGAAATGGTTGGAATACATTTTCACGGAGAAAATGGCACAACTGTTACGCTGTTTTTCTTACTTCACCAAGGCCAAGGGTTACAGCTCTGGTACCTGCAACCTATGCGATGTGTCTAGAGCTCAGCTGGACCTGAGAGAAACTGACGGAACACACTGCTGGGTCCAGTGACGGGTGCTGGCCTGGAAGCAAGGAAGACAAAGAACTGAGTAAGCATCCTGTAGCATCCCAGATTCCCAGGAGCAGACCATGGGGTCCTGTGCCCACCCTGTTAAACCTTTGTACCAATTACTTGTGTGAAAACCCTGAGGGCTCACCTCAACTCCATGTTGACCGAGTAGAAACGTGTTAAATGCAGTAAGGATTTAAAACCCAAGAGAGGCCGAAACGGTAGCTTACATATGAGATGGAAGTTTAATGGACACCTTTTTTTCTTTTTTGAGATAGGTTATCTTTTGGCTTGGGCAGGCTTTGAACTGACTAGCACCTAAGGATGAATTTCAACCCCTGATCCTTTAACTTCCAAGTGTTGTGATTATAGGCATGGGCCACCACACTCAGCTTAGACCCAAATTTACTACTAGTGACCCAAACTGAGCCAAATATTTGGCTTTCCAAGTCCCTGTTGCATCCACAGGGCATCAGATAAAGTAGCCTTGGGGGCATAATGGATTTTAAGCTCAGTGTCAATCAATGACAAATTGTAACATGTAAAGAAGTTAGCAAGACCCTGGGTTGTATCATGGCATAAGGTTCAAGAGAGAGTGAAGGCCTTGTTCTATCCATTGTAACAAACTTAATATTCAAAAATATCACATTAAGTTTTGGGTGAGTAACTGAGCTGTAGAGTAGGTGAGAATTAGACCCCAGCAGGAAGAAACTAGTATCCTTTCTAGCTCTCAGCTCCCTAAAGAGAACGCTCATGTCCCACTGTCTCAGAATCATTGGCACCTGCCTCCATTCCTGATATGACTATCAAGAGCATTGTCAAAGGAAATGATGTTATTTACTGACAAGGCATGGCTCGATGTCAAATAAGTAATGGAAAATGTAAGTATAACAATGATCTTTTAGCCTAAAGATTAGAAGACAGGGGAGCAGAAAGAGGGTTACTGAGATGGATCCATTGGGGGACCCAGAATCCTTGCCACACCCTTTCCTCAAGCAGCAGAGCTACATTCCCCAGCCCCTGAATCAAGACTGAATCTGGGGCCACGTTGACCAACAAAGTGAAGGAATAGTTGCCAGTTCTGAGCCTATTTGTTTAAAAAAAAAACTGGCAACAGTCCCTCTCTATTACCCAAAAGCCATCATCTACCGTGTTATAAGGAAGCCCAAGACTCTACCAGGGCAGGGTCACCGTTGGTAAAACTGAAACACCATGTACACTAACCAAGCTGATATCTTCTGCCAAAAGGTAGAGGCCACTCAGCCTGTGTAAAGGGCTTAGAAATGATCCCTTAGCTAAACAGCCACTCTGCTTCACTTTCTCCGCTGAATCTTGTGTGAAACTGTTAACAGAAAGTTACCATTGTGGTGTAAAGGAGCACCAAGTCCATCCCCATGAGGGAGTCCCTTGGAAGTGGGACTGTGAGTCCAAGCACTATAAAACAGTCACCTTTTCTACAGAGTCTTCTGTAAAATGTTTAGTAAAGAAGCCACTGGTATGGTGCAGTCATTACATTCCGAAGTGGGCGGTGATGCAACGGCAGACAGCTTAAACATTAACCACCTAAGACAGAAGAGGGACCACCATTAACACCTTCCCTGAAATTATAATCAGAAGAAATGTGCAAAGTTAGGACCAAGGTATAGTTGTAGAAATTTCTTTCAAGATTAAAACCTTCCACCTTGAAGGAAAGCTTAAGAAAGATGGAGTGAAATAAGAGAAAGACCCAGAGATAAAGTATTCCTGCCTATAGGAAGCTTGTCAAGCTTAGAAAGTGTACAACTCAAAGGCTTCAGGAAGTCCCTGCAACTGACCAGATTCACTCGGTTCTTCACCCTAAGCATAGCAATATAGTGAGGGCAGCTGAGAAACACTCTCAGACTCGCCGAGCTGCCTAGATAAAGCAGAAATCAGCTAAGCTGCCTGAAAGGGGCTCAGGCCAACTGTACTGGCTGGTTTTGTGTCAACTTGGAACAAGCTAGAGTCTTCAGAGAGGAAGGAGCCTCCGTTGAGAAAATGCCTCCATGAGATCCAGCTGTGAGGCATTTTCTCAATGAGTGATCAATAGGAAAGAACCCAAGCCAAGGTGGGTGGTGCCATCCCTGAGCTCAGGAGCTTGGGTTCCTTAAGAACGTAGCCTGAGCAAGCCAGGAAGCAGCACCTCTCTCCAGCTCCTCCTGTCTCCAAGATTATGTTTGAGTGCTTGTCCTGACTTCCTTCCATGATCAACAGCAATGTGGAAGTGTAAAAACCAAATAATCCCTTTTCTCCCCGACTTGCCTTTTGGTCCTGGTCTTTCATCACAGCAAATGGAAACCCTAAATAAGACAGCAACTGAGTAACCTAGAAAAGACACTCTGCCTACAGGTTGTGCAGTGTGCACTAGGTTCCCAGCTTCCATAAGCTGTCACCTTGGTTGGGGTGGGCTCTGGTGATGTTGTTGTCTTTGAGTCATTTCTGTTCCTATCTGTAATTCTTCAACCATCACCCTCACTGGTTTTTATCTTCCTGTCAACTTGACACAAGCCAATGTTATCTGAGATGAAAAAACTACAACAGAGAAAATGCTTCCAGAAGACTGGCCTCTAGGCAAGTCTGTGGGGGCACGTTCTTGATCCTAAAGTCTCTTTGGGTCAGTGTTTTATAATAATAGAAACCCTAAGATATCCATATTTCTGTAAATAACTCCAATAAAATTCATTGGTTCATGAAGTTGGACTTTGGTAGTATCGTGATTATGGAAACCTGAGTTGTTAACATGAAAATCTAGAAGAAAGGTTCATTCATCTGATATGAATAATCTAAAGTTTTAAATTCCTTTCCACCCCAACATTTGCTGATAAATAGACAACATAATTACCAACTGAATACACAGGTGCTCAAGAGGGAAAAACAGATTCACAGAGAGATGGATGGGTGGGTGGGTGGATAAACAATGCACCCAGACACCAAATACCTAGCACTGCCTGTCCAGAGACAGATTAAGCTGGATCCTATACAAAAGAAATAAAAATGCATTTGCCTCTCCAAGAATCTGCCAACCACTTATCTTGAATGGCCAGATAGATGGCGCATTTTTATGCTTATAAAAGTAATTTTCTAAGAAAAAAATGAGAAATCCATATGAAAATCCCCTCATTTGTTCTGACTGACTGACTCTGAGCAGAGGTCACTGTGGCCTTGCCTCTGGAGGAATCTGATACATTTAATACAGCACTACTCTAACTGCCAGAAAGCCACAGACCAGTCCAACAGGAGGACTTGTGCAATAGAGGTGCAGGGATGAGCTAGAGTCTTCATTCCCCACTGCCTTTCCTCCCAGCCCCTTTTTCTTCCCATATTGTGTGTCCCATGCCTTGTGCCTCTTTTCTGAACCCGTGGCCAGGCAACACAGTCTTCTAGGATTTCACGTAGATGGAGTTGCATCATAGGTGTTTTTGTTGTGTTGGGATTTCTTCACTCTGTGTTATGATTGTGAAAGCCACACATACTGTCGCAGTCAGCAGCATGCTCCTCGGAGCGAGATGTTTCTGCAGGCCTCTGGCCAATACACACTGTCCTCTCAGTAACATGACTCTTCATGGGCAAGACTCTGCTTAAATAGACTTCCCAGCCCATCCAACACAATATATTCCTATCTCTAAGAGTGAGACTCTGAGTTCTAAGGAGTGGCTTGCACGTTTTCATCACCAGAAATTCGATTTTAAAATGTACATTTGAAATCCCAATCTAATACACAGGATAGATCTAAAACTGTATTTATTTTCCTGTATACCTTGCATCCCAGTATTATCTATTTTGCTTGAGTTTTCAAATTGTGGGTGAGAACCTACCCACTAATTTGAGTTTATAGCACGTAAGTGCTGAGAGAGACTGTTTACAATCGAAGGACCTTAATCATATATCAACATTTGCAGGGGTTGTGGCAGAGGCCCAGGGCTCCCAAAATGTGCCACCAACATTAGAGACAAAAATCTTACCCCCAGAACCTATAATTAATGCTGACATTTTCTAAGAATGAAACTAGAATTCCTACATAATGGATAGGATAAGATAAACCAAACTACATTGAAGGAAATCTGGAACTGCAGGGATTTCAGATCAAGTTGTGTCCTACTATATGAGTCTGGGTTCTGATTTGCCATGGTTTGGATGACCCCGAGATGCCCATATATTTGAATACCTGGTCCCTAGCTTGGGCACTGTTCTCTAAGGCTGGACAACTTTGGGGAGTTGGCCACTGGGGGTGGCCTTTCTAGTTCATAGCAAACCAAGCTTCTGGCCTCTCTCTTTTTCCTGTCCTGGTAGAGATACGATCGAGCTGTTTGCACACACTCCTGCACCACAGAACTCCCTGTTGCCTTTCTGTCGCCAATGACAGACCATGTGCCTCAAAACCACAAGCCAAAATGAGTCTCCCTTAAGTTGCTGTTTGTCAAGCCTTTGGTCACAGTGACAAGAAAATAATATATAATTCTACTATGAAAATTCGAAAATGATGGTTTCCTATTGCTTTACCTGAAAAGAATATCCCCTTAATAGCGGACTAACAGACACTAATGACATCAGGGTTCTGTAAGTCAAGAGATAAGAACTAAACAGGTGTGGCTACATGCCTGTAGTCCCACTCCTAATGAGTGATGGCAGGAGGGTCGTGAGTTTAAGAGACCATCCGAGGCTACCTAGAGTTCCAAGTTAAGCAGGACAATAAGCCTGCCTCAAGAGGGGAAAAAGACTTTATAGCCGAAAGAAAGGTGATGTCGACTCCCCAACACATCATCATGTCTCCTTGGCAACTGAAAACCAAGGGGGAAGTCGTGCCTAAGACACTCTGAGCTTAGTGATACCCACCCACTTCTCTTCATCTACTTCTTCTAAGCAATGGAGAATATAGACATTCGCTTCCCTTCTGTGTCTTCCTAAGGAGGCAAGAACACGCTGTCCAGCTGATTTAAACATCTCATCTACTTACCGTCTCTCCTAAGGAGGCAAGAACACGCTGTCCAGCTGATTTAAACATCTCATCTACTTACCGTCTCTATCTCTCATTGTAACTAATAGACAGGGGTCTTGATTACTACACACCAGTCTCATGGGTTTGATAACATGATCCTTTCTGTGCTGGATGAAAAGCCAAGGTTGTGGAAGCAATGAAGCGAGCCTGGAGTCAGACAGCACTTACAGAGTGATGGCACTCTGGAGAGATGGCACGGGCAGCCAGCCAGCCTGTCTCAAAGAAATCCCTCTCTCAACTCTATTGCTCTCTTTGTGACAACTTACTCCAAGGTTAGTAAGTGACAAACAAAATGGCAATGCATTGGCTTCCGAGAGGGACACTTTGGTTGGGTATTCCTCTAGTGAGCTAGATTGAAGGACTGTTATTGAGGCTGTTGATTAACTTTTAAAAGATTACACAATGTTTGGCATACAGCCTGATAACTGACATACCTCATATTTCTGACCAATTTTAGGGCTTAATTTTTTGTTGCTTGCTTTGATATCATTTACTCACCCCACACATGCTGGGTAGCACCCACATTCCATGATCTACACTCAGGGGCTGTACATCCAGAGAGAACAAGAAATTGCAAATCACTGTTAGGAACAGTGCTCTGTATAACATAAAGTCAGACCAACTCAGCTGGGGTGATGCTATACACATCCAGTCTCAGTTCTTAGGGAAGATGAGGCAGAAGGATCACTTGAAGCCCCAGAGTCTGAGACTAGCAAGACTCCTTTGTCAAATAAAACAAATAAAAGCTTTCAAAACAAGGACAATGGTGAAAGATTTCATGGAGCCGTGGAGTTCACTGGAGGAAGGCTGTGAGGAGCAGCAGAAGGTCACAGAGCAGACTGGTGGAGAATGGCCGATCCAGGAGAGCACACAGGCACCTGGATTATCTAAGCAGTCATGGCAGCTCTAATGAGACACATCTGCCTTTAAATACTTGCTTTAATTTTAAGTAGAATAGCAATGTGATCAGATTTGCAGTTTCTCATAACCCTCCAGGAAAAGGTGCCTGGATTGAAGAGGTAAATTAGTGTACTAGAGACAGGGTCCAGTGAGGTTGTTTAACCTTGAACATAGGATACTTGCAGAGGTGGAGGCTGCTTAGAAGTTAACATGGGAAACAGCGAGCTGTGTTTCATTTATTCATCTTGCTTGTATTGTGCTCTGGTATTTCCTAACAAAACTGAAGTTACAACTGGTATGAACTCTTGCCTCAGGACACACAAATGCTCCTGATGATAACAGGGAAATCTGTTTTACTTAAAAACGGTATTTATAGCTCATTTTTAAGCATGTGATTTATTCGTTTTATATAATCGTAGACAACTGCTTTTGTAAAGAGGGACTGGGTAGAAGTGCTGATGACTAACAACTTCACGCCGCGTTTGCTAACCCATACCTAAGACGATCGCTCTGTTTGGGTGTCCAGTTCTATTGAAGGCTTTTAAGGTCTTCACATGATTTTCAAAAGAGACACTTCAATAAGTGAAAGAACGAAGTCTGAGGGCTGCAGAAAAAGAAACGTCTTACAACATGTTCTTTCTATTTATATGCTCTTTGTTGCTCTGTTTCTACTCTAATAGCCCTGGCCTACTTCTAATGCCTCCTAGCTTCTCCATGGAGGATATTCCTTAGTCTAGTCTCCCTAAAATCTCTCTTCCCGCAGAGACTTGAAGCAAAAGAAGGAGTTACAAGAATAGCTCTTGTTGGTCAAAAGCACATCCCTAGGCTTAGCAAGAAGGGCAGCGCCATTGCCATGGCAACATAAGGATCCAAGGTTACAGAGGTGAGACTGTGACCAGAGAGTAGTGGGTACAGTGAGATAAGCTTTGGAGACACAGTTCTTTAGTCAATAGACTGGCAAGCAATAGGCAAGCTTTAAGGTTAATGTGAGGTTAGCTTGGGAGAGCACTTTCCTATCTGCTGGCAGAGTGAATCCAAGACTCCCTTGTTCTCTATCTTTCTGAAAGCTAAAACTCAACAACTTTAGACATTGCTATCATTCTTGTCCTTGGGTGTCTGTGAATGTCTCCATAGAAGTCTCTTTGCCTGGATACTACCACTGACCAACTGTCTGCCAAGGAAGATAATTACAGGAGAGCAGAAATTTATATAATGAGTTGGTTGAGAGTGTAAGGGTATTGACTGTGATTACTTTCTTGCCAGAACCACACATCGCTGGCAAAGCGAGCCAATACACCAATGCATAGGGGAAACTGTGTCCAGTAAACAATTGAGACACTGTAGTGCTGTGGGAAGAACCCCCAAGCTATAGTGTGAGGGAAAAAATCTGCAATGAGGATGGTTAACACTTTCAGAAGGCAGCATTCCTTATCGCCCTGCTAGATAAGGTATCTCCATCAGCTGGGCACCTCCAGTAACAGTATCCCCTATCATCTTGCTAAATAAGGTCCATGAGATATGCATCTCTAACAGGTTGACCCTGAAGGGCTTGCTGAGCCCTCACTATGGAATTCTGTGGTCTGTAGCACACTTCCCACTTATTCCTGGATTAGGAAATCCCTGAAGCAGTTCCAGGTGGATACTGACGACACCCGGGCCCAGCATCCTATACCAGTGAGGAACATGGCTATTGAAGTCAGGACTGTGTGCAGATCCAGGGTGTCATTCAGCTTACATCACACAACACAGGACATCTGGATGTGTAAGCAACAAGGAAGACACAGGGCTAGTGGTCAAAAGCAACAACCAGAGATTAGAGAGAGGGACATTTGACAACACAGTAGTGTCGATGACGTGCAGGGAGTTGATGACAATGAAATTTCTTTCTCTCCATATGGTTAAGAAGAAGCCATGCTTCTGACAAATATAGATCCCATCCCTTAGTTTTAATAGGAAGTGGGTGTATCAGGTCATGACAGGGGAACCAATGGAGACACCTGAGCTGAGCTTGTAGTTCATGGACTCTGGACCAACAGCTAGGAAGCCTGAATGAGACAAACTTAGGCCCTCTGCATGTGGGTGACAGGTGTGTAGCTTAATCTGTTTGTGTGGCTCCTAGCAGTGGGATCAGGACCTGTCTGTGGCACTTGAGCTGGCTTTTGAGAACCTTTTCTCTACAGTGGAATATCTTGCGCAGCCTTGATGCAGAGGGAGGAATTTGGCCCTGCCTCAACTTGATATAGCATGCTTTGTTAACACCCAAGGAAGACCTGTCCCTTTCTGAAGATGGAGGTGTCCTTTTCTGAGACAGAGGAGGAATGGATAAGGGGTAGATGGGAGGTGGGAGGAGAAAACAGGAAGAGAGGAGGGAGGGGAAACTGCAGTTGGTATGTAAAATAAATTTAAAAAATTAGCACTTTGTGGATATAAGACCATCTACTGGAACACGAGTAGCCTTTCAGGAGATATATCCCAGAGGAAAATTGACTCTCCCTCCCTCCCCACAGCAGTCAGCAACTGCCAAAAGCCCCTTGTTGAGGGTGGGACTTCATCAGCTCCTCCCTGTGCATGCTAGCTTCATGCTGTGCAGGTTCTGTGCACATGGTTCCTTTCTAGAGTATACAAAAAAAGGTTGAGACATTGTCTAAGATCTGACTGTATTATCTCAATTGCAGAACATTTCTTTTCTAACATTTCTGTTCTAACATTCCTTTTGACCTGTATGATTTATGAAAGAAGAGAAAACTTACGTTGCCTCTGCTCCATGACTTATAAAACCTGCGGGATGTGGCTTATGGTTTTGTGAGATGTAGTGCATCCATTGTTATATTAGTTAGCTTTCTCACTGTCTTGACAAATCACCAGATAAAAGCATCTCAGAGGAGGAGGAATTGACTTTGGATCATGCCTCGAGGGTACCATCTGTCATGGCACGAAAGCCCTGGCAGCTGCTCACATTCTGCTCAGTCAGGAAGCCGCATAATCAGTGTTGGTACTCAGCCCATTCTCCTTTTTATTCATTCTGAGAACCTAGGCCATGGGATAGCTGCACCCACTCGGTTGAACCTCTCCAGAAATGTCTCACAAACATACCCAGAAGTGTGTCTCCTAGGTGATTCCAAATCCAGTAAAGATTAATGATCATGGTAGTCAATTATTTCAGAGCTATGGAGTAAAGTCACCGTGGTGCTTGAGAATACCTTCCGTAGGCTCATATGGAGGTAAGCGATGCCGGGTGTTCTTCTGTATGCTATGAATATGTGTTGCTTTTATTGGTTGATGAATAAAGCTGTTTCAGTCAATGACTAGGAAAAACATAGCTATGCAGGAAATCCAAACAAAGATGCAGAGAGAAGGAAGGAGTTGGGGAGATGATGCTGTAGAAATAAGATGCCAGAACATTACCAGTAAGCCACAGTCATATGATGATACACAGATTAGTAAAAATGAGTTAGTTTAATTGTGAGAGCTAGTCAGTAATAAGTCTGAGCCATTGGCCAAACCATTATAACTAATATTAAACCTCTGAGTGTTTATTCAGGAACTGGCAGGCAGGAGACAAACCTCCATTTACAGGTAAGGCCTTGTTTGGATAAAGTGTGACTTTATTGGAGGAGACATATCCTTGTTTAAAGAAGATGTGTTACTGGGTATGATTTTGAGGTTTCAAAAGTCCACACCCACCCAGTTTCAAAATTCTCTTTCTGCCATGTCCTTATGAGCCAGAAGTAAGTTCTCAGTTACTGTCCCAGTGCCACGCCTACCTGCTTGTGGCCATTCTTCCTGCCATAATGATCATAGACTATCCCTCTGAAACTGTGAACAAGTTCCCAATTAACTGTCATGGTCGTGGCATCTCTTCACAGAAATAGAAGACTAACTAAGATAGCACTGTCTTCAATAAACAAAAAGCTGTCAATAATTACTGCTCTGTATCCCAAAAACCTACAAATGTAGTAGCCTTAAAGAAATATTGATAATTTTAAAGCTTCCAATCAATAGTCCTTGAGTTTACTAAAGAAAAGATGGCGTGAAACTTTTGCCATTCTTAGTAAAGATATTTTAGGCAAAAAGTTCACTTTTCAGTGACAAGATAAATAGTTATATTTATGTAAGTGATAGAACAAGTGTATAAAGATGTTTTCTGCTGCTTTCATGTCCTCTCAATAAAGGGCAAACACTAAATCAATGTTTTCCATCCCTTCAGTTCTTAGGCTAATACTTCTCTTTATCTTTTATCAATTAACACTGTGCTATCTGATAACAATTGTTAACCGATAACAATTGATAACACTGAAATTGTTAAACTAATTTGAGATGAGTAAATAAAGGTACAGAACATTTTGAAAATGGAACAGTAAATAAAGGTACAGAACATTTTGAAAATGGAACAGAACCAGTATAACAAAACCTCAATCTTGGCTATCTATTGTTACATCACATATTACCACTAGACAAGACCTTGTCTCATGTTCTTCCATGGGTAAGGAGGATGGTTGTGGTCTTTCAGGAAGCTGTCCTCAGAGTATTGGCCAGGTCCAAGTTCACTTAAGAAATGTTCTGTGGCTATAGTATGGTTCTAAAATGACTCACTCGCTGGACTGGGAAAAGATACATGTCAAGAGGCTGTGGGTGGAGTCATCACACGGCCCTCTCCACAGGTCCAGCATGTGGAGAGACAGAGCATGCCCTGAAAGGTTTTATCTGGCTTTCACAGGACCAATGACCCAAGAACAGGCTTCTGCTGACATAATACCAATGTCATCCACCCCTAGTTCCGTCATTATTTATTCGTTTGACAGCGAGTCATTCACTCCTTCTCACACTGACGAGGAGAAAACAGGGGTCATTATTTAAAGGAAGAACTATCAAAGAAATTTTGAACAAATTTTATTACCACAACAAGCTTCTACCATAATATATAAGAAAACGTTGATGGAAATAAATGTTAAAAAATAAAAGTTAAAATATTAAAACCAGTCATGTTTGTGTATTGGAATTAAATGACTGTATTATCCAGCTGCTTCCAATATTCTACACATTGCTGCCCTCTGCTCAGAGCCTGGAGCGTGTTGCTATACAGACTGTATTCAATGCTCTTTTAAGACTTATAAATGTCATATTGTATTCAGGAGTTTCCTGTTACTTAATAGGAGGATTCCTCTTTTCCATTTTAAAACTATCAAATGAAATTCATGATTTAAATTATAAAACCTCAACCCAAATGACAGAGCAAAACAGTCATTTCTAGTTATCGCCAGTAGTGATGGAAACGCATGCATGGATGCATGGATGAGTTTATCCATAGCTATCTGACTATATTCACAGGGGTCCTGTCAGGCAGCTGAGGAAAGGAGATATGCAGTGATTGGCAGCTGCAGGTGGAGTGTATGAGTACAGGTGAGGTTCACAGCAGGCCCCAGGAAAAAATTTCTGGACCAGAGGCTGAAGTGGTCCCCTGTGCAGGCTCACGGGAGCTCACTCTGGAATTCCTATAGCTGGTTCTTCTAGATGCCCCACTGTGAGTTTTCCAGAAGACGGGTCAGCAGGAAACGACTCCATGAGGAGTCTAACTCAGTTCCCTCCTTCTGCATCTTTCCCTCCCATCTGGTGCTACCCTCACTCCCACTGATACCCTCTGAGCAGACTATGCCTGTGCTCTACGCCAGCCCCCTGGAATCTTTCTTACTAATGCTGAATGTCCACGCCCCCATTTCTGAGGGGTTTTGTTTCATTATGTGATGTGGGAGTCTCCTCTGTGTGCTGTGATTACCATTAATGAATAAAGAAATTGCTTTGGACCTATAGTAAGGCAGAACTTAGGTAGGCAGGGAAAGCAAGGCTGAATGCTGGGAGAAAGAAGGGCAGAGTCAGAGAGACGCCACAGAGCCACTGCCAGAGTTAGACATGCTGACACTTTGCCGGTAAGCCACTGCCACATGGCGATACACAGATTAATAGAAATGGGTTAAATTAATATGTAAGAGTTAACCATTAAGAAACAAGAGCTAATGGACCAAGCAGTGATTTGATTGATACAGTTTCTGTGTGATTATTTCAGATCTAAGCTAGCCAGGCAGCCAGGAACCAACAAACGGCCTCCCTTCTCAAGCAATTATGTATTTTCAGAAGAGCTTATATCTACTGCATTCTTCAGAGAGAGATTTCTTTTGAGCTGCTGGACTACTTTGACTAGAAACACAAGCAGTTGAAAGTGCTTGGGAATTCACATCTCACACGTTCACATCGAACACCCTCACTGCTACCATTCCCATGAACACACACACACCAATAAGCAAACACACACTCACAAACATACCATTGGGGGGCTGGAGAGATGGCTCAGTAGCTAAGAGCACTGACTTGTCTTCCAGAGGACCCAGGTCCAATTTCCAGCACCCACATGGCAGTTCACAACTGCCTGTAATCCTAAAATCGGACACTCTCACATAGACATACATGCAGGCAAAACACCAATATACATTAAAAAATAAAATAGTAAATTTCTCATCTTTATCCCAGTTCCCCTGTGTCTCTTCCTAATAATCTCTTTGCCCAGTCTCAGCTTCCAGGGTTTGCTTCTGGAAGTGAGAGCATCCCCTATTTGAAAAGGCCATAGCATTTTGACTAGGAAATGCCAGAAGAGAAATCCAACTCTGCCTCATAAAAAAAGTTCATTTAGGGTCCAGGGACCAACACAAGATTTAACTTCAAAATTAGATTCGGTTGAGGGAAAATCTGCTGACAGAGAGAGAAAAAGCTGCTAGGACAGAGAGGCAGCAGCCAGGGGAGGGTAATGTATAGAAAACATAGGAACTGTTTTCTAAAAGGGATGCCAGCTGTGTTTGGTGAGGTTGAGATCTAAGAACAGAGAACCAAAAGTCTTCAGTGCCCCTGACACGTAGAATTCTAAAGAGCAGGGAGCGCAATATCAGCCTAAAGTAGGTGGCAGAATGATGAAACTCCAGGAAGTAGGAGGGAACGTTTGCTGTGTGTTTGAATGGGTGCAGTCAAAGGAGAGTGACTGGCGAGAAATGAGAGAGCAGAGGAAACTTTTAAAGAATGTGTGAACGTAATGGCAAAAATGATTCCAAACAAAAGGAGCCCAATTGATGCATAAGAAGAGAGGCCGAAAAGAACATGACCTGGGCAGCTGAGAAGGGTGGACCCAGAGCTCCAAACACCCTTTAACATGCCCCAAGTTCTGGGAGAGTAAAACAGGTTCTTCCCAGCAGCCTGCTCTGCTGCCTCCTCAAAGGAAGGAAACTGCATTAATGTCACAGAGAAACTCACCCTCCCCAAGGAACAGATCGAAAAGACTCCTTGCCGAGCCACACAAAAACAGTGCCAACACGCACAAGATTTACTTCTTGCCCTATGTGCTTTAGAATAATAGTCAAGGCAAGTGAGAGAGGGAGACCCTGAAATTAGAAAAGTACGTTTCTCCTCCCTTTCCGCCTATGGCCCCTGTGCACGCATCTCATTTCAGGAAAGCATTTGCTGCTGGGAAGGCGGCAACGGCAACATTTTTGTGATCACGCCAGTGCACGCATGAAGATTATGCCTTCCCAGGCTGCTCTCAAGGATAGTTCCAAAGGGTGACCAGTCCAACACTAAAACTCCCGTCAGTCTTGGTTAGCTTTCAATTTGCTGTGATAGACACCATGACCAAATTAACTTGGGTAGGAAAGGGTTTATTTCACATTACACTTCCATCTCAAGGCATATCAACGTGAGAAGTCAGTGCAGACTCTCAGGCAGGAAGCTGGAGGCAGGAACGGAAGCAGTGACCCTAGAGAAATGTGCTTACTGGCTTGTCCCCCATGGCTTGCTCACCTTGCTCTTTTTATGCAACCTAGGATGACCCGCCCAGGGGTGGTGCTGCCCACAGCAAACCAAGCTGTCCTGCATCAATCATCGACCAAGAAAATGCCTCCACAAACAGGCTGAAGCATTTTCTCAGTCCAAGTTCTCTCTTCCCACATGACTCTAGCTTGTGTCAAGTTGACAAAATGCGAACCAGCACATTCTCGGGGCTGCCGTGCAATCTGGGATCCTACAAATAAATGCTTGTCGCTATCCCTCTCCTTTCATGCTTGCAGCCTGATCTGAAGGGTCGAGCTCCTCTGTGATCCCTTCCTTTAGCATTCACAGATAGACTCTTAACAATGACTGTCTCCCACCTTTAATTTCACACTGCACTCTCTTTCCCTGAGATCACAGCTTACACTCAATTCTTCTTCCTATGGAGACCCAGGATACACCCCAAAACTGGTATCCTGCCAGCATACCAATGTCAGTCTTTATCTTACACAGATAGCATTGTTTTTCAACCAAACACTTGGCATATAAGAAGCGTTCATTCAGATGTCTGTGCTTTCTAGAAGTAGATAATTTAAAAATTACTGTTATTGGTAGCTGTGCTAGTTTGTAAATGATTGTCATAACTTCTGAAAGATCTTGGCACTCACTCATAGCGATCTATTCCCCATTGAGTAAGCAGAGTTCAATAGACCATTATTCTTGTTGTTTGTTCTGTTCTAACAAATGAATCACAGTGTACAGTTGCCAAATGAATGGGCTAGAGTAACAGCATGGCAGGAAGGCAGCAAAGAGTGCCACCTAAGCCTCCCATGTCAATGGGGATCTTGGCTACAAGAAATTTAATTTGTCAATGTGATTGAGGGTGGGAAGAAGAGGACTGGCAGAATCAACCAGAAGCAAGCTTCAGAATTGCTTATAAAGGCCAAGGAATCTCAGGGGCTGAGAAACATAAAACAGGACTCAAGAGTCATTTCATTGTTAGAAAATCATGGGGGGAAACCAAAGCTGCCATTGCTCCTGCCAAGTCACAGCTTTTGATATTTAGGTATCCAACCTTGGACTGCAGTCAAAAGTGACCATCTGTCTGCACCAGGGGAGGAAGACACAAGATCTTGGATAATGGCCTTGAGTGGCAGGAGGAAAGGTGTCCCCATTGTTAAGGCAAGGAGTAGAAGACATTCCTTTAGAGAAATTCAGAAGATATTACGTGCTGTGTACGGAAAGGGGAAAATCTTAAATGTAAAAGTCATCCCTTAATTCTAGGTCTGACACCAGCTCTTCTCTATTGTCTCAAAATGGTTGCTTCAATTGTTCGATGAAAATGTTGGAACAGTGAATTCTCAGCCATGGTTGATGAGGAAGTCAGACCCAAAGCCCAGAGGCCAAACCCAAACTAATCAAGTTAGAATTTGGAAGGCAGGACTCGGACATCAGCATCCTGTAACACTCGCTGCATGGTTTTCATGTTCAGTCATTGTGATGATTGGCTGTATTATCAGAAAACCGATACACAGCACAGCACAGCAGAGTTAGCTGAAGAGATGCCCGCCCCCCCTTCCTGGCTGGTCCCCTGCATGGCTCCATAGAATCCTTTAACTGCCTCTTAAGATGAATTAGACATTTGTCAACTGTTCAGGTTCTCTCATTGCTTCACTTCTACTTGCCGGGCTGGCTTATCTTTCAAAAGTTGATCAGGATCCCACCTTGTCTGTCCTGACATCCTGGTCCACCCCCTCATCTCTTGCTTGCTTTGCTCAAATGATTCCTAACTGACCTTCCTGCTTCCACCCTTACTGCCTACAATCTGTTCTCAGCACGGCTGCACGAGTCATTGTTACATAAGATAAAGCAAGCCGTGCTCCTGCTCTGCCACTGAGCGAATAAAGAACAAATATTTGCTGATAGATATATGAAGCTGAACAGCATGGACCACTGTTCTTCCTCTGACGACCCCGACACCGCAGGAGCCGTTTGCCAACAAAAGAACCAGAATTACACAAGGAGTAGAGTCCCTTGGGAGATCAGTGTGATAGAATCAAACAAGCTAGTTCAAAGATGTATGCATATTTTATATTTGTATGTTTATGTCAATTAGAATATTCTACAAACTCTTAGATCAAAGCAATATTAAAAATATAATAAAGCAAAGCAATGCAGAAGCTAGCAAATATGAACTTGTCCCATAAAATCCTCTTGGAAGATAATTATGTTTCATAGCATTGCTATTTTGTTTATTCAGGAACTAGTAATGTAAAACTAAAATTATTCATTTAATAAAGGGACTGACAAAGAAGACGTGAATAATAATGAAAATATTTCATGTGACTTTGAAATACATTATTGACCTTTGTGCAGCCTGTCTTTAGTTCTACTGATTTTAACTTAGTATTACAGGGCATGCGCCTTTTCTGGCACCTGTTGTTTCAAAGGGAAAGTAGTCTAAAATGAGTCCCCGTGGTTCACAAAGCAGACAATGTGCAGGAAAAATGACCTCTGTCACTTTCTTCAAACAGAGAATCAAACACACTGTGGAGACAATACACAATAGGGAATAAAGCGCAGGGCTGTGCACTGACCCACTTAGGCACAGCAGAGAAATTCCTAGGAATCCCTGGGCCGGCTGCCATGTGAATTCTGAGCCAAGGTCAGATTCAGGAGGGAGGTAAATCCGATTCCTTTAAGACTGTCTGAAACATTTCCCAGAACAAAGATACTGACTTCCTGGGGACTGTAGCCTGAATCTGGGAACTGCCTGCTACCTGTAAAAGATGAACTAACACACAGAAAGTTACAATGTAGCCAAGGGCAAGCCACACTGCAGCCACCAAGCTTGAGGCAAATGGATTCTGTCCTCAGTAAGCCTTTGTCTAGAATGTCCCTGGGTTCGCCTTAATCTCCACCCCGGTTCACAGCAGCCCTCCTTCATTTAAGAGCTTCAGGGATTAACCGTTCAAGACGCTTCTGCTAGTTTTCCACAGCTTTGGTGTTATAACATATAACAGAAGGGCACTCTGATGTGAGGCTGAATCTCCAACCATCTTCATGAATCCTGCCTTTTCAAATCTCGGCTGCGCAATGGCTCTCAAACCCTGGCACCTCCAAAAGAAAGCAGACTGACTCAGGGTGAGGAAGTCACCTCTAAGGAGCTAGAGTTTCCATTAATTTATAAGAGATTCTCCATGAATGAGAAGCTGAATTACAGTATAATTCAGTGGAGCCGATAGCCTAGGAGAATAAGGCAAAATAAAACAAAACAAGAGCCAAAACCAAGAGTTAAGAGTTAATCACACGACTGTAGAGATGAGGAGAGGGTGCAGGGGAAAGAAATGGCAAAATCCGTGCTGCTTTGAGCCTGTTGCCATGAGGGATCCTGCAGTACAGAAGGTGCCTGCCTGTCTGTCCTCAACACGCCAGTGGCTGCCTAAACACATGATCTGAGAATCACTTTCTTGGGGTTCTCCCCAAGCCTCGTGGTGCTTACAATAGTGACATGGAAACAATGGTCCTGATTTCTGCTTTGTGGCTTTTTTTATAAAATGTTTCCTAAGCAAAAGGAGAACAGAAAGTAGCATTTGGCCCTCCCAAACTTTCAGCTTTGCCTAGAGAAAGGAAGAAACGGCAGCCCTCCTCTGAGTGTGGGTCCCCCACCCCCGCAACTGACATCTACACAGGTGTCCGCAGCCACACAGGCATCCAGCAGATGTTTGTCAGTGGGTACTGTGTGCCAGAGCTGAGTGAACACGCATAACCACCCTGATGAGCTTATACCAGTCACATCAATTTCAAAACTGTTTTCTTACAGGTTACTCTGATCTTCAGACCATATTCGCAACAATTTGATTTTGTGCCACCGAGGGCAAAGCCTAGGGCCTTGCATTCAGTAGACAAATGTTTTACCACTGATATATATATATATATATATATATATATATATATATATATATATCAAGAACTCTGTGAGCTTAACTCATGAACACCTTGTGATTGATGTAAGCCCCTTGCAAAGCGGTTCCTTTGCATCACTGGTTTCTCACCTTTAGGTTAGCTGGGTTTCTACTTTGCATTGTCTAAGTTCATCGCAATCAGATTCTTGCACCATTCCTATACTATGTCTTGACCCTGCCTACTGCTATACTCTGCCCTGCTGAATGTATATACCCCTTAGAAAATGCTAGAGGGCAGTATGACCCTCGCTCCTTTATAGAATACCTATTTTGCTCACAGAATAAGTATACGAAAGGTTTGAGAATCACCAGGTTCTGCCCAAATCTTCCCACAAATGCATATGGATGCTGTGTGATCCATTTCTGTAAGATTCCCACAGCTTGACAGGGTTATTTTCTGTTGTCTTTGGATGTTGCATTCATTCATTTTGCTCTGGACTCCTCAGAATCCTGCTGTCTGTGTTTAATCAATGCTCTCTATTCCTGTTATGCACTGGCCTTTATTTTTTTAAATTTTACTATTTATTTGCTTTTATTTTATGTATACTGGTGTTTTGCCTGCATGTATGTCTGTGTACCACATGCATGCAATACTGTGGAGTGCAGAACAGGGTTTCAGAACCCCTAGAACTGAAGCTACAGAGTTGTGAGCTGCCAAGTGGATGCTGGGAATCAAATCCTGGCCCTCTAGAAGAGCAGCCTGTGCTCTTGACAGCTGAGTCACATCTCCAGCGACACATCAGTCTTGATTTGTAACTCTTCACTCTTTTCTCTACTTCCTGAAAGTAAATTTTCCATTTTCTTTTCACCAGCTCCTTTCTTTTACTCATGATGGAGTAACGCAGAGCATGGATGGGGGTGCTGCTTCCTCTACAGCAGGAAGGCTGGCTCCTCTAGCTCCTGGTTGTCCTTTCCCTTAACCTCTTGGCTTGTGCCCGAGGCTGACTGCCTAGAGTCAGTGATGTGAGGGGCAGGTAAAGGCATGTCCAATAGAGAGCTGTCTGTGCCCAGTCCCTCCCAGCACTGGCAGGGCTGCAAGGCTTCCAGCTTTCCACTTCTGCCCATCTGAGTTTGCCAAGCCTTCATGCCAGGTAATAGCTGTGGCTCCACCCACACTTTTCTCGGTCTTTCTGCCAGCTTCATCAGGGACAAGCTTTACCACTTTGCTGGGTATCTTTCTTGTAGATTCAGTCTGAAGCCAACTGCTTCTCGGGGGTATTAAGCCCGGCTTTCTAGGTTGCAAGGAGTGTAACACAATCTGTACTGGTTTCCTTGCCAATGTTATGGTAAAACACTCAGGGCAAAAGAGAAATTTAGGGGTAGAAAGGATTTATTTGATGTATACTTATAAGTCACAGTCCGTCATTGAGGGAAGTCAAGGCAGGGCCCCAAGAAAGAACTGGAGCAGAAATCATGGAGGAACACTGCTTGCTAGCTTCCTTGGACACAGCCTTCCTATAGCGTGCTGGGCCTCCTACTTGAATTAACAGCCAAGATAATCTCTCACAGACAAGCCTACACACCAACCTGAGACAGACACATATTCTACCGAATCTCTTTTTTGGATGATTGTAGGCTGTGATAAGTTGACAGGTAAAAGAAGCTAGAACAGTCCCCAACAGCATGTTCCATCTGAGTCTATGAGACAATTCTGGACAGACTGGGGGGGGGGCAAATAACGTAACCAGAGATCCCCTCCATGGGTTTTGCATGCGGATACAATACCCTGGCATGCTATGAACATTTCCTTTCAGGAAAGGTGCAGTCTTCAAATTCTGGGGTTTTGCTTTGCCACTAACAAGAGCTGATCAGCGAATACAGACAGGAAGCCTCGGTGAGCGGCTTCTTCAAGCTGAGTGCGATCATCTGTGTTATAGATGGAGTATCCTTCCAGTGGTACAAAGTGACCTCAAAAGTTTATCAGTGGTTACATTTGTAGAACAGCCTGGTCTACACTCAGTAAAGCATGTGAGCGTGTAGGAAGGGCGAGGGACTGCAGGCCCTGGGCAAACTCAGTAAGGATGAGGGTTATCACAGCTACAAGTCATAGGCAGAGAAGCGGGAGAATCCAACCAGAGGATGCTCTCAAATGCCTACATTAAAACCCATTAGACTCTCTTAATGGCCTCATCAGAGAGCATTTATTCTTTGAGCTCTTTCTTTATCTTTTTTCTTTTTCTTCTTTCTTTCTTTCTTTCTTTCTTTCTTTTTCTCTATCTTTCTTTTGTTTTCAGTTTTGGGTTGGGGCTTGGGTTTTGTTTCATATCCAAGGCTGGACTTGAGAGTGATGAACCCAGTGTTTGTTTTGCCTTCAGACATCTTGATTTCAGACAGCTCTTGGAGTGTCTAGAAGCATGACATGCTTTAAGTCATTTTCCATTTTGTCAACATGCCTCCTTCAATCATCTGGAAACCACCTAGAGTTTCATCTCGCCTTGGTTTTGGTCCTGTGGCCACACATGTAGAATCTCCCTTCAGAAGTGTGACAAAGTCCAGTGTTATCTGACCTCATAGGCAAACAATGCTCTTACCTTCCATTTACTCCTCGACCTGACTATGGTATCCGAGGCCAGGCTACTATGAAACACAGGTGCTTGGATTCACATGGTCCCGTATGCACAAATCCACACAATCCTTTGAAATAAAATCTCCCTTAAAGCTTGAAGATGCTCTCACTTGCTATTCATGAGAGCTATCATTATCTGTGTGTTATGGATGCCAGCTGAGGAGAGTGTGTGGAACCTCTACCATTATCACCTCTGAGTTATGGATGACAGGTAAGGAGAGCATCTCAAGCCTCTGCAGCATCCTCTGCTCTGGATCTCCTCTGATAAGTTCCCCTTGCCTGCCCTCTCTCGGGCTCTGACAATATTTCCAACTTTCCGCCCAAATTTGCTTGCTCAGTTTTGCAGACTTTCTTCTGTAGATCCTTCACTCTGCGTCACCGGGCGAGGGCTGGGCATGACCGACACACTTACCGCCACCATGCCCTCCCCTGGCCTGCAGCCCTGGCTCCTGTCCCGCTTTGCTCTGAGTCCTCAGCTGAAAGCCAGGCCCTCTCACTCCCACGTCAAGGCTGGAAACAGTCTGTGCGGATCCCTGGAATCTCCAGTTACCTGGGAAAGGAAGGCAAATGTGGGCAAAGAGATGGGGCTGAGAAGACAGAAAATGTGGGGTGACTATGTGACTGCCAGCCCAGGCAGCCACAGGCTCACATCACACAAGAGGTGACCTTGAGAAGTGTCCAACCCTGGACACATCTGTTTATCGGCTGCCTAAAGGACACAATGATGATGTGTCTCTTTCCAGAGGCAAATATTAAATGAGCCGAGTGTAGATGAAGAATAAGCATAATGCTGGGGTTGGGTAAGCTGTCATAAATGCTAACTACCATTATTACTGCTGTAAG
The DNA here is from genome assembly GCA_025134845.1 of Neodon shergylaensis. Lineage (NCBI taxonomy): Eukaryota > Metazoa > Chordata > Mammalia > Rodentia > Cricetidae > Neodon > Neodon shergylaensis. The sequence continues at coordinate 7,783,986 of JABTXL010008037.1, read as the reverse complement.
GTCAAAGGATGATTAGATGATGGAGCTCAGAGCTGGATCTTCTGCTTTTCATTTCATCTTTAATAACATGCAATTACAGAAAGTATACGATGGTAGACAGACACGCTACTAAAGAGTCCTTGGCTAAATATGGAAATATTTGATTAAGAGCTTATTAGAGGTGAGGAAAATATTACTTGCCCTAGATAAATAATACTTAGAAATTTCTATCTGAAGTTCCGTTTTAGTAGACTTCTCTGGCAAGAAACTTGCAATTGGTGGGGTGAGATTCATCCTAAATGAAGACGTATTATTAAATGTGGTACCTCTTCCTATGGATTTACAAGGACACACTGCAGAAAGTATCCAGAACGGGGGCTTTTCTCCTCTTGCAGATAAATTTTCAATCACTGCATGGAGTCCTACGTACAATTAACACCAGCAATTTTGCTTGGGAAGCTGAGCATGGGTCAACTGAGGCATTCACGTTTGTGACAACATTTAAGTCCCAAGGGTCACTTCAGGGCTTCGCTATATGAGTGAATTCCCTTAGAGCACAGATCCAGAGGTGTCCTTCAAAGGCCATTCTCAATACAAGTGATTAATTGTGTGGGCTCGTGCAGAATCTGTTTAGAACTAAGATTTTATGGTAAGTTTTTATCTTCTCTGATCAACAAATTGGCCAAAGTATATATTGTGAGCCCAAGTCTTTATGATTTTGACACATCAGCCTATGTGAGATTCCTGATGCTGCTACATGAAAAGAGATGTGATCTCTCTCAAGTTACACAGTTATTTCATATGTTGCAAGATTTTAAGACTTGCTTCCAGATTTTTTGGGCAAGGAGATAAATTATAGGGGACACTAGATTTCTGAAGTAATCCATATAATATCTCTAGGAAAAGAAAGAAAGAAAAAAAGAAAGAAAGAGAGAGAGAGAGAGAGAGAGAGAGAGAGAGAGAAAGAAAGAAAGAAAGAAAGAAAAAAAGAAAGAAAGAAAGAAAGAAAGAAAGAGAAAGAAAGAAAGAAAGAAAGAAAGAAAGAAAGAAAGAAAGAAAGAAAGAAAGGAGGAAAGAAAGAAAGAAAGAAAGAAAGAAAGAAAGAAAGAAAGAAAGAA